>LPNX010940227.1:30235-246570 GCA_001517045.1 Pseudotsuga menziesii
TAATCAGGTCCTCTGCTTCATAGCCATGTCTAATAGGCTCAACAACATTGAAGCCTAGAAGAAGCTCATTGAATAAGGTAAGAAAAGCAATCTCATACTATCATGTAGTAATAGAAAGCCAACAGGAACTGGTACTGTTTTTGTTGTTGGGATTTGCATGCATGTAGCATTTGCATAATGTTATTGCAGTTGTTATGGATCTGCTCCACCTAACCAAGAATGGCCTGTAAAGAGGCCTGTCAGGAGCTCCTAGTAGCAAATATGGCGTTGTGCAAGTGTTAATCTTTGTATGCATTATTATATAGAACAAAGAATGGGTTTTGAATGTAGAGATTACAGGAAAGCGTTCCGTTGTGATCTTGTGACCCTGGAATCCTGTTTTTTACTCTATACCATCCACCCACAAAAGAAAAAAGAAAAAAAGAAAACAAAGGTATTGCCAAAGTGGAGAATAAAGTGGTGTCCAATACCATTCAAGATATAAAACAATACCACTCATTTGAAAAATATCATCATGGCTGCTTGCCTTCTCTCCCTACGCAGGTCCAATATTAGAAGGAATTTTATCTGTGAAGAACAAGACAAGGACAAGAATGTAGATGCTAGCATTGAAAGGACATGAGGAGGGGGAGGAGATGAAGACTTGTATTCTTTGAGTATTCCCAAGAAGTTGATCAGGAGCGTGAGTTTAAAGTTAAGGAAGACGAATCTAAGAATTGATCAAGAGAGTGAAGGGTCAATTGATGAAGAGGGTGGGATTGATACCGAGCAGGGTAAGGAGAGATGGGTTGCTAACAAGTGTCTTGGTTTGTATGGAAAGAGTGTTCACTACCAAGTTGGGGCTGAGATGATGGGAGATGAGATGGTGGCAGAAAGCAATGGAACTAGAAAGGTTGTTGGTGACATTGCAATAGAAAATCCAGATGAGGAGTCTGAATGCAGAAGAGAGTCCGAGGTCTGCTCGAACCTGGATGCACACAATCGAGATCTCACATCTCATTCTCGAATTATAATACATAAAAATATAGATATGCTCGATATTTTATTATATTATCCACTCATAAGAATAAGCATTTTTACTCTGTAAAATGAAGAGATCTCCACGAGACACCCATTGAACTTTACCATAACACTGTGCAATATACAACCCATAAAAATACAAATCAGCTTATCAATATATCTCGTGAATTAAATCTTGGGAGTAACAGATTGCCAAAGCTCTGGTTAAAAACTCCATCAAACAGCCCTTCAAAAGGTAAAATAATAATTAGGTTTTCGAAGCTATGCTTTTGATTTCCAGTGGTACAGTGATGATGTTTGCAGAAGCTTTCAACACACTAATGGAGATTGAAATGAGGTGGCACTAGACAAGAGAGTACATGAATCCCATTGTATTATAGATTTTGAAACCTTTAGATCCAGATACTCAAGCTCCCCCACGCCTATTGTACGATTCTCTTTGTGTGCAATTAGGTACCTTGGACTAGAAGTTTCTTCCTTTTGTGTCTTGCCTCCACCCTCTTCAATTGACATCACTATGTGTGCAATTAGGTACCTTGGACTAGAAGTTTCTTCCTTTTGTGTCTGGTCTCCACCCTCTTCAATTGACATCACATACTGAGATACAGTCTGTATACTGTTAGAGACTGCCGCTGCAAAGAGATGTCCAAAACTGGACCCTGCAGGTAAAGATAAAAACTACCCCATTAGATCACGAACCTAAAATTAAAATAAAAACCAGAAATAATATGAAGGAATAGATATGCATCACAAAAAACAATGTTACCTCTTTGAGAAAGCTGATGCTGCATTTTATTGTCGGAGAAAGATACAGAGTGTTCCGAGTTAAATGCACCATCATCATTTGCAAAGGCAAAGCTCAGAGTGTTTTGGATTGCTGATGAATATGCTGACCCATTTGTTTTGGGATAACTATGAAAAGCAAAGCTTCCCAACACTTGACATCCCTGGTCACCCACCAAGAATCCAGATAAAGATGGTTTGCCTGAGAAAGATAACAGAATATCTATTTTGGTGTCGCATGCTGAGCTGAATGAAGCCATTGTCTTTGGTTCCCCTGACCTCAAAGATTTACAGATGATGCCCTGTTTACCTTTAATCCCATTTGTGCTATGCACCGATCACTCTACTTGACCAGTGATCCATTGTCTTTGGTTTGCCTGAGAAAGATAACAGAATATCTGTTTTAGTGTCGCATGCTGAGCTGAATGAAGCCATTGTCTTTGGTTCCCCTGACCTCAAAGATTTATAGATGATGCCCTGTTCACCTTTGATCCCATTTGTGCTATGCACCGATCACTCTACTTGACCAGTGATCCAAGGATGCTCTGCAATATCGAACTAATAATAAGTCCAATTTAAAAGGAATCTCTGCAATCTGGCATTTCATGCAAAAATCACACAGTTGAATTTCAGAAAAAAATAGTAAAAAATCATCTATCTATAACTTAACATACTCTATTATAACATATTAGAAAATAAAAAAATCTTTGATAAATTTGATCTGATCCAACGAAGCAAAGCTAAAATAAGAACACTTTAATAAAAGATACTGAAAATACATTCGAAACAAAATCCAATCCTATTTTGGTGACAAAGCTTGTGAATTCTACCCTGGAAAAACTTGATATGGAGGGTAGCAGCAGAGGCTCCTGGCATTGCTATTCATCAGCGACTGCATCATTATATCATCGGAAGGAAAACTCCTTTAAAAATATTACTGCTGTTTGAGATGAGCACAAAAAGTCTATGATGTGTCTGACTTTTTTTAAATAAAAATACTAGATAGGACCGAATGTGATCGCCCCACCATTGATGAGCTGGAACGCCCTCTTTTCTGAGCATGCCATAGAGGGACAAGCATTCCCCATATGCTCTCCTTCTTGTGTGGGGACTCGTAAAGGCACTCGAACAGCTCATCAATAAGGCAGATGGCTCCAGTATTGAGCAGCTTGGGCAGCAATTGGAATTCAGCACAACCAACATCCATTTTCACAACAAAATAGTCCTCTTCAGTGACAGTTTTCATCGAGTAATCTGCTAAGTGTAATCCCCTTAACCTTGATAGGACCGAAATCACCCCACCATTGATGAGCTGGAACGCCCTCTTCTCTGAGCACGCCATAGAGGGACAAGCATTCCCCATATGCTCTCCCTCTTGTGTGGAAACTCGTAAAGGCACTCGAACAGCTCATCAATAAGGCAGATGGCTCCAGTATTGAGTAGCTTGGGCAGCAATTGAAATTCAGCACCACCAACATCCATTTTCACAGCAAAATAGTCCTCTTACAGTGACAGTTTTCATCAAGTAATCTGCTAAGTGTAATCCACTTACCCTTGATAACTTGGGAAGGCAGAGTGATGATCCCGTTTTCTGTTGAATCTGTCCTCCATCGGCTATGCTTACTAATCTGCTAAAGTGTAATCCCCTTACCCTTGATAACTTGAGGAGGCTGAGTGATGATCCAGTTTTCTGTTGAATCTGTCCTCCATCGGCTATGCTTACTAATCTGCTAAAGTGTAATCCCCTTACCCTTGATAACTTGAGGAGGCTGAGTGATGATCCAGTTTTCTGTTGAATCTGTCCTCCATCGACTATGCTTAAGCTTAAGGTTAGACTTTCATTGCTAATCCAAGCTGCATAAGGAAGACGTTTTACCTCTGGATGATGCAATAACATGCCCCAGATAACCCATTTTCTTCGATGGCAAAGATGTCAAATTTGTGGCCCTGCTTGGGGTAATACAACTGGAACCAAGCCTCAATGCTTGATTTGTAAGTATTGGTCCCCAACATCAACGTATACATGATTAGCTGGTTTGTTGGGAAAACAAAGAATGTTTGGGAGGTACTGAATATTGTTCAAGTTTTCCTTCGATTCAATCCATGAAGCTCAAGGCTGTTCCAGTAGAATATGCTCTAATTTTTCCATGGAAGCCCTTTTCTCATCCGATATGAGGCACTTGTTGGTTTTCCTGGGTATTACTTTCTTCAAGCTACTTGTTGCTTTTTGTACCTTTCTAAATGCAATAACAGTGTCAAGCCCAAGCCCATGGGTATCACAGTAAGACCTTCTAAGATATACAATTTTGAATTTGTGCAATAGCTAGGGTATAGTATTTGAGGGCAGAGAATTTTGGTTTTGGAGTTGGAGATGTGCAAGGGAAACACCCCTAATCTGAAGAGTACATTCTATTTCAGCTGCAAGAAAGGGATGTGTATCAAACATAACATTTAATTCAAAATCAAATGAGTTATCAGGAAATCCATGTCCAGGTTTGTTAATATCTTGTTCAAAAATCATATCAACTCCAAATCCATAACTGCATTCTTCCACTTCATTCAGAAGAATTACAGTATATCTTTTTTTTTTTTACATTTTAACTTTGCTTGATTAGCTAGCCATGGTACTCATGGTCTCAATATATCACTCTGTAAACCTAAATGATATAGTGGGCATTGTTCAGTTAGGCTATGGAAGGTCAACCCATATTTCACCCTTTGAAGTAGATTTGTTTGGCTTTTCTCTTGTTGATGAAGAAGAAGGCGACGACATGAGTGAGAAGCTTCTACCTCTTAGGAGTGTCATGTTCTGAAAATCAAGTGTGGGATGGCCATAAGTGGCTAACTTGTCATGGATTATAAAGAAAATCTTATAGAGTGAGCCCGGATCTCTCAACGAAGTTGATCACAAAATCCATTGGGTGTTAGAAAATGAAAACGACCAGGATCAAGACTATTACAAATCAACCGATAAGGAAGATCCTAAACTGATCATCAAATATCACAAGAACTAAAAGACAACTGTCATTCCATATTTACAATGTCAAGAAAGCTTAGAATGTTCCCTAGAGTACTGCTACAAAGGATCATCAGAGCCTATACCCTTTAACTTTCCCAATCTAAGTCCAAAAGAACTCAAAATGGGATTCTACCCTCAAGCCTATTTTGAAGAATTCTCATGGAGAGAGTGCCTGGATCTCTGCTACATGTAAGTTTAGACAATCTGTCTGACTCTTGATTATGTTCTCAGTAGATATGATGGAGATGGATTGATGCAAAACTGTTTTTGATCTATTCTACATATTGAAGGTCTATATGAAGACCCAGACTTCTTTGGCTGCTTTCTCCATTCAACCTTTCCACCACTAGTTCTGAATCCTCGTAGATGATAATCTCATTCATGCCTTCTTCATGTGCTATAGCCATAAAAATGGGAGTTGTTTTGATCTCTGCAAAGTTTTACTGAGCCTTTTTCAAGTCCACATTCAAAGATCTTGTAGGTTTCAGAGATCACCAGGATCCCTCCAGCCGGACAAAAACTTGGGTTTTTGTTTGATACCGCATGAAAAAATCCCCATGGGGTGTTTATGTTGATTTGCACTTCCAATGCCTTCCTTTGCTTTTGATTTTTATTTGGAATTTTGGAATTTGTATATGCTCCTTTCATTATGTAGAAGATATGAGATGGAGAAATTACTTTGAAACAGTGCTTCTATACAAGCCAGGCAAACTATCCATAGAACAAAACATGGCAATGAGTGATGTTCTATCTGTACATGATGCACCTGCCATGATTTCAAGGTCGGCTCCATTGTTTCACCTTACTACTTTCCTTTTTCTCTGATTAATTTTCTAGCTGTTGACGGTATTTCTTGAGTGTAATGACAATGAAGGAGGGCGGTGATTCGCACTTTTTACTATTTCCATGCCAGAGAAAACATATAATCCAGGGCATGGCTACGATTGCTTCTGAAGGTACAGGCAGCGAATCCAATAGCAGTGGTTCTAGGTCCTCTTTCATATCCCGTTAGAGATCGAGACCGAGTAGCTGCCGGAACAGAGTACATTCGAAAGGTGGTTCAAATGTTTTATGCAATTATTTCCTTTGTCACTGAAGTTGGGCAAATCATAGCCCAAATAACTTAGCATTCTGGAAGTATTTCCGGTGCCCAGAGAACTCATCAAGCTAAAACCCTACAGATTCCCCATTACTGGATAATAGCAGTGTTCAAAGCTGATGAGCGAAGCCCAATAAATGCCAGATGGGGGGCTAGATCCTTCAAAGGCGAGTCTCAAAGCCGACCCTATCTTCATGACTCATCCTTATTACTCATAGCTGAGGCTGGATCCACACTTAGGTTGACCAGGCTGTTGAAGTCTTCCGTAACAACCCCAAAATACCTGCTAAGCACACAAGCGCTTTCGCAATTAATTATTTACTGTTAACACCCTTCCTCCACTGACTATTCAAATGACTATTCAAACTGGAGCTCGCATGAGGGCTGCATATCGGCTCTTTATTTCCTGGTGGGAAAGCAAGACTCCAGGATTCGTATAGAGTTCATCAAGACACGGGATATGCTGAGGTCGAGCCATGCTTCTGCCAAATTAAGGTCGAACCCAAATATGCAAGAACAAAATTGAGCAGGGTATCGTATATATTCAGTGTAGCTCGACGAGTATTTAATGGCTAGGGTGAAAGAGCATGCCCATGCATTTATGAAAAGTAATAAAGAAGAAAAGCTACAGGTGTAATGACCTGGGTGAGGTCAAGGGAAACAACGGAGATGAAAAGCCAGCTACAAACTTCACACTCACCAAAACAACAGAATTGAATACACTATAAGCAGACAAGCAACAACCAAAAAATGCATCTCAACGAGTTACCCGTGCCAATGTTGCGTGCAGAGCTAACCGAGCTTGAAACCTTGCCAATTTTGACCCAAACAGTTCCAAACAATAGCACAAAGCATGCTCCCCATGTGACTTTATCAGAAGGCAAGGTGGCTTAAAATATAGGCTCAAATGTTATATGAACTCATTCCATGGCGAGGTCGAGCGCAGAGAGGAGGCATCGAGAAAAGGCAGAGCAAGGCGTGCAGAGAAGAGGCGGGATGGTTGTTTGAATTGTGCAGGGAGGAGTTTGGTGGCAAATTAATTGGATGGATGGGGACAGCGACGGACGGAGGGAGATGGCGGGGACGCTAACGGCGATGGAAAGAGTTGAGTAACGGGGTGACTCCCAATGGGCCGCTGGCAACGGAGAGGAGGAATTGCCGGTGGTCGGAGTGCTGGCGCAACGATTGCTGCGGGCAAAATCGTAGCGTCGGTAGCTTACCCCGTTAAATTTGACGCCAGTAAGTTTGATTATAAATTAGGATCTTCAATTTGATGGGGACCATTAAAATTTACCATTATTTTTTAAAGGTTATATGTGCAACCTTGAACGACTGTCAGTTTTTAGAACTATAATTACTTTCATAAGTAGTGGATGCGCCTGCTTATCCAACCATAGATCCATTTTTTAAAGATATAACTACCCTCACTAACTGTATTAAAAGCAATTGATTTCTGCTGCTTGCATATCCATCAGGCGATCTTATATTAAAATCTGGTTCACATCAAACGATCCAGCAATTAATTAATTAGTTTGTGTAAAAGCCAAAGCCATTTCCCAGCTTTTTTCATCGTGGTTTGGGCGCTTGGGCACATATTTTTCAATCGGAAATTAAAACTTTGGTAGCCTTTGTTATCAGCTCCAGCACTACAATGATCATCCTGAATACAAATACATCCATCCAGAATGATGAAGCAGCTGTAGATACAAGTAAAAAGAAAGGACAAAGAAATAAGCATGAGCAATTCCACGACCAGATCGAAATCTAGAAGTGAAAGGTGTAGTATCAGCATGGCCAACCCATCAATTAAAAATGAGAGAAAGGGTTAAGCAGGGCTGTGAAGAGAAGGCCTTATTGACCGACCCTGTGCTAGATCTTGTTTTGGCCAAACAACTATTCCACTCAACCGGATAGAAGGCATAATTGGGTATTCTCGTAACAATGCTCAGGCAGAAAAGGGTTTGTGTAAATATGTCAGGATGAGTCGCCTTGGAAATTGACATGTCCTCCTCGAAGGGTTATAAAGTTTCACAAAACTTTTTCCATAGTTCCATGATTCCATCCAACTGGTTGTCTACCCCTATATTTTTTCTTGTAGATACCAGTTGTTTCACAACAACTTTCCATTCCATTTCTTATATTCCATAGGTTACATCCTACATGGACAAACGAGAAGGGCATTTTTGTCACTCTAATGGCAACTTACATGTATTTAACTATTTGCATCGGGTTCGGAGTGGTTTGTAGCTCAAACAGAATGTATTAACTATTTAGTCCTTCTAATGATTTAGCCATTCTAATCCATGAAAGATAGAATCACGAGGAATCCAAACAACTAGAAAAGTAAATAAGCTCGGAGAGGCCAGATTGAATGGGCCTACTATAGCAAAGGGAGACGCCAGTAAATAATCTCACTTCAAAAGAGATAACTACTGAATGATGAGTTCACTATTCTCTTTGAAATGTTAATGCTTCTAGAGGCTCCTTTGGAGACCGTGAAGTCATTAGATGAATAGCCCAGTTTGTATCGGGGTTTTCCATCTGTGCTTACATTCGCTATGCAGTGCAATGAGAGATTGGGAGTAACACTGGGGAAATTCAAAGTCTATTGATTGATAAACAGTTTAAATATTGCCTTTTTCTGCTCCGATTAGTTTCAATATTTCCTTCTTGTGCTCAAATTCGGGGCGGCAGTTCGATTACTGCGAACAATATGGATGATTTTTTATGATCTTTGTGGATTTTAAAGGATCTTAAAGATTCATACTCAGTTCCATGAGATTTTTTTCTTCTTCTATTTTTTGGTCTAGAAATTGGAGCTACAAAGTAAGGAATTCCTTGGATAAAGACTCAATTTGGGGTTAATGGAAGTACATTTATTCATACCTTGGGGAAAAATGGTTTAGACAGTGTAAAGATTTGCTGGAAATTTACGTCGATTTCGCTTAAACTGGATGTTATCTCTTAATTCAAGTATGAAGTAAAGATGAGAATTGAGAAGTGGTTGCTCGAAAACTTATACATATTTTTGGCAGGAACCAGATAGCCTTGGTGTATTTGGCAACTAGACTTTTGACCTTTATGCAAGTTTAACAGGAAGGTAGCACAAATGTTCCCAGTAAGAGGCGAATAGGGTTTATCAGGAGGGGAGGAGGTCATGTCTTTCTAGTTGCTTCCTTTAGAAGGTTAGTTTGTTTTATTGTTATTATGGATTGGTGTATTGCTTGTTGGTTTGAATATTCATTCAACAAAATTGACTATTTCTAGCTAGATTTAAATTTTGAGATTCAGTATTTAAACTTCCAAATTCTATATTATTTATTGCCACAAGTTAGTATTTTATAAATTCTATATTATTTATTGCCACAAGTTAGTATTTTATATGGAGCTTCTTTGATTACTGAAAATTCCCTTTTATATGGAGCTTCTTTAATTAATGAAAATTCCCTTCAGATTGATTCATTTATCTTTTCTGGTTGGAACAAAAGAACAAAGACATTTCTACTTTTTAACTTTTAAATTTTCTTCGAAAGTAAAATTTTAGGAGCTATTGTTAGCCATTTGGCTATCTTTAGATTACGTAATGGAGAGTAAGATGTCCCGAGTCGAATTGCAGTGAGTGAACGGTATAAAACATGGCAGAGTAAAAAGGAAACAGAAAAGGAATCCGTCGTTTATACATGCAGGTAAAGAAATAGGTTTGTGCTATATACAAGGGACAATTGTCCGCATTTGCAAAAAAAATGGTTAAAGCAGTAAAATAGGTGGTTAAGACGCTAAAGAATGTGTGAAAGGATGGCGATAATTTCGTCGAAGCTTGAAGAAAGATATACAGAAATTACCAAATCTGGCAAGAACACTTTAAAATGAGTTGAGATTGATGCAGGATTCCACGAAAACAAACACTCCACAGCCTGGAAAAAATGGCTTAATGTTGGAACAAATTTCAGGAATTTAACGCGTCAAGAAGAAAACAAACATAGAGCTAGAAACCTTACCGAATATGCACTACATACAACCCTGTAAGGAAATTGATCGCCAGGCTCAGCATTCTCTCCAACTGATGATGCAAGAAAAAATCAGCTTGCCAACAGGGCTCTCGATTAATATACACCAGTGTCGGGTAAAGGCAATGACCACATCATACTCCACTTGCTATCACCAGTCGTCCATGCGGTCTGCCACCTGTTGCGAAGATCCCTGATCGACTTGATATCGCCGTCGTCCATGCAGTCTGCCACCTGTTGTGAAGATCCCTGATCATCGTTTTAGAACAAATAAATTATTATGTAGAAAAAACCTTCATTCTATGGCACAGAAGAGGGCACCGATGCTGATCTCCAATATGGGACAACTTATTTAGGGAAATGTGAAAATAACCTAAACTTTATAAACAAAACTTCGTTTTATAACATGTTCTATAATCTTTAATGGAATGAATTGTACCTAACCATATCCCAATATGAAAAAAGCGATCCAATAACTCAATCAAGCGATTCAAACCAACCGGCAACTAATGTGCTAATACTTCCATAACAGTGAAAATGAGAAGGAAGGATACTTCCATAACAGTGAAAATGAGAAGGAAGGAGGCTTCAGGCCATGAGAAGGTGGGTCCAAGATCCCTAAAAAAGTTAGAGACCAAAAATAAAACTTCCTAAAATTTATTTCTAGAGCTTTTCATACATGTAGGAGCCTCTAAAGTTACAATGGTTGATCAGTATTAAAGGAAGAGCAAATTGTCCCTCCTCGTCTAAAATAGCTAAATTTTTTTTTGCCTCAAATAATTATGAATATGACTTTTGGCTTTAAGAAGCAAAACTTTGCATTTACAACCATGCCATGCTTCGCCTTGCCTCACCGGCCGAGGGAAATTAAAAAAAAAACGAATTCACACAGTTGAATATTGGTCAATATGCATTGCTATAGAATATCTTTCCATTCATTGAACAATTCATTTTTTTTTGTTTTTTTTTACCTGAAGTGGACAAGCATATCTACCGGTGGCAGAATTAATGTCCTTATTAAGAGACAAAACACAATTAATTAATAGTTTTCAAATTAACTATATCTTAAAATAGGGAATGTAATGATAGCCTTCTCTTGAGAAATCAATTTAAATGTTTGCAATGTTAGTGAAAGTGAGTGTTAAAAGGTATTGTGAAGGTTAAGGGTGAAGAGATTTTGGGTATCGATTTATAAAGTCAATGAGAGTTATATGTAACATTATAAAAAATAAAAATAAAAAATATTATTTTGATAACTTAATTGAAAATTTTAATAGGATTTATTATTGATTTTTTTTAAAATATATTTATTGGCTTGATTTTATGCGAAATTAAAAAATAAATAAAATTGTAGATTTATTTTGATGTTAAACTTAAAATATTATTTAAATTATCTAAATATGTATGTACATTACGTGTGTTTATTTTATTTATCTATATTTGGGACAATTTAATATCATATATATTTTATTTATAATTTATAGTTGATCCAAAATTCTTAATGGACCTATGGAAGGGAAAATGTCATAATTTGAATATGCCACTTCCTATAATGAACAAAATTTTTATCTAGAAAGATCATATAGGAGTCGTGAGCTCACTTTCATTGCCTTTCTTTTGCTTTTCTACCCTTCCTTTAGAGCATAAGTTACTTTTCAAGCCCAAATGTGCAACTCCAAGAGAGAGGTGGGTACCATTTTAAAAGGAGAAGTTGGCTTCCTACTATGATACTGAAGGAATTAACTTAACCATCCAACAAGCATCAACAATTTATCATCTAGCTAATAAAAAATGGTTCGTCCCCACTCTATATTTAGGCTTGTCTTTATGTCCTTCATGGCCTATTTGAGATGTAGTAGTCGTTCTCGCAAAGATGGTAAATCTCATCCTCACTTTGTATCCATTGAAATAGAACTCGAGTCTAGAGTCTTCTAAGTAGTCAAATCTCTACCTTCCTCAAAAGGATGCCTAAGTAGGCTATAACAACATTTATTCTATTTTTATTGAGTTTTAAGTAGGCTATAACAAAATTTAATCTATTTTTGTTGAGTTTTAATTTTTTGCATAAGCAATTGCAAACCACTAGCTATCACGGATGCAATGTCGGGGACATTGCCACCTCATGGCTCTTGTTTTGTTTATAGATAAGTTTAGAAATACTTTGAGAAAAAAATGCATAAATAATTTTATTCACACACTCATAAATAATCTTCTTACTATTATAGCAGGAAAAATAATAAAATAAGTAATATATATATGTTATGAGTATATTTGTAATATAATGAACATACTTATTTTGTAGATAAACTTTAAAACTATGATATTTACAATGCTGAAAGAAATTAGTTAAATAATAATGGCTTCTTTATTTTTACTTTTAGACTAATTAAATAAGATTAAATAATAAACCTTAAACTAGAATGTTAGTGAAAAGAATCTCATTATCAAGTTACAATTTATTAAATTTGAAGAAAATAAAATATTTTGAAATATAAATAAAGATAATAATTAGTAGCTACAAATTTAGGATATTTTTACCAAGAAATACCGTAATTAATAAGTATGTAAATCTTTCTTATATGAAAATATGTATAAAACAACATAATAGTAATCATATTAACATTAATTGAACATGACTAGAAATATTAAACAAACAAAATGAAGTAAATACTTATCTATTTTGACCAACCAACTTGTTATGGAACAATATTGTTCCACCCAACCTTAGATTCCACAAGAATTCATTCTCTCAATATTTGTAGAGATAACCCCCGAGCAATACTAAGCTTACTAATAGATAATGAATTAGGAAATGTGTGAATATTGCAATAAGTAGGCTTACTAATAGGCCATCTTTAATCGGCTTTGTGGATCCTATATAAATTTCCGACACAAAAACTAGGATATCATATCCAAAGACTCAAAACACATTTGGGTTAGCCATAAACAATTCCAGTTTGGGAAAAATTGAGTACTCAATTGGAAATATGGGATGGACCTGTAACATGGCAATAGGAAGACTCGACTCTTGCAATTTCCCTTATCTATTGTTCATTCATTACTCTCTGGGTTGTTTTTTTCTCTTAGCAGAATTAGAAATTCTTAAGAATTAATGAGCAAACTTTTCCTCCCTTTCTCTTCTTTTATCTTTCCTTTTGTTCAAAGAAAGTAGTTAGGCTTCACTTTTTTTAATTTCTCACATTTCTTTAATTTGTAATTAATTATTTTTCTCAATCTTAAATTTGATTTTTCTTAGAAGTTTTATTTTCTCTTTTAAGTAATATCCCCTAGTAAGCTTGGTATTTCATTCAACAAGTTGTTCCATAAAAATTCGTATGTCAACAATATAATAATATCACTTTAGTAATATAAAGTATTATTTTTTCCATGATTCCTATAGTTACAACTCTATCATGAAACATAGGTTCAAGTCCTCCTCACTTATTCAAAATATATTCAAGTCCTTCCGACTCATTCAAAACATGTTCAAGCCCTAATGATTTATTCAATAGGGATAATACTTTAGGACATTACAACTTATCATCACGCTCCTTTTCTATTCCCTTTGTCTCCTCCATGATTGTTCTGGACATCTCTAATTCATCTTGAATTACATCACAATGATCCCGTCTGCTGAGGATTTCTTGTAATGCTATCTTATCCGATAATACCTTTTTGGATCCTTTCAAGAGCTCTTCTCCTTGCAGGTCCATTTGTATCTTGGAGACTTGGTTTTTTAACTAATCTCTTTCACTCTCCAAGTCCTCAATCAACTCATCTTTTTCATTTAATTCATCTTCTAGGTCTTTAATTCTGCTATTTTTTTATGAGTCTATTGAGTGGAGACATCTTCCTCCATTTCTTGTGCTACATGCTTTGTTGAGTTCTTCTCGCTTGGGTCTTTTGGAATATGATATGTTTCCCCTGTTGGAAAAGTAGTCTCCTTAGTTATTTGTGATGTTGATGAGGGAATATACCGATTTGATAGAGAGGTTTGTTTTAAATTCATAGTTGAAATTTGTAGCTCTAAATCATCCACCTTTTTTCTATATTCTTTTGACTGGGACAAATATTGCTTCATTCTTCATATATATTCTCTTTCTATTCATGTACCTTTAGTAGTTTTGGGTTCTAAATTGCATCTACACACAAAATATTCAATTTTTTTCTAAGGTGGTAAATCTCATTGTATGTTGTTTCAATAGAGATTTTGCATGTGAAACTTAGGCTAGATTGACTCCCAAGGATACCATTTTTCTCTCCAACTCTTTGTTCTGATATGTTTTTCTTTGATTCCCACTTACTCTACTTTTAAGTTTTATCAATTTTTTATAGTTCCCTTCTTATATTCTTCTCATTGGCTGAGGGGTGCAATATATCCTTGCACAACATGTCACTAGCCTACTTATAAAAGTACACCTTGTCGAATTTACTGAATTGCGTGAAATATACTTTATACTCATTGGATTTCCAATCAACAAATGAGGCGGGCATAGGAAGTTTAGGCTCAAAACAACCATTCTAAGTGTATATTCCATATGATTTACCGAAACATAAAATTTTCTCCACGACATATTCGGACACTATGCATAAGTTTTGGAGTAATTCGCAGATAGGATAAATCTCTCATATGGTGAGTACCAAATTGCACATGAAATTATGACTTTAGGAAAATATATGGTATGGGGGAAAACAACTCGAGCCATATTTGTTTTTTAGAGATGGAAGGGATCTTGGTTAGAAGAAGCGCTAGATTGGGCCTCAAGGACAATGTTGTTGAGGCTAGAAGAAGTTACCATGGTGTTAAAATTTGATGCATCATGGTCATACAATGCTTATCCCCTGCACTTGGGGTATTTGGGGGATTATATTTGGATGAGGAGGACATGTGTAAATTGTTAGGACCAATGGGTAAATGAGTAGATGTAGAAAGTTTTTTTTTAAACATGAACGATTATATTAAGCGACAATGGTTTAACCACTGGTAAAAACCACCAAATTCAATGCCTATAGAGTATCAGCATAGAGTCTTAATACAACTAAGAGCCCTTGTGGAAGCGGAAAAGTTCAGCCCTTGCGAGAGCGACAACCAGACATTTCTATGATAATCCATAATTCAGTACTACTGAAATAGTTTTAAACAAACAGAGATAGAAACATAGTTACTAACAGAAAATACAGGATTAAAAAATCAGAGCTACGAACAGAAACTACAGGTTTCCATGATCAATTCCTTCAGAGCGTAACGATGGTCCAGATCTTCCTTGCATTTCCAATCTTATCACCTTCAACTCCAGCCTTTCCACCTTGACTTCTAGCTCCGCCAAGAACCTGATAAATACCTACTCAGTCTTCGAAATTCCAAGTTCGAATTCTTTCCTGAGATGAATTAACTCTTGGTACACATTTTCCAGCCTATGTCCCCCTTTGGAATCCATACAATGAAACATACGGTCCAATTTTTTCACCTTATTTTCGATAATCCACAGCTCCTCACCCAAATTCCTATCCAGGGAGGATGCAGAGGATTCAGGAGGGGAATCCATGATAACACCAAGCAGCAACAGACGTCCAGAGCCAAAGGAAGCATAAACTTCACAATTTTCCCAACGATGCAAAATTAATAGCCATCCACCACGTTTAATTGTTCTAGGGTCGATCCACAACCTCATCCGAACATATGCGGTTGTACTGGGAGTCCTCATTGTTTTAATGCAGACGATGGGCGAAATCAGAGCAACGTGAGGTGAACACAGGGAGGTACAATCCAGCCTGCCTCCCTTTAAATTGCATTAAACAGAAGCGTGGCAACCTCTTGCCATCATGAGTCCTGGAGCGTGGCAGCCTCATTCCATCACATGTCAACCTTGTCGCCTTGACGTGCCAAATAGTGAAGTGACATCCGACTGTGCCTTCAATCAGCCGCGCATATTGAATTATGATGATCAACATGATTGGGGTCATATGGGTGCCCAACACTTAAGGGATGGGGCTCCAGGTTTTGCGACCATTGAGGTCAAGAATCCCTCGGGCCAATGAGGAGGCCACACTGGCTGCTAAGTCGGCCCGGGCATTATTTTTCCTTAGCATATGGAAGGCATCAAAATTTTGAAAAAAGGAGCTAAGGCTTTGGATTTTTTTATCAGCTGCTGGATCTTTATGTCATTGGGGAGATTGCCCGAGTTTAGGGCTTGAATAACTAGTCGAGAGTCCCCAATCACTACAATGTCCTTTAAACCTTGAGTTTTGGCGATCTTTAGACCCTACCAAAGTGCTAGTGCTTCTCCCATATTGTTTGAGTCTATTCCTAGTCCCCAAGAGAAGGATAATACTTGGTTTCCATCAGGGGAAAGAATTACCCCACCCCCCTGCCTCCCCAGGGTTCCCTTTAGAGGAACCATCAAAGAAAAGAGTGCTCCTATTTAAGTTCTTGTTCCATATTTCGAAGTTAGCATCCTCGAGCCTTATTTCCCAGTGGGAGATGACTTTGCTGCCTGTTGTGCATCTTGACAAATCGGGGTACAGACTATGGAGCCAGGATTCTTCAGAGGGGGTGAGGGGGACTCCAGAATTATCCCACTAGAGGGTTTTAAGAAAATCCCACAAAAGCCAATGAACCTTGGAAACCACCTGCTTAGCATGATAGGCTTTGTCTCTGAATGTGCGAGAGTTCCTTTCTAGCTAGAGCTTCCATAGTACAACCTTTAGCAAGGCTAACCAACAAGATTTAAGATTTTCATTTTTTAGACCGGTGAATGGGGATAATTTAGCCCAGTCAATCAAAAGGGAATGGATATTATTTGGAATGTTAATCTTTCGAAACATACCAGGGAG
This sequence comes from Pseudotsuga menziesii, assembly GCA_001517045.1. NCBI lineage: Eukaryota > Viridiplantae > Streptophyta > Pinopsida > Pinales > Pinaceae > Pseudotsuga > Pseudotsuga menziesii. The sequence goes on from LPNX010940227.1 coordinate 46,998, forward strand.
TGAAAGAGCCCATACCTCCTGAGCAAATGGGCAAGCGAGCAAGATGTGAATAGCAATTTCTTCAAAAGTCAAATAAAACGGGCATCTGGTTGGCCCTTCCCAGCCTTTTTTCATCAAATCATCACCTGTTAGAATTTTATTATGAGCCAAAGTCCATATGAAAAAGTCTATCTTGGGGAGAGTTTTCATATTCCAAATGCTTTTCCAAATCTCTTGCCTGGGAAGGGGATTTGGCTTGGTCTGAAGTACGTAGCCAGCTGCAGTAGGACAGGATCTCGAGTTGGAACCCCATCCCCTGGAGTCTTTGGATCTCTTCAAAATCGGAGTCTTCCCTTGAAGGAGATGAAACAGATTTAGTTTCTCATTTTCCAGATGGGGAGGGCAAGATATCTGCCACCCATTCCAAGAGTTGTGACTGTTATCGTCCCAAACTAAAATACTCCAAAGGTTGCCTTTGTTTTGAGAGTTTAAAAAGGCTTTGATCTGGTCCATACCAGGATTCAAACCAATTGGCCTCTCCCCCATGATGGAGTCATCCCAGATGTTTATTTTTTTCCCATTTCCTGGGATCCAGTGAAGATTGGACCGAAGGAGACTAACGGATTTGAGGAATATAGAGAATATGGGAGAGCCTTTCCTGCACACCGGGGGGGTGTTTAGACATCTCAATCTGGTTCCTGAGAAGTATTTTTTCCAAAGAGCCTCTTTGCACCAGGAGGATTTTCCAGAAATGATCTTCCATATAATTTTAGCTCCTAATGCCAGATTTTGACTTCTGAGGTCTCTTAATTATAGGCCTCCTTCCAGCAGTGGAATGGAGATTTTTCCCCAGCTTACTAGTGGCAGCTTTTTCCCATTTTTCTTACCTCCATTCTAGAGAAAGGATTTGCAAATTTTTTCGATAAGAGCAATAATTCTTTTCGGCACCAAGAGGATGGAGCACAAGTAGATGGGAATACTAGAGAGAACTGCTTTTATAAGGATCACCTTCCCAGCTGGGTTAAGCCAGGAATCTCCCCACGAGTTGACTCTAACTTTGATTATGTCTACTACGAGAAGCCAACTGGTTGACTTGGGCCGGTAGTTCAATATGGGGACCCCTAGATATTTGAAACTTTCCCATTGGGTTTTCCCTTCAATGCCAAGGAATCTGGATATGTCTCGCATCTCTCTAGGGTTGCAATTCCAATCAAATATTTGACTTTTTTCATAGTTGATCTTGCTTCCCGAGGCCTCTTGATACATATCTAGCTCATATTTGAAGTTCCTCGATGAGTGAGAACTAACACCCCCGAGCAAGATGGTGTCGTCTGCAAATTGCGCATGATTTATGTCCTTGACCCCACAGGAGATATGAATTCCCATGAGACAATTGTTCCTTTGGCTATTGGAAAGCTGAAAGCTAAGAGCTGAAGCTTGGATGGCATACAGGAGAGGGGAGAGGGGGCAGCCTTTTCTAAGCCCTCTAGAAGCTTGAAAGAACCTTGTCGCTCTCCCATTGACCAGAGGAGCAATCCAGGGGTTATAGATGCAGTCTTGGACCCATTTGATAAACCAAAAATCAAAACCAAACCTATAAAGAACTTGAAAAAGAAACTCATGATGAACCCGATCAAAGGCGTTAGAAAGATCTAATTTGACAATCATACGTTTTTCTTTTCGTTGGATGCTGGAATGGATGGCCTCTTGGATGAGAATAATGTTTTCTTCAATGTGTCTGCCTTTGATGAAGCCTCCTTGGTTCTCAGGAATGAAGGTAGGGAGAAGGTTTTTGATCCAGTTGGTGATGATTTTGGTTATTATTTTGTAACCGATATTACAAAGAGAGATGGTTCTAAAACTATTAAAGGAGATAGCTCCTTTCTCTTTGGGGATAAGGGCAAGAAAGGCCGAGTTGGTGCTGCCCCCTATTTTGCTGTAGGTTTGGGATTTTAAGACAAGTTTGTACAGGTCATTTTTCATAATTTTCCAGCAGAATTTGATGAACCTGGCCGTGAAGCCATCAGGGCCCGGGGATTTATCTGGATGCATGCAGGAAAGGGGTTTTTTTATTTCTTTTTTGGAGATAGGGGTTTCAAGGGAATCATTGGTGGTTCGAGTTACAAAAGAGGGAATCAGGTCGAGGGCTAGAGATGGAGGAAGCAGGCTAGGAGGAATGGTTTCAGAATAAATATTTTTGAAGTGGGAGTGGGCTAGCTGCTTGATTTTTTCGAAGTCCTGAACAGGATTTCCATTAGAATGGATCTCTTTTATCTCCGAGAATTGCTTATGACCCTCGGCTTGCTTGTGAAAGAAACTAGAATTTTTGTCACCTGCCAGGAGCCAAAGGGTTCTTTCTTTTCTCCTCCAGTATTCTTCATCCATTTTGCAGGCGGAGTGAAGTGCCTTATGAAGAGAAGTTTCTTTTTCCATATTGTTGGAATCCATGATTTGATCCTTTTGCCATCTTTGATGCTGATCCAGATTCTTCTGTACTTCTATTCTAATATGGAGGGGATTTTTCAGAGTTTTCACCCAGCGCTTAAGAGCAAGTTTTATCCTCCTAAGTTTCTCTTCCCAGACATAGAAGGGGGAGCCCGAAACCAAAATGTTCTAGGTTCTTTGACCCAGGTCCATAAAACCATCTTCCTTAATCCACAAAGGACTAAAGAGGAAGGGGATGGGTCCTAAGTTTTTTTCTTCCAAGAGTTCCAGTAGAATAGGTTTGTGGTCAGACATGCTAAAGGGGAGGATGACTGAATCTGCCCTAAAACCGAGAAGGAGAAGGGAGTTTTGGATAAGGAACCTATCCAGTCTGGTCGCAATATGACTAGGCCCCAGCCTATAGTTGGACCAAGTGAAGGTGCCTTTGGTTGGATTAATATCTTCCAGGTCCCAGTTGCTTATTAAGTCTTCCACTGTTTCCCGACGAGGGTCTGTAACGATGGAACCACATTTATTTTCATTTCCAGGTAGAGTTATGTTTAGATCACCAGCTAGTATGATATTTTCAAGCTGGGACATTGAAAGTAAATCCTAAATGCTTTGCCAACAGACTTTTTTCTCAGAATATAAGATAGGGATATAAATATTAAGGATACTTACCAGGAGCCTGGAGTCTTTGTGCTTGAGGATCGAGAATATCCAGTGTAGACTAACTTGAGAACGAATCAACTCATAGGAGGAGGATTTCCATAGCAACCCTACACCCCCAGATGCCCCCCTAGCACTGATTGTTAGGCCTTCACTGTTTTTCCAAAACATATTTGAAGCTTGGAGAAATTACACATCCTCCATCTTTGTCTCCTGGATCATAAGGATATCAGGGTTGTAAATCCTTATAATATATTTCATGGATTCCATCTTTGAGTTGTTGCCTAACCCCCTACAGTTCCAGGAGATGATCTTCATTATTTACCTTTGGAAGGTGGGGGACCCCCTTTAGCAGGTCCTTTTTGTCGAGTTATTCTGGTATTTAACATGGATTCTAGGGTTGATTGAGACCCAAGCAATTTGTCCTTGTATGTAGCCTCTTCCCTCCTTTCCTTATTAGTTTTCCTTCCCTTTTTCAGTTTGGATTGGGTGGAGGGGTCAAGATGGATTTCCCCATCTTCTCCTTCTGATTCTTCTTCTTCTGACTTGGGGGTAGATTGGCTGGAGAGGAGGATGGGGATTGGGGATCCGGCTCCAACCGATCTAGGGGAATCCACATGGATTTTTCCCGATCCATCCTCCTCATATGTCTTTTCTGGTTCATCTCTGATTTCTTCGGAGTTGTTCTTCTTTTATTCGGGTTGTTTCCCTGTATCCAAATTAGATTGTTGGGTTCCATCATCCTTCCTGATAATCGTTATTCCTCCATTCCTTATCTCTCTCCTGTTTGCTTGTCCGGGGTTTGCTCTGGGTCTTTTAGCTTGGATCCAACCTTCTTCTTCATCCTGATTTGTTTGTAATGAAGGGAGCTTTGGGCAGTTCTTCTGGAAATTCCCATAGTCATGGTAATGCTGGCATTTGAATGCAAATTTCTCGTAGTCTAGATTCTGGAACTGATGCCATTCACCAACAGTGAGATTTATGGCCTCTGGAAGGCTTGCTTCGAGGTCCACTTCCACACATATTCTAGCACAATAATAGTTTTCTTTTGGATTGGATTTATCAATATATCTTCCGAGTTTGTCATCGATGGTTTGCAAGGAGGAGGGGGTCCAGCAGTGGATTGGAAGGTTAGGCAGACGTACCCACACAGGAACCGCTTTGGGTACATCCACAACAGGGTCAAAGTCAGGATTCCATCTATTCAGATAAAGGCCTTGGGGGCCCATAAAATAAGGCCCGTTTTCGAAAGATTAGATCTCGGTCCTCCTTGGAGATGAATTCGAACAGAAAAAACCCTCGCCCTACCGCATAGCAAGTAACACTATTTTCAATCACCGGTCTCCAATCTTCTGGATCCAATTATCTGTGGATTTGGGGGAGGGCCAGAAAATGGCCCACCAGAGCTCTACCGGCCAGCGAGACTACGATGTGCATTGGTTGTTGAGGCAGCAGGTCAATAACCCATATTTCTTCAAGTTTTTTAATGAACTTTGGGACAGGAACTGAGGAGGGCTTGAAAGACCTTCCTGAGATAAGTTTGTGAAAAGAATCCATGACCACCAGCGGGGATCCCTCAGAGTCGGTAGTTGCACTCATTGTGACAACCAACCCCACAGGCTCCTACTGGCAGGCTAGAAGATCCAAGGCACGCCGAGAAGCGGCAGCCCTATCCATAGCGCAACTGCTGACAATTGCAGGAACCCTAGAAGAGCTCACCCGACCGGCAGCAGTAGAAAAGATGATCATATAGGGTTGTCATGTTACTACTTTGCAACAATGAGAGTAGATGTAGAAAGTTACCAGGAAGGTAAAGTTTACTATCTATGCAACGGTAAAAGGTAAGAGGAAACATAGGAAAATTACCAGGTGGGTAAAAAGCTTGTATATATCTTCACATACATAGTACTAATGTTGACTCTATTGTCGAGCATGCATAAGTGGCTCTCTTATCCTTCTCTTCATGATATAATGGAATAAAAATTTGAATGTTCCCCCTTTAACAATCGTGCCATATTTGAATTTTGATAGTTGTCGTGCAGTTATTGGATGACTCTAGGTGATGTCACATGATGTCGGTGGACCAACCTGACACGTGTCGATCTATGGGTAATGCATGTGGGTTTTATCTCACTTCCTCTTTCCTCCATGAAATTCTCTTTTATGCTTTCATATTGGTCATAGGAAGAAACCTCTCTTGGCATACCATGGTGGTAACGACTTAGAGCTAGAGTGGTTTTTAATAATGCTTTGGGAGTCTTTTAATATTTGTCTTTTCCCATGTTCCTATGCTCTTATTTATTTTTGCACCCGATTGCCTCTCCTTTTAGCTCTTGGATATTAGCGCTTGGTCATAGTGCCACATCTCCTTAGTTCTCCTTTTCACTTTTGTGGCTCATAACCTTTCTATCAGGCTCGCGCAGGCTTAGGAAATTTTTTTCTTGGCACCTTTTCAAATTATCTGTATCTTTCTTGGGATTGAAATTTTTTGAGTGTTAATAGGATAAACAATTTGTATAATCTAAACATTAATTCAAAAATACAGTTGGTTGTGGATAAGGAAAACATTGAAGAGAATAGGGGACTATGAGTCCACTAGTGAGAAGGAAAGGGGGGTGTAGATAACCTATGGGGGTCTATAACATGACCTTAGCCTAACTTTGAGTCAAAAAGTGCTTTAAGAATATTTTAATCATTATTAACTTTAATATATAATTATGTGCTAATTAGGAATTAGTGCATGGGTTTTGATGTGAGTCTTTTGGGAGACCACGTGTAGGAAAAGTTGACACTCGACCCTACAAGGAATTAATGCATAGGTTTTGACGTGAATCTTTTGGGAGACCATGTGGAGCAAAATTTTGTCATGTAGCTTAAAAAAATAATCCGAGAGGTAGGGAATCTAATTGCCAATAATTTTTGGACATGAGCCATTCTTCTTGGTGGGTGTGAGTTTTGGAACCAATCATTCAACCTTGATTATGAATTGAATTTTGATATTTGTTGGGCATTGGTCTCCTTTTCGTATCCATAACTATACTTCCATTGAAATGGTGAAATGTGTATGAACCTTCCTTGGTGGAAGGAAATGCACCATTTGGTGTGTAACTAGTTGGTGCGTGTAACTAGTTGGTGCTAAATTATTGAAATATTGAAAAAGAACAACGTTGTTTTGTGTCGAATTGGTGAGTGTCAAATTTATGAAAGAAACATGGTGAGGATTACCATGTTCACCTGTTTATTATCCTTTGAGAAGCTTGAGTGTTCTCCTAGTGGATTCATAGTTTCATCTTAGGGGCTGAGAGATTTATGAGAAAGGAAGCATACGGTTGAGTGGAGTGTGGCTTACACATAACTAGTTGCTCCACCTATCAAATATTCATATTAGTGTGTGTTTCTCTATTTTAGCTATTTAGCTATTGTGCATGAATTTAACAGATGGAATGTTCTTTCAAAGATTTAAATTCTTTGTGTTAACTTAGTTGTCATGCAAAATTTTGTGCTTTGTGTCAGTTGTTATTTCTATTTATGATTTAATGATTGGAATTATCTTTGAACAATTTGGTTTCTGCTTTGTGTTGAATATAAATCCTTTGCTTTGGATATTCGTGTTGAATCCTATATATTGGTTCATGAACAATCTCATGTATGAGTAATTATGGCGAATGCATATGAAATCTACCAATTAGGGTTAGAGGTATCAATGATGATAGTAGTTCATTGTAACATAAAATATTTAGAGGAACTATGCCCTTGTGAATGCATATTCCTTATATGAATCCATCAATCCCTATTATCTTGAACTATTTCTAAAATTAACTAAGTGTTGTGAATAGTTCATGGTTGAACTTTCATTTACCAAGTAAATTGCTTTGAGATAATGTTTAATTGATATTCCAATCCCTTGAAAGAAGGTTGGAAAATTGTGTGATCCGAACCTTAATTAGGGTCGTCTATTTAAGCTGGATTAAGATAAACTTATGAAATAAATTAAATAGATAATCCAATAGTTAGGGAAATTCCAAGTGGAGAGTTGGTAAATGCCTTCCATATAAAATTTGAGGACCACATGCATGTGCTAGCACCTCGCAGACTCCATGGTACTTCGAAACTCTGGAGTGTGGTTTACAATCGTAAAGGGGTATGTTACAATTGACATCCTTGTTTGATGCTGCATGTATAATCATATCACTGTGATTATCTTTGTAAATATGGATTTGATTTCAATGCTTGTTGCAACACATTGTCCCAATAGGATTGAGAGTTTTTTTGGGATGCCTTTAATAGGTTCATGCATTTTGTCACACTTATTGCATTGTAATAAAGTAACTAGGTAATGAAATCAATATATTTTTTTGAAAGCAAACATCATATTTTGATGGTGGTTTATCTAACTATTTGATGAACATAGGTGAGGCTTGCATTTAGTGACTGTTTGGATTTCATGGAGATTGAATTGCATGTGTTTGATTTGTAGGTAGTTTGATTGGAGTGCTTTGACTATTATATTCCCTATTGATATTGTTATCTCCTCAAATAAAATAGTCAAGTTTGTTTATTTTAGGTGATAGGAAGTCATTGAAAAATAAATTTCTAAATTTATTTTGGCTCATTTTTTAGAGCTTTAGGTATGTAATAAAGTTTGAAAAACATTGGATTTTTTTTCTTCAAAAAGGTTAAAACTTAGGTTTCAGTGGCTTATGCGGACATTTAAATTGTTCATTAGCCACCGAAATCCTATATTTTGGCAGCTTAAATGTAAAATTTGGGGCTATCTTAGCCATCGAAATCACAGGTTTTTCAAACGATAAATTGCCTTGGGAAAACTAATTTTTCTCAGCCACGGATAGGCCGTTTTACATGCTAAAATAGTTGATTGAAAACTAGAAATCCTCATATTTCCAATGGTACTTTTATATATACATTTAGAGCTCGGGAAGGAAGTCAAAACTCCCCTACAATATGAGGCAACGTTTTCAGGAATGTGGCATTTTTTCTGTGCTGAGTAATCATTTTCAAATGATGATCCTGGGCGACTGGAGGGCCATTTTGAGAAACGGTTGGAGGATTTTGTGATTGACATGTCAAAGAAAAATAAACCCTCTCAGTTTCTCTACATATGTTACATATTGGAAGAATCGAATCCATCTCTGAGCCCTAAATTTCAGATCTCAGAATTCCCCTATTTGACACATGTTTTTGAAATATAGGTGTCGGGAAAATGAAAATGAATCTCAAATAACAAAGAGAGGTTTTTTCTCATAACAAACCAAAGAAAAATAAACTCTCTCCTACAAGTGTCAAATATTGAGAGAATCGAATCCATCTGTGAGCCCTAAATTTAAGATCTCAGAATTCCCCTGTTTGACACATGTTTTTGAAATACATTTTTCGGGCAAATGAAAATGAATCTCAAATAACTGAGAGAGGTTTTTTCTCATAAAAAACCAAAGAACAATAAACTCTCTCAGTTTTCCCGCAAGTTTCACATATGGGGAGAATCAAATCAATCGTTGAGCCCTAAATTTCAGATCTCATAATTCCCATGTTTGACACATGTTTTTGAAATACAAATGTCGAGAAAATGAAAATGAATCTCCAATAAATGAGAGAGGGTTTTGCTCATAAAAAACCAAATAAAAATAAACTCTCTCAGGTTTCCAAAATATGTTTTTATTTGAGAGATATAGGTCAATCTCTGAGCATCATATTTCCAAAAATTTCTGCATTTTCCAGCCACCTCACAAATTCGGATTTGAGATAGGAAAAGAGGTTATCAATTCCATCTTTTGAGGATATTGAAACTGATTTGTAAAGCTTGTTTAATCTCATTGAAGAATCATTGGATAGGGGTTCAACTTTTGGAGACTTTTTCATACTTTGTAAGCTCAAGCTTCTCATTTTGAGATCAGTAATACAAGCTTCTTTTGCCATTACTTGTTAAGATCTTCATCTTCTTGTCTATTCTATTACTTGCACCTGAATGTCAAATTCATGATAATTATTTTTGTCTGATGTTTGATAACTGTCAGCTTGGGGATCAGTTGTAAAGGCAGCTCTTGAAAGGTGTTCAGAAGAAGATTGTACTGTTGACTCCATGCCCAATGGAACACTAGACTAGGTTCTGTATTTTGTTGTCCAGGAAAGACATCAGATCTATGGTTCTTGGAACCTCATAGGAAGGATTACATCCCCGAGTAGGAGCCAGATAATATCTTCTCAATTAAAATAGTCAATTTTGTTTATTTTAGGTGATAGGAATTCATTGAAAAATAAATTTCTAAATTTATTTTGTCTCATTTTTTAGAGCTTTAGGTATGAAATAAAGTTTGAAAAACATTGGGTTTTGTTTTTTCTTCAAAAATGTCAAAAATCAGGTTTCAGTGGCTTAGGTGGAAATTTCAATTGTTCATTAGCCACTGAAATCCTAGCTTTTGGCAGATTAAATGTAAAATTCGGGGCTATCTTAGCCACTGAAATCGCAGGTTTTTCAAACGATAAACTTCCTTGGGAAAACTAAATTTTCTCAGCCATGGAGAGGTCTTTTTACATGCTCAAATAGTCTATTGACAACTAAACATCCTCAGATTTCAAATGGTACTTTCATATACGCATTTAGAGCTCGGGAAGGCAGTTAAAAGTCCCCGTAAGATGAGGTAACATTTTTCAAGAATGTGGCTTTTTTTTCTGTGCTGAGTCATCACTTTCAAATGATGATCCTAGGAGACTGGAGGATAATTTTGAGAAAGGGTTGGACAATTTCGTGCCTGACATGTCAAAGAAAAATAACCCCTCTCAGTTTCCCTATAGATGTCACATATTGGGAGAATCGAATCCATCTCTGAGCCCTAAATTTCAGATCTAAGAATTCCCCTATTTGACACATGCTTTTTAAATACAGATGTCAGGAAAATGAAAATGAGAATAAAATAACCGAGAGAGGTTTTTTCTCATAAAAAACCAAAGAAAAATCTATGAGCCCTAAATTTCCCTATAGATGTCACATATTGAGAGAATCGAATCCATCTATGAGCCCTAAATTTCAGATCTCAGAATTCGTCTGTTTGACACATGTTTTTGGAATACAAATGTCGGGAAAATGAAAATGAATCTCAAATAACTGAGAGAATTTTTTTATCATAACAAACCAAAGAACAATAACCTCTCTCAGTTTTCCAACAGGTGTCACATATTAGGAGAATCGAATCCATCGTGAAGCCCTGAATTTCAGATCTCAGAATTCCCATGTTTGACACATGTTTTTGAAATACAGATGTCGGGAAAATGAAAACAAATCTCAAATAAACGAGAGAGGTTTTTGCTCACAACAAACCAAAGAAAAATAAACTCTCTTAGGTTTCCAAAATATGTTTTTATTTGAGAGATATAGGTCAAGCTCTGAGCAACATATTTCCAGAAATTTCTACATTTTCTAGCCACCTCACAAATTCAGATTTGAGATAGGAAAAGAGGTTATCAGATCCATATTTTGAGGATCTTGAAACTGATTTGTAAAGATTATTTAAGCTCATTGAAGAATCATTGTACAGGGGTTCAAATTTTGGAGACTTTTCATACTTTGTAAGCTCAAGCTTCTCATTTTGAGATCAATAATACAAGCTTCTTTTGCCATTACTTGTTCAGATCTTCATCTTCTTGTCTATTCTATTACTTGCACCTGAATGTCAAATTCATGTTAATTATTTTTGTCTAATGTTTGATAACTATCAACTTGTCAATGCATCCATAAACTAGAATTTGCAAGTACTTTACTTGGTTTATCTGGCCATTCATAGATACTCTGTGTGTATGTTTCTGCTAGTAAATTAAGTGTTCTTCGTAAATTCATTTATCTACAACTTTCTGAACAATGATAGTTAAAAGCCTTGTCAATATGGTTGTGTTTATGCATGTCTTGAGTGAGTGAGGTTTGATTGAGTCATCTGACTTGATCTATTTGAGTGAATCTTTAATATAAAAGTAAGTTACCAAGCATCTTCGAGCTACAACCTAGAATATTTTCCTGGAGAGCTAACAAATTGGCATCGTTGCCGGGGAGAGGGGATTGAAGCTCAGCTTCCCTGAGAGACAACATAGTTCCAGCTTTGATGATAGACAAAGCCTAGATATTATTTCGGTTGTAATCATCTATGTGGTGACTCCATGAAGGACAAATTTAGTGGCGATTCCATTGTTCAGAAATCTATTGGCGATTCCACTGGTATGAAATGAACCAAATCTTAGCAAAGAAGTATGCTTTCTGTGATTTTTCAAATATTGTTGGTTTTCCTAATCCAGTGCCTAGTAGAGATGAATGGGAACGTAGTATTCCCAGATTTCGAGGAGAAGATTAGGAAGTACCAGCTGAACATTTGCTGGACTTTCATGATTGCATTCATCGGTTGCAAATTATGTATGAAGATGTTCAGATTGAACTGTTTGGCTATTCATTAGAGGGGATTGCTCGTGATTGGTATCGGTCTCTTCCTATTGCTAGTATAATCTCTTTGGGATATTTTCATGCTGCCTTTCATTTTTTTTGCAAAGGAATATATTCAACTGATCTTTTATATCCTGAGTGCTGTCATGAATTCAATTTATTGAATAAAGAACTAAACATTCATGACGAGTATGCTGCAATAGGGGACACCTCTTATTGTGACCAAGATATTAATGAATTTTAGGATGATAACCATATTATAGATGCTTTTGACATTGTATCAAATGCATCCACCGACTTAGGTTTTCATGAAGATGAGATGGTCCCCTTTGGAAACTTGAAAGATAAGGAGCAGAAAGGTTTAGATCAGCAATTGATTTTGCATTTTTCATTGACATAGGTTGAGTAGTCCACATTCAGCATTTACATCAGTGAAAGAAAAGATCAGTAGCATAAAGAGGTATTTTTTGTTGGATATAGGTTGAGTAGTCCACATTTAGCATTAACATCAGTGAAAGAAAAGATCAGCAGCATAAAGAGGTATTTCCTATTGGATTTTATGATCCTATTGCAAACTATTTGGAATCCATGAACAACATAGATGTTAAAATATTTCTCTCAGATGAAAGCTGGATTTATCATCAGTTCAAACCACTTTTTGGTTGGATATACATTCCTTTATTTTTGGGGTCAAGATCAAGGATAAGTTCAACAGATCAGTTTCTAACATGGATTCATTGGAAGCATGATGTCACTTGATAAGAAGCCTCTACTGATTAGAATTAGGAGTAGGAAAGAGAATAAGCTCTTTATATCAGAAAGTAGACTTTTCCAGTTATTGGTTGTTGAATAAGCAGGACAGGATACATGCATGCTACAGGTTTGGCTACACGCATCCTATAGGTTTGTAGGGGACCAGTTGTAAAGGCAGCTCTTGAAAGCTGTTCAGAAGAAGATTGTATTGCTGACTCCATGCCCAATGGAACACTAGAATAGGTTCTGTATTTTGTTGTCTAGGAAAGACATCATATCTGTGGTTCTTAGAACCTCATAGGGAAGATTCCATCCCCGAGTAGGAGCTAGATGTAATCTCCTCAAATAAAATAGTCAAGTTTGTTTATTTTAGGTGATAAGAAGTCATTGAAAAATAAATTTCTAAATTTATTTTGGCTCATTTTTTAGAGCTTTAGGTATGTAATAAAGTTTGAAAAACATTGGATTTTATTTTTTCTTCAAAAAGGTCAAAACTCAAGTTTTGGTGGCTTAGGTGGACATTTCAACTATTCAGTAGCCACCAAAAGCGTAGCTTTTGGCTGCTTAAATGTAAAATTCAGGGCTATCTTAGCCATCGAAATCGCAGGTTTTTCTAACGATAAACTGCCTTGGGAAAACTAAATTTTCTCAACCACAAAGAGGTCATTTTACATGCTCAAATAGTCGATTGAAGACTAAAAATACTCATATTTCCAATGGTACTTTCATATATGCATTTAGAGCTTGGGAAGGCAGTCAAAAGTCCCCCGCAAAATGAGGCAACATTTTTCAGGAATGTTGCGTTTTTTGTGTGCTGAGTCATCATTTTCAAATGATGATCCTGGGTGACTAGAATATCATTTTGGGAACCAGTCAAAGGATTTTGTGCCTGACATGTCAAGTAACAATAACCTCTCTCCATTTTCCTACAAGTTTCACATATTGGGAGAATCGAATCCATCTCTGAGCCCTAAATGTTAGATCTCAAAATTCCCCTATTTGACACATGTTTTTGAAATATAGATGTCGGGAAAATGAAAATGAATCTCAAATAATTGAGAGAGGTTTTTTCTCATAAAAAAACAAATAACGATAAACTATCTGAGTTTTCTTACAGGTGTCACATATTGGGAGAATCAAATCCATCTCTGAGCCCCAAATTTCAGATCTCAGAATTCCCCTGTTTGAAAAATGTTTTTGAAATACAGATGTCGGGCAAATGAAAATGAATATCACATCACTGAGAGAGTTTTTCTCTCATAAAAAACCAAAGAACAATAACCTCTCTCAATTTTCCTATAGGTGTCACAGATTGGGAGAATCGAATCCATCTCTAAGCCCTAAATTTCAGATCTCAGAATTCCCCTGTTTGACACATGTTTTTGAAATAGAGATGTCGAGAAAATGAAAACGAATCTCAAATAACCGAGAGAGGTTTTTTCTCATTGTATCAAATGCATCCACTGACTTAGGTTGTTATGAATATGAGATGGTCCCCTTTGGAAACCTGAAAGATAAGGAGCAGAAAGGTTCATATCAACAATTGATTTTACATTTTTTGCTGACAGAGGTTGAGCAGTCCACATTCAACATTAACATTAGTGAAATAAAAGATTAGCAGCATAAAGAGGTATTTCCTGTTGGATTTTATGATCCTATTGCAAACTATTTGGAATCCATGAACAACATAGATGTTAAAATATTTCTGTCAGATGAAAGATGGCTTTATCATCTATTCAAACCACTTTTCTGTTGGATATACATTCCTTTATTTTTGGGGTCAAGATCAAGGATAAGTTCAACATATCATTTTCTAACATGGCTTCATTGGAAGCATGATGTCACTTGATAAGAAGCCTCTATTGATTAGAATTAGGAGTAGGAAAGAGAATAAGCTCTTTATATGAGCAAGTAGAATTTTGCAGTTTTTGGTTGTTGAATAAGCAGGATAGGCTACAGGCATGCTATAGGTTTGTAGGGGATCAGTTGTAAAGGAAGCTCTTGAAAGGTGTTCAGAAGAAGATTGTACTGCTGACTCCATGCCCAATGGAACACCAGACTAGGTTATGTATTTTGTTGTTCAGGAAATGCATCAGATCTGTGGTTCTTGGAACATCACAGGGAGGATTCCATCCCCAAGTAGGAGCCAGATGTTATCTCCTCAAATAAAATAGTCAAGTTTGTTTATTTTTGGTGATAGGAAGTCATTGAAAAATAAATTTTTAAATTTATTTTGGCTCTTTTTTTAGAGCTTTAGGTATGTAATAAAGTTTGAAAAACATTGGATTTTGTTTTTTCTTCAAAAATGTCAAAAATCAGGTTTCGGTGGCTTAGGCGGACATTTCAACTGTTCATTAGCCACTGAAATCCTAGCTTTCAGCAACTTAAATGTAAAATTCGGGGCTATCTTAGCCACCGAAATCGTAGGTTTTTCAAACGATAAACTGCCATGAGAAAACTAAATTTTCTCAGCCACAGAGAGGTCGTTTTAAACGCTCAAATAGTCTATTGACAACTAGACATCCTAATATTTCCAATGCTACTTTTAGATATGCATTTAGATCTTGGGAAGGTAGTCACATGTCCCATGCAAGATGAGGCAACGTTTTTCAGGAATGTGGCGTTTTTTCTATGCTAAGTCATCATTTTCAAATGCTGATCCTGGGCGACTGGAGGATCAATTTGAGAAACGGTACAATTAATTTGTGCCTGACATGTTAAAGAACAATAACCTCTCTCATTTTTCCTACAGGTATCGCATATTGGGAGAATCGAATCCATCTTTGAGCCCTTAATTTCAGATCTCAGAATTCCCCTATTTGAAACATGTTTTTGAAATACAGATGTCGGGAAAATGAAAATTAATATCAAATACATGAGAGACTTTTTTTATAATGACAAAATAAAGAACAATAACCTCTCTCAATTTTCCTACAGGTGTCACATATTAGGAGAATCGAATCCATCTCTGACCCCTAAATTTCAGATCTCAGAATTCCCTTGTTTGAAACATGTTTTTGAAATACAGATGTCGAGAAAATGAAAATGAATATCGAACAACAGAGAGAGGATTTTGATCATCATAAAAAAATAAGAATAACCTCTTTCATTTTTCCTACAAGTGCCATAGATTGGGAGAATCGATTCCATCTTTGAGCCCTAAATTTCAGATCTCAGAATTCCCTTGTTTGACACATGTTTTTGAAATATAAATGTCGGGAAAATTAAAATGCATATCAAATAACTGAGAGAGGGTTTTTCTCATACCAAACCAAAAAATAATAACCTCTCTCAGTTTTCTAAAATATTTTTTTATTTGAGAGATATATGTCAATCTCTGAGAAACATATTTCCAGAAATTTTTGCATTTTCTAGCCACCTCATGAATTTGGATTTGAGATAGGAAAAGAGGCTATCAGATCCATCTTTTGGGGATCTTGAAACTGATTTGTAAATCTTATTTAATCTCATTGAAGAGTCATTGTATAGGGGTTCAATTTTTGGAGACTTTTTCATACTTTGTAAGCTCAAGATTCTCATTTTGAGATCAGTAATACAAGCTTCGTTGCCATTACTTGTCAAGATCTTCATCTTCTTGTCTATTCTATTACTTGCACCTGAATGCCAAATTCATGTTAATTCTGTTTTTATGATCTTTGATAACTTCCAACTTGTCAATGCATCCATAAACTAGAATTTGCAAGTACTTTACTTGGTTTATCTGGCCATTCATATATACTCTGTGTGTATGTTTTTGCTAGTAAATTAAGTGTTCTTCGTACATTCATTTATCCACAACTCTCTGAACGGTGATAGTTAAAAGCCTTGTCAAATTTGGTTGTGTTTATGCATGTCTTGAGTGAGTGAGGTTTGATTGAATCATCTGACTTGATCCATTTGAGTGAATCTTTAAGATAAAATTAAGTTACCAGGCATCTTTGAGTTACAACCTAGAAGATTTTCCTGGAGAGCGAACAAATTGGTGTCGTTGCCGGGGAGAGGAGATTGAAGCTCAGCTTCCCTGGGAGACGACATAGTTCTAGCTTTGATGATAAACAAAGCCTAGATATTATTTCGTTTGTAATCATCTATCTGACGACTCCATGAAGGACAGATTCAGTGGCGATTCCATTGTTTAGAAATCTATTGGCGACTCCACTGGTATGAAATGAACCAGATCTTAGCAAAGAAGTATGCTTTCCATAATTTTTCAAAGATTGTTGGTTTTCCTATTCTAGTGCCTCGTAGTTTCCTAGATTTCGAGGAGAAGATTGGGAAGTACCAGCTGAACATTTGCTAGATTTTCATGATTGCATTCATCGGTTGCAAATTGTGCATGTAGATGTTCATATTAAACTTTTTGGCTATTCATTAGAGGGGATTGCTCGTGATTGGTACCGATCTCTTCCTATTGCCAGTATCAGCTCTTTGGTAGATTTTCATGCTTCCTTTCATTTGTTTTGCAAAGGAATATTTTCAGCTGATCTTTTATATTCTGAATGCTGTCATGAATTGAATTTATTGAATAAAGAACTAAACATTCATGATGAGTATGCTGCAGTAGGGGACACCTCTTATTGTGACCAAGATATTGATGAATTTCAGGATGATAACCATATTATAGATGCTTTTGACAGTGTATCAAATGCATCCACCGACTTAGGTTGTCATGAAGATGAGATGGTCCCCTTTGGAAACTTGAAATATAAGGAGTAGAAAGGTTTAGATCAGCAATTGATTTTTCATTTTCCGTTGATAGAGGTTGAGCAGTCCACATTCAGCATTAACATCAATGAAGGAAAAGATCAGCAGCATAAAGAGGTATTTCCTGTTGGCTTTTATGATCCTATTGCAAACTATTTGGAATCCATGAACAACATATATGTTAAAATATTTCTATCAGATGAAAGCTGGCTTTATCATTTGTTCAAACCACTTTTCTGTTGGATATACACTCCTTTATTTTTAGGGTCAAGATCAAGGATAAGTTCAACAGATTAGTTTCTGACACGGCTTCATTAGAAGCATGATGTCACTTGATAAGAAGCCTCTACTGAGTAGAATTAGGAGTAGGAAAGAGAATAAGCTCTTTATATGAGCAAGTAGACTTTTCCAGTTATTGGTTGTTGAATAAGCAGGACAGGATACAGACATGCTATAGGTTTTCAGGGGATCAGTTGTAAAGGAAGCTCTTGAAAGGTGTCCAGAAGAAGATTGTACTGCTGACTCCATGCCCAATGGAACACTAGACCAGGTTCTGTATTTTGTTGTCCAGGAAAGGAATCGGATCTATGGTTCTTGGAACCTCACAGGGAGGATTCCATCCCTGAGTAGGAGCCAGATATTATCTCCTCAAATAAAATAGTCAAGTTTGTTTATTTTAGGTGATAGGAATTCATTGAAAAATAAATTTCTAAATTTTTTTTGGCTCATTTTTTAGAGCTTTAGGTATGAAATAAAGTTTGAAAAACATTGGATTTTGTTTTTTCTTCAAAAAGGTCAAAACTTAGGTTTTGGTGGCTTAGGCGAACATTTCAACTATTCATTAGCCACCGAAAGCCTATCTTTCAGCAACTTAAATGTAAATTTTGGGGCTATCTTAGCCACCAAAATCGCAGGTTTTTCAAAAGATAAAGTGCCTTGGGAAAACTAAATTTCTCAGCCATGGAGAGGCTGTTTTACATGCTCAAATAGTCGATTAACAACTAGAAATCTAAATATTTCCAATGGTCCTTTCATATATTCATTTAGATCTTGGGAAGGTATTCAAAATTCCCCCGCAATATGAGGCATCCTTTTCAGGAATGAGACGTTTTTTCTTTGCTGAGTCATCATTTTCAAATGATGATCCTGGGTGACTGGAGCATCATTTTGAGAAAAGGTCAGATATGTTTGTGCCTGACATGTCAAAGAACAATAACATCTCTCTTTTTTCTATAGGTTTCACATATTGGGAGAATCAAATCCATCTTTGAGCCCTAAATTTTAGATCTCAGAATTCCCCTATTTGACACATGTTTTTGAAATACGGATATCAGGAAAATGAAAATGTATCTCAAATAATTGAGAGAGGTTTTCTATAATAACAAACCAAAGAACAATAACCTCTCTCAGTTTTCCTATAGGTGTCACATATTGGGAGAATAGAATCCATATTTGAGCCCTAAATTTGAGATCTTAGAATTCCTCTGTTTGACACATGTTTTTGAAATACAGATGTCGGGCAAATGAAAACGAATCTCAAATAACTGAGAGAGGTTTTTTCTCATCACAAAGACTAGATATTATTTCAGTTGTAATCATCTATCTAGAAAATCCATGAAGGACATATTCAGTGGCGATTCCATTGTTCATAAATCTATTGGCGACTCCACTAGTATGAAATGAACCAGATCTTAGCAAAGAAGTATGCTTTCGGTGATTTTTCAAAGATTGTTGGTTTTCCTAATCCAGTGCCTAGTAGAGATGAATGGGAACATAGTATTCCCAGATTTAGAGGAGAATATTGGGAAGTACCATCTGAACATTTGCTGGATTTTCATGACTGCATTCATCAATTGCAAATTATGCATGAAGATGTTCAGATTAAACTTTTTGGCTATTCATTAGAGGGGATTTCTCGTGATTGTTACCGGTCTCTTCATATTGTCAGTATCAGCTCTTTGGCATATTTTCATGTTGCCTTTCATTTTTTTTTCAAAGGAATATTTTTCAGCTGATATTTTATATCCCGAATGCTGTCATGAATTCAATTTATTGAATAAAGAACTAAATATTCATGATGAGTATGCTGCAGTAGGGGACACCTCTTATTGTGACCAAGATATTAATGAATTTCGGGATGATTACCATATTATAGATTCTTTTGACATTGTATTAAATGCATCCACTGACTTAGTTTGTCATGAAGATGAGATGGTCCCCTTTGGAAACCTGAAAGATAAGGAGTAGAAAGGTTCATCAGCAATTGATTTTGCATTTTCTGCTTAGAGAGGTTGAGCAGTCCACATTCAACATTAACATTAGTGAAATAAAAGATCAGTAGCATAAAGAGCTATTTCCTGTTGGCTTTTATGATCCTATTGCAAACTATTTGGAATCCACGAATAACATAGATGTTAACAATATTTCTGTCAAATGAAAGTTGGCTTTATCATCTATTCAAACCAGTTTTCTGTTGGATATACATTCCTTTATTTTTAGGGTCAAGATCAAGGATAAGTTTAACATATCATGTTCTGACATGGCTTCATTGGAAGCATGATGTCACTTGATAAGAAGCCTCTACTGATTAGAGTTAGGAGTAGGAAAGAGAATAAGCTCATTATATGAGCAAGTAGACTTTTCCTGTTATTGGTTGTTGAATAAGCAGGACAAGCTACAGGCATGCTACAAGTTTGTAGGGGATCAGTTGTAAAGGCAGCTCTTGAAAGGTGATCAGAAGAATATTGTACTACTAACTCCATGCCCAATGGAACACTAGACTAGGTTTTGTATTTTGTTGTCCAAGAAATGCATAAGATATGTGGTTCTTGGAACCTCACAGGGAGGATTCCATCCCCAAGTAGGAGACAGATGTTATCTCCTCAAATAAAATAGTCAAGTTTGTTTATTTTAGGTGATAGGAAGTCATTGAAAAATAAATTTCTCAATTTATTTTGGCTATTTTTTTAGAGCTTTAGGTATGTAATAAAGTTTGAAAACATTGGATTTTGTTTTTTCTTCAAAAAGGTCAAAACTCAGGTTTCGGTGGCTTAGGCGGACATTTCAACTGTTCATTAGCCACCGAAAGCCTAGCTTTCGGTAGCTTAAATGTAAAATTTGGGGCTATCTTAGCCACCAAAATCGTAGGTTTTTCAAACGATAAACTGCCATGGGAAAACTAAATTTTCTCAGCCACAGAGAGGTCGTTTTACACGCTCAAATAGTTTATTGATAAATAGACATCCTAATATTTCCAATGGTACTTTGATATATGCATTTAGATATCAGGAAGGTATTCAAAAGTCTCGTGCAAGATTAGGCAAAGTTTTTCAAGAATGTGGTGTTTTTTCTGTGCTGAGTCATCATTTTCAAATGATGATCCTGGACGACTGGAGGATCATTTTGAGAAATGGTACAAGAAATTTGTGTGTGACATATTAAATAACAATAACCTCTCTAAGTTTTCCTACAAGTATCACATATTGGGAGAATCGAATCCATCTCTGAGCCCTAAATTTCAGATCTCAGAATTTCCCTATTTGCCACATGTTTTTGAAATACAGATGTCGGGAAAATGAAAATGAATATAAAATAATTGAGAGAGGTTTTTTATCATAACAAACCAAAGAAAAATAATCTCTCTCATTTTTCCTACAGGTGTCACAGATTGGGAGAATCGAATCCATATCTGAGCCCTAAATTTCATATCTCAGAATTCCCCTGTTTGACACATATTTTTGAAATACATATGTCGGGAAAATGAAAAAGAATCTCAAATAAATGAGAGAGTGGTTTTATCATTACAAACAAAATAACAATAACCTCTCACAATTTTCCTACAGGTGTCACAGATTGGGAGAATCGAATCCATCTCTGAGCCCTAAATTTCAGATCTCGGAATTCCCCTATTTGACACATGTTTTTGAAATATATATGTAGGGAAAATGAAAACGAATATAAAATAAATGAGAGAGGTTTTTTCTCATACCAAACCAAAAAACGATAACCTCTCTCATTTTTCTAAAATATGTTTTTATTTGAGAGATATAAGTCAATATCTAAGCAACATATTACCAGAAATTTCTGCATTTTCCAGCCACCTCACTAATTTGGATTTGAGATAGGAAAAGAGGTTACCAGATCCATATTTTGAGGATCTTGAAACTGATTTGTAAAGATTATTTAAGCTCATTGAAGAATCATTGTACATGGGTTCAAATTTTGGACACTTTTTCATACTTTGTAAGCTCAAACTTCTCATTTTGAGATGAGTAATACAAGCTTCTTTTGTCATTACTTGTTAAGATCTTCATCTTCTTGTCTATTCTATTACTTGCACCTGAATGACAAATTCATGTTAATTTTGTTTTTCTGATGTTTGATAACTGTCAACTTGTAAATACATCCATAAACTAGAATTTGCAAGTACTTTACTTGGTTTATCTGGCCATTCATAGATACTCTGTGTGTATGTTTTTGCTAGTAAATTAAGTGTTCTTCGTACATTCATTTATCTACAACTCTCTGAATGGTGATAGTTAAAAGCCTTGTCAAATCTGGTTGTGTTTATGCATGTCTTGAGTGAGTGAGGTCTGATTGAGTCATCTGAATTGAGCCATTTGAGTGAATATTTAAGATAAAATTAAGTTACTAGGCATATTTGAGTTACAACCTAGAAGATTTTCCTGGAGAGCTAACAAATTGGCGTCGTTGCCAGGGAGAGGAGATTGAATCTCAGCTTCCTCGGGAGAGGACATAGTTCCATCTTTGATGATAGACAAAGCCTGGATATTATTTCAGTTGTAATCATCTATCTGACGACTCCATGAAGGATAGATTCAGTGGCGATTCCATTGTTCAGAAATCTATTGGCAACTCCACTGGTATGAAATGACCCAGATATTAGCAAAGAAGTATGCTTTCTGTAATTTTTCAAAGATTGTTGGTTTTCCTAATCCAGTGCCTAGTAGAGATGAATGGGAACGTAGTATTCCCAGATTTCGAGGAGAATATTGGGAAGTACCAGTTGAACATTTGCCAAATTTTCATGATCGCATTCACCGGTTGCAAATTGTGCATGAAGATGTTCAGATTAAACTGTTTGGCTATTCATTAGAGGGGATTGATCGTGATTGGTACCGATCTCTTCCTATTGCCAGTATCAACTCTTTGGTAGATTTTCATGCCGCCTTTCATTTGTTTTGTAAAGGAATATTTTTAGTTGATCTCTTATATCCCGAATGCTGTCATGAATTCAATTTACTGAATAAAGAACTAAACATTCATGACGAGTATGCTGCAGTAGGGGAAACCTCTTATTGTGACCAAGATATTAATGAATTTCAGGATGATAACCATATTATATATGCTTTTGACATTGTACCAAATGAATCCACCGACTTAGGTTGTCATGAAGATGAGATGGTCCCCTTTGGTAACCTAAAAGATAAGGAGCAGAAAGGTTCAGATCAGCAATTGATTTTGCATTTTCTGCTGATAGAGGTTGAGCAATCCATATTCAGCATTAACATCAATGAAGGAAAAGATCAGCAACATAAAGAGGTATTTCATGTAGGCTTTTATGATCTTATTGCAAACTATTTCGAATCCATGAACAACATAGATGTTAAAATATTTTTGTCAGATGAAAGATGGCTTTATCATTTGTTCAGACTACTTTTCTATTGGATATACATTCCTTTATTTTTAGGGTCAAGATCAAGGATAACTTCAATAGATCAGTTTCTGACACGGCTTCATTGGAAGCATGATGTCACTTGATAAGAAGCCTCTACTGAGTAGAATTAGGAGTAGGAAAGAGAATAATCTCTTTATATGAGCAAGTAGACTTTTATAGTTATTGGTTGTTGAATAAGCAGGATAGGCTACAAACATGCTATAGGTTTGCAGGGGATCAGTTGTAAAGGAAGCTCTTGAAAGGTGTTCAGACGAAGATTGTAATGTTGACTCCATGCCCCGCTAGGCTAGGTTATGTATTTTGTTGTCCAGGAAAGGCATCATATCTATGGTTCTTGGAACCTCACAAGGAGGATTCCATCACCGAGTAGGAGCTAGATATTATCTCCTCAAATAAAATAGTCAAGTTTGTTTATTTTAGGTGATAGGAAGTCATTGAAAAATAAATTTCTAAATTTATTTTTGCTCATTTTTTAGAGCTTTAGTGTAATAAAGTTTGAAAAACATTGGATTTTGGTTTTTCTTCAAAAAGGTCAAAACTCAGGTTTTAGTGGCTTAGGTGGACATTTCAACTGTTCATTAGCCACTGAAAGCCTAGCTTTCGGCAGCTTAAATGTAAAATTCAGGGCTATCTTAGCCACCGAAATCGTAGGTTTTTCAAACGATAAATTGCCTTGGGAAAACTAAATTTTCTCAGCCACAGAGAGGCTGTTTTACACGCTCAAATAGTCGATTGACAACTAGTCATCATAATATTTCCAATGGTACTTTCATATATTCATTTATATCTTCGGAAGGTAGTCAAAAGTCCTTCTCAAGATGAGGCAGCGTTTTCAGGAATGTGACATTTTTTCTGTGCTGAGTCATCATTTTCAAATGATGATCCTAGGTGACTGGAGGATCATTTTGAGAAACGGTTTGAGATTTTTGTGCTTGAAATGTCAATGAACAATAAACTCTCTGAGTTTTCCTACAGGTGTCACAGATTGGGAGAATCGAATCCATCTCTGAGCCCTAAATTTCAGATCTTAGAATTCCACTATTTGACACATGTTTTTGAAATACAGATATCGGGCCAATGAAAACAAATATCAAATAAATGAGAGAGGTTTTTTCTCATAACCCGCCAAAGAACAATAACCACTCTCAGTTTTCCTATAGGTGTCACAGATTGGGAGAATCAAATCCATCTCTAATACCTAAATTTCAGATCTCAGAATTCCCCTGTTTGACACATGTTTTTGAAATACAGATGTTGGGAAAAGGAAAATGAATCTCAAGTAATTGAGAGTAATTTTTTCTCACAACAAACCAAGTAACAATAACCTCTCTCAGTTTTTCTACAGGTGTCACATATTCTCTGAGCCCTAAATTTCAGATCTCAGAATTCCCCTGTTTGACACATGTTTTTGAAATACATATGTCAGGCAAATGAAAACAAATCTCAAATAACTGAGAGAGTTTTTTTCTCAGAACAATCCAAAGAACAATAACCTCTCTCAGGTTTCTAAAATCAGTTTTGATTTGAGAGATATAGGTCAATCTCTGAGAAGCATATTTCCAAAAATTTCTGCATTTTCCAACCACCTCACAAATTCGGATTTGAGATAGGAAAATAGGTTATCAGATCCATCTGTTGAGGATCTTGAAACTAATTTTTAAAGCTTATTTAAGCTCATTGAAGAATCATTGTATAGGGGTTCAACTTTTGGAGACTTTTTCATACTTTGTAAGCTCAATCTTCTCATTTTGAGATTAGTAATAGAAGCTTCTTTTGTCATTACTTGTTTAGATCTTCATCTTCTTGTCTATTCTATTACTTGCACCTGAATGTCAAATTCATGTTAATTCTTTTTTTCTAATGTTTTATAACTGTCAACTTGTCAATGCATCCATAAACTAGAATTTGCAAGTACTTTACTAGGTTTATCTGGCCATTCATAGATACTCTGTGTGTATGTTTCTGCTAGTAAATTAAGTGTACTTCGTACATTCATTTATCTACAACTCTCTGAACAGTGATAGTTAAAAGCTTTGTCAATCTGGTTGTGTTTATGCATGTCTTGAGTGAGTGAGATTTGATTGAGTCATCTGACTTGATCCATTTGAGTGAATCTTTAAGATAAAATTAAGTTACTAGGCATCTTCGAGTTACAGCTTAGAAGATTTTCCTGGAGAGCTAATAGAGATGGCACTATAAATTTATGTGACATTTTGTCAATGCATAGTTCTCATAAAAATCACAATTTTTTAATCATACGATGAAGTAATACTAAATGGTTCATTTATTTTAATTTAGTTATTCTACAAGTTATTTTATAATAGGTATTGAAATTATGTTTAAAGCTTACAAATATTTTTAAAAATGGTACTATTGTTTTTTTTTCACCTGAAGATACAACTCCTGCTATTCCTCCTGGAATCAAGAGGCCTATGCAGCCCCTGGAATGGACCCTTGGTTGATGGGCACCCATCCCACCATCATACTGGTGCATTGTTCCCTTTACGCCTTGTACTATTTCTTACTTTCAAGTGAGTTGTTTTTTTTATTTAGTTTCTTTTATTATAACATGGTTAATGCACTTTATCTTTTTTTTTTTATTACTGAAAATCTGACACTCCTGTAGGTGTCATGTATATTTGGTCATGGGTTTTGAACCCAAGTAAGGACGACTCTAGCCTAATGCCCCAACCACCTAACTTAAAAGGAAACCTCTTTACCTTTATTTAGGAGAAAGTGCTTAGTTAATAACTCAAATTCCTCACATATAAGAAAAAAAAAATTGATAATCCAATATAAACACGAAAATCTCTTTTTTACAAACTACCAAAAAATTAATAAAAATGACTAAATTTACAAACTACCAAAAAATTAATAAAAATGACTAAATTAGTCATTTTATTTATATTTGTTCACTAAAATATATATAAAAACGTTACTCGATCAAAACCCCTCTCAAATTATTTGTATAAGAGGGGAGACAATATTCTCAAAGGCGTATCATTTTCCTTATAAATATTATGTGTAAAAAAGCATTATTTTGGAAAGCGTAATTTTCCTTATAAATATTATTGGTAAATAAAGCGTTTTGAAAGGGGGATTATTAGGGTGAGAGTTGTAAAGGACGAGGGGATGTTCTAAAGGAACAAAAATGAACCTATGCATAGGATATAAAAATGTTAAAGGATACACTTGAAAGGTGATATTCATATATATATAAAGTTGTACCTTTTTCTATCGCCATCGAGGGTGTTATTCTTATTGTTGCATTTCTTTTAAAGTTGAAAGTTCTTTATAAAGAATTAATAATGGATATGGGCTAAAGTTGATTTAAATGATATAAATTATGAATTTAGTGGTTTGTTGATGGGGTTAAATGGATTTCATTCTACTTGCTTGGGTTCAATTCTGTTGAAATATATTTTGGTTTGGATGTTTAGATGACGGTTTGTTTGACCAACCATCCACAAAAGTGGGAAAGTTTGTTGAGATTTCTTTTGTGTGTGGGCTTTCATCGATTTCTTCAAAATAGGAGGAAAGATGGTTTTCTGGATGAAAAAATGATTATATAATAATTTGTGTTTTCCAAATAAAATAGGTTTGATTAAAGAGAATCATAATATTATATTTATTTAAATTTTAATAATTAGATATAAAAATAATAGATATTGTACTTTTTTAAAATAAATAAAATAAAAGATAAAGTTTCATTTGAGTAAGATTTAAAATTGGTTTTTATTGGTTAAGAGTTTGTTTTCCTTAACATAAGAAAATATGTTAAAATAAAACCAAAAGGTACATAGTATGAGTGGAAATTTGTTTTCTTTTCGACCATCACAAAGTTATTTTAGGTATTGTGGTTTTAAAAAAAATAAAAATAATGACTCAACTTGTATTTGAAAATAACATCAATAATGGTTGTTCTCACTATTAATTTTTAGTTGTTATAAATTTTACTATTTTTAAAAAGAAAAAGGAAAATATAAATTAAAATGTATTTATAATATAACTATTAATTTTTTTTTGTTTTTTTATGATTATATGATAGTTTAATGTTTTCCAAATAAAATATCTCAAATGAGAATTGCAAAATTATATTTATTTAGATTTTAATGATTAAATATTAAAATGATAAATATAATTAATATATTTAAATATTAAAATATTAAAATCAAATGAGCGTATGCAAGGTTGTATTTTTTTTATTACCAAGAGAAATATATTAAATGTTTTTTTAGTTGACAAATTTGTTTTTTTCTCTTGTGTAATCATTTTGTTGTGATTACGTGTGTAGGGAGTTTTTGTTTGTTTTGTTTTGATTGTGTCGAGAGGCGCTCTACATCTCAGTATGGGGAGATCTTGTAGCGTTATGTAACGTTACAGAAATGTCGGCCATAACAAATAAAAAAATTAATTATCTTTCAAAATAAATGTCAGCCACAAAAACAACCTAATATGGGGGAGTTGTTGTAATGTTCATACTCAACAAAATAATAACAAATAAAAAAGTGAATTATCCGCAAAAAAATGCTAGTCGTGCACATAGTTTTAAAACCATGTGCAAGGCCTCCTAAACAACCCATGGTTTTATTGTACATGGTTTAGGAGGGCCTTGTAAATGGTTTTAAAACCATGTGCAAGGCATCCTAAACAACCCATGGTTTTATTGTACATGGTTTAGGAGGTCGTTGCAAATGGTTTTAAGACCATGTGCAAGGCCTCCTAAACAACCCATGGTTTTAGGAGGGCCTTGCACATGGTTTTAAAACCATGTATGGGGGAGAAGTTGTAATATTCTTTCCTAACAACATAATAAATAATAAAAAATATTACATGTAGGCCATAAATAGTATTAAATATTAATAATAAAAATATTATATGTCGACCTTAAATAAAAAGATGTGTCTTTTGGTTTGGATCACACTAAAGCTTGTAGTTGAGTGCAATACTTAAGAAGAGGTTTGCACCTCCAAAGATTTGATCCCTCTTGGCACTTGATAGAGCCTAGGATTTGGATCTATGATGGTTTATTTTTTTTTAATAGAGGGAAACTAGTAATTGGTTCAAGTTACTTAAGTGGCATTCGATATTTAAATTATGTTGATTATCACTATAAATCTTAAGTTAATGTCAATATACAACAAGCGAGTAATTAGTAGCAAACTTATGACTTATCAAGGGTCGAGACATTTGAATCTCAGACCGAATATATGGGTCCTACTAAAGGGAAAACCTACCCTTTTATCCCTGTTAGAATGGGCCAATGTATCAACAAGGATTTTAAATCAAGTGGGCAGAGCGCACCACTTACCTCCTTACTATTCTAATTGTTGGACCTTGACTAATAATTGTGGTTGTAGTAATAATGGTTACTGTTTGGTCTTAAGGATGACAAAACTATGGGATTTGATCCACTTATGTGTGCATGAGGAGTGTAGTGCAGGGCTCATATGTTCGACCACTGCCTACAAGTGTCCACAAGGAAACCTCAAGGGATAAACACCCTCATAGGGATTAAATATTGATAACTAATGAAAAACTTGTTATTCTTCACCAATGGAACCAAATTCATTTGGTTGTATAGAAGGGACTTTGTTAAAATATATAGTTTTATTAAATTTGAGGGTAATTTTTGAGACATCTTCAATTGGTTAATACATTTGCCACAATTTTTACATTGTAATGACTTAGTTAGACAATGAAAGCCATCTCCATTTGTTGAGAAGGAAAGAACTTCTTTTGATGATGACTTATTCAAACTCTTTATGAATCTTGGTGAGGCTTGCAATATTTAGTGTGTTTTGTTGCATTTTAAGTGGTTTGGTAGTGGTGGTGGTGGTCCTTAAGAAAATGATAGGTGTTATTTGGATTGTTGTAAAGTTTTATTCTTATGATTAAAAAACTTAGGAAGAAACGTTCCTAGGTTTCCATAGTTTTGTCATGTTAGAATATTATCGGAGGTTTGTTATAATGGCCATTATAGATTTATTGAATACATTATTTATAAATAAACATAAATTAATTAGAAATACTATGGGGTTGAAGGGATACATAATATATACACTAAAAGTTTATATTATATTTATTAAAATATCTCTAGTTGATTTTATTAAGGGATTAAAAACTTAATTAAAATAATAAAGCATGAAAATAAAATAATATAAGTTGCGGAATACCTCACTAGTCATCCATGTAAACATCCTTTGCATGGATGCCGAGTGGGGTTATCCATGAAAAAGGAAATTTGAAAGGGGGAGTTGGAAAGGAGAGGGGGGACACACATAGTTTGGGGAAGGAAGAAAAGAGGGAGATTAACTGAGAGCGGGGAGGTTTTACAGTGGGATGAATTGAAAGTGGAAAAAGAGAAAGAAGGAGATTTCACAGTGGTGAATCTTATGAGACGGGAAATTACCTATTGACATAGATTACCAGTTTGGGGCTTGGGGGATCTCGACTTTAAGCTGAGGGGATTAGGTTGGGAGAAGAGAAGAACCCAACGTTTTGGTTGGGAAAGGATCCACATATGTTCTTCACTTCGAGATATCAAGGCATCAATCACCTATACATAGGTAAGTCATCCTAATCCTTTTGATATTTTAAATAAAGAAATAAAATGAATTGTAATTTTATTATTATTATTATTATTATACCTGAACTGTTAGTAAATTTGTTTTACCATAAAAAATGCCCTAACACTTCCTTGGGGGCATTTCATTTGGTATTAGGTCCTGGCCGGTTTTAGTCTTAGGACTTACGGTTCCAAAGAAAATATGTGTGAAAAGAAAGTGTAAGAGTTATGAGGTGATTTCTGTAATTTTCTTCTTTACTAGATTGTAACTATTTTATTAGTATGTATTTTTATTTAATGGTTTGATAAATTTACAGGTTCTTCCTTCTTATTCCGTTTGTAGTAGTTATTTTTAAGATAAGTAAAATTTACTGGTTAAAAACACCCAGTGTTGAAAATTCACCAAAGCCTTGATGAATTAGAAACTTGTAATAAGACTCTTTGTATTGAGGTCCTTCTATAGCAGAATCATTGTAGAGAAAATTTGTCAGGGATTGGGTTGTTGAAAAACTTTTTCATGCTTTGCTTTTCATTATAAATAAGCTAAAGACATTAACCTTAGTAAGTTAAAGTGTTCTTCCATGCTCGCTTTCCAGCAAGTAAGATTGGAACACCCCCCATAAAGAATAGGTATTCCATGTACACACTGTTAAGCATGTTGAACTTCTCGCCATACTTTAATGTCCCCATTTTGGATAATAACACCATAGAACAAGCCCCCTTTCCTTTGAGAATCCCATGGTCCCTAGTGGAGAAATAAATTAATTAATAGGGGTCATGTTGGTATATTAATTTCCATAGTATTTTAATCTATTAAACCTTGGGCTAAAATTATATGTTGAAATTGTAATATTTGCAATAATATGAATATTTGTATTAAGTGGATGTGGTAGGAGGCTAAGGTGGTGCATGAATCCATGTGGACTCAATAAGTTTTCATCCTAAAGGGAAACCAGGAGAAAATTAGAAAGATCCATAAAGGCATAAAAATATAAAAGAAGCACAAAAGTAACCAACCAGAAAAGCATGCACAAAGTAGGAAAGTGTACGAAAAGAATGTAAGTGAGAAAAGCATGAAAGTTTAGGAAAGCAAGGAGGGCATATTTTATAAAAAGAATAAAGACATGTTAGTTTGAAAAGAAGGAAACAAGGTGGGAACAATTTCCAAGGGAAGAAAAGCATGTCAGTTGGAAATGCAAGACAACAAGGAAGGAAAAGCAAGAAAGTTGCTATTCAACTCTATTATACCAAAATCCTGTCACCATCATGTGATAAGACATTTGACATACCTACTTGCCCTGAATCCCAGCTTCTGGAGTGGAAACCCATACTAAATGTCAATCTTTCATACAAATTCCCAGCACCGCGCTTACCTTGTTATCCAGGAGGGGTACCTTGTTCGCACCACCTATCCCCTGTTGCCCACAAGTGGTGCCACTACTTATGGCCCTTGGTCCATAAGCGGTTATTACCAGAACCGCTCTATCATTGGAGGAGAAACGTGGTACCCTGGGTAGAAAGGGAAAAAGTGAAGTTTCTCGAGGCTTCTAGATGATAAGCCTCGTGTCCTCCCTTATCCCTACTGTTATGGGTCTGTTGAGCTCGAGATCCCCCATCCTAGGATCTTGGAGGCCACCTCACCCACTAATCTCTCAACCATCCCTATCCATATAGCCTTATAAATATGAGCTCATGGCCATGGTTGAGGGGGAGAACTATTAAGGTATTTTTATGCTGTTGGATTGATCACTTGGTCCATATCATTGGAGAGCATAGAGAGAGCTAGAGTCGGAGCTTATGGGGATGAGAATGCTTGGTTTCATGGAGATGCATGTCAACACTAAGTCTTGGTTGTAAAATTCTTCATATTTCTTTAATGCAAGTTGATTTCTGTCCCACATATATTGTTGTTGTATGATTTCACATGTATGTTGTTAGATTCCTTAGTCACTAACATAGATTAGTAGATTATATTCTGGTGGTTTTGATATGTTTGCGTGTTGAATCTTATTGCAGGTACACAGGGTAACGATCGAAGCATTGCATTCCAGGTATATACAACATCCAGGGAGAGTATTCAACCTCTGTCCTCTATTTGTTCTGGATCTGAACCATTCAGACCAGTGGAACACCTTGCTGTTTGTAGGAGGTGAAATATTCCAGCTAACAAATCTGGCGACTTCGCTGGGGAATAGTTATATCAGTTCTTTTGATCTTCCTCAGTCTGCAACTCTTGTCTGAATCCAGGCTCCTTCTTCTTTAACTCTCTTTAGTCAGATCTAATTTATGACTTGCTTCATTTAGGTTTGAAACTTCCAGATCTGAGTCATTTCGGTCTTTTATGCTCTGTTTCCATACTCAATTCAACAGTATTTGCCCTGATCTAGTATTTTTCTGACTTGATCCATTGTTCTTCTTGTGTTTTGGTCATCTACAGGGAACCGCGCCCATGTTGTGTACGAGAAGCGGTGCCACTGCCTGAACAAAGTGGGTAGTACACGGTGCGACCGCCTGAACAAAGTGGGCAGTACGTGGTGCCACCGCCTATAACCTATTGGCGAGAAGCGGTGCTGTGTTGGAAACGCTCTATCAACACTTGAGAAGCGTGGTGCCAGGTAGGCATCATTCCAAAGCATTTTTTCCTCATTTTTCTTTGCAAAAAAATGGATTTTGTTGCTTTCAGTTCTACTTATCAGACTTGTGTTACTGAATCTGATGCTTGTGGTGTGATAATTTTATTATTTAAGATTGATTTGAGTGGAATTTCAAAAGTTTGATTAGGTCTTTTGATTGTTCATCCACTTCTATGCTTGTTGGTTGTGTTTATGAAAGGATTTCTTTTTTTCTGAAAAGCTCAAGGTGTTATTAAAATCTCTTTTCATTTCTGTTGCATAGACTAAAAGAAGAACACTAGATTAGATTCTAGGTTTCATTTCTTATTTTCATAGTAAACTTCTTTTTCCTTCCTTTAAAAAAGAAAATTTTTGACTGAGACTAGGATATTATCATTGAGCATTGGACATTGGTTTTCTGATTGGATTTACAAGCTTTCAGGACCTTCATGATCTTTCGTCTCTCATACATTTAGAACTATCTCGATAAAAAAAATGGTAGTTTTAAGTTAGATTTGCTTATGTTTTGAGAAAATTGAAAAAATAGAGTGTATTTGCATATAGGTGTGCTTCTTGTTTTTCTTTTAGGAAAAGAGATTCTTCCCCTTCTCATTTACTTTCAGGAAGAAGAAATCAGTTTGGAAAAGTGATTGCTTGTCTTTGATTTGATTTTCATGACTGTTGTGTGGAAGTATTTTTGGTTTTGAAACAAAAGGAAAACACTCTCTTTCCCTCCTGTAAGTAGGCATACTGAACGGTAAAGTGAACATTTTGCACTAGCATATTGCATGGTTTTACTTTTCTGTCAAAACATCATGCATTCACCTAACCGTACACGTTAAAATTAAAGGTAGTTGCAGGTTAAAATTTACGTAGTAACTTGAGTGATAGGTTAGAGACGTGTTCGGGCATCGTTAAACGAAGGAGCTGTCATTATTTGTCAGCATTACATTTCGGTACTCGCGCGGTTCTTCCGCGTACCATCGATATATTGAACGGCCTTTCACGTACCCTTGAGGTATATAGAAAGGTACTTCACATACTCGATTGTATATCGGAAGGCTCCTTGTGTACGGGTATGCATTAGACATCACTACTACCGATTCGAGCTTCCACGTACCTTGAGTATATCGAGAGACCCCACTAAGGTACCTTATCCATCTGAGGAAATCCCTTTGACCGTCTTGTTTGGAGCCATACACCAAAAATAACATTCGGGGAGATTACTACGCACGTACCCTCGAGGTATATCGTGAGTGGCACCTTCTTGACAATCCTAGTGAGAGACCTGACTTTTGAACTCCTCCTATCATTTTAAGTGTGCTTGTTTTGACCTATAGCTTGTGTAGGAAAATTATTTTTGGTGTGTTTTCTAGATTTTCAGACCCTAGGTTAGTTAGGAACAGTACAAACTGGCTGAGTTAAGACAGTCCAGAAGAGTACGGGGTTTTCCACCTGATTTTATTCCTAGTTCAAGAGAAAATCCTATGGAAGCTATCCACCAAGGAGCTGCTACCACCTCCCAAGTGGGAGATAATGTGGTTGTGGAAAGTGGAGTACCATATTCTTCACACTCGCCTCCCTTGGTCCAACAGCCTTCTCGGGGAGATTCCTCATTCCATTCTCCCATGGAAGGACGTGTTGATGATACTGCTCGCCCGGATTTTGGTCCCAATGCTCCATTTTGGGACACCCCT
Organism: Pseudotsuga menziesii; assembly: GCA_001517045.1. NCBI lineage: Eukaryota > Viridiplantae > Streptophyta > Pinopsida > Pinales > Pinaceae > Pseudotsuga > Pseudotsuga menziesii. Next base: position 80,542 of record LPNX010940227.1, read on the forward strand.
GTAGGTCAGGACATTGCCTCATTTGGAACCCGGTTAAACTCTTCTAAAGATGAAGAAGAATGTAGGCAATACCGTGCTTCCATTCTCCGTGCATAGGAGATTGACAAGCAAATTGATGACCTTTTAGGCCCAACAGTATTACGGTCCACATCTATTCCTAGGGGATATCGTTCACTTGCCGAATCTATGAGACCCATTGAACCGATTATAGATCGTCCATTGACACCCCGCAACCCAGGTCAAGATACCACCCCTACAACTTCTCATGTTATGTCTATGCCTAATCTTCCTAGGTCTTCTGCACCTGAGATTCAATCTTCAATTCCTGTTTCGTCTACACCTTTTAGTGCTGGGGGGAAACCCCCGGCACGACCTACGTTATCTGACACTGGAATTGTTCCTAGTCAAGGACATACCTCTAACATAGAACCATCTACATTTTATGTCCCTCCAACCCATACTAATGTGGTTAATTCCCCATCCAGTTCAGGTCAATCCTCTGGGGCTCAACCTATAACCATTCAATATTCTGGAGGTTATGGTTATCAAATACCTATAGGTAATATTAATCATCCACCCAATCCTATAGGAATTCCATACCCTAGTAATGCTTTTACACCATGCGAGCAACCCAACTGGTCTTACATGCCAGCTATGGGGGGGAATACCTATACATACTCTAGGAGGTGTCGGAGGACCACCCTATGGAGGTCCTCCCCTTGGGGGGCCTAATGGTCTTGAAGGATCTGGAAACTTTCCTCCTTATGGTCCTGGTGGCCCTAGTGGTCCTGGGGGACCTGGTGGCTTTCCACGTTCTGGCCCTCCTCCTAGTGGTTCTGGTGGCTCTGGAGGTTTACCTCCTCCTGGTGGCCCTGGAGGGTCTACTGGTCTGCCTCCTGGTGGTCCTGGTGGTCCCAGTGGTCCTGGTGGTCCCAGTGGTCCTGGTGGCCCTGGTGGTCCTCCTCCTAGAGGCCCTGGCAGTCCTAGCGGTCCTGATACCAAAAATCAACCCCCTGCAGGTGGATCTTCTGGTAGTTCTTCGTCACAGCAACCTGTTTATTAGTCTACTTATGGTCCTACTGGTAATTATATGCCATATCAATATTACCAGTATGTTCATCCCAACTGACAGTTACCTTTCCTAGCAACTTTGGACTTACCTGATTTGTCCAAGTTGATTAATGACCCCATTCAACACAATCCCTCGTGGCCACCCATTCCGGTAAAGTTACCATCGGACATCCCAAAATTCGATGGGAAGCAGGGAGACGATCCAAAGAACCATGTTATGACATTCCATTTATGGTGTTCTTCAAACTCCCTCATGGATGACTCTGTTCGATTGCGACTCTTTCAGTGAACTTTGATTGGTATGGTTGCGAAGTGGTACATTGAACTCCCACAACATTTGTTTGTGGATTTTGGCTCATTGGCAACAGTGTTTATTACACACTTTCAGCTCCCTATTCATTATGAAACGTGTACTGATCTTTTAACCTCTCTGCAACAGAACACCTCCACCCACATATTTGATCATATTCATGAGTGGAGAAGGCATAGAAGGATTATTAATGCCCTTATTCCAGATCAATTACTAGCTAATTGGTTCACCAAATCCTTGTTTCCTCCTATTGCATGAGATGTGGCCATGGGCGGTGCCATCACCGAAGAGAAGGCTATTAGTTGGGCTCAGTACCTAGACTTGGTTTATTCCCAGTCTGGCAGTATTTATGACCTAATTCCTCAAGCTCCTCGCTTCAGTACTGATCCTGCTAAGCCACCAGCAGAAGTACCTGTTGATGGGATTGTTGGTTCATTCCAGTCCCAGTCCGCAGCGAAACCTTCCAAGCAAACCCAAACTGCCCCCCCTACTCCTTCGACTCCTAAGGTTTCCACCGAGGTCAATTATATTCAAATTACTCAAACCTCGGGTAATAAAAAGAAAGGTAGAAATTGAAATAAAAAACTTGGAAACCAGTCGGAGACTCCACGGCTAACCAATGGTGATAATGACAAAGGGAAAAGAAAAGTGAGATATCCCTATCTGCTCTGTGGTGGTGACCATTTTTCAAAGGAGTGTCCTCATCGGGACAAAATCACCCCGTTTTTGAAGTCCAATCCCGCACCTGCGGTACTTACGGATCCTTTTCCCTCTCAACAACAGCTGATAGACCACATGTCTAATCAAGGTAATTCTAGCTCGTCAGAATAAATTCATATGATGTCCTTAGATACCATCCATCTGCAAACTTGAAGTCAGAATTATGATAAACTAGCGGATAAAAATGAAGATCAGCCATCTTTAGGGAAAGCCCCTTTTACTAGTTCTCCTGAGTCCTCGTCTACTGTCCCCTTGTCTATCGAGAAGCCTACTCTCGACATGATTTTGCGCCCACCTAAGAGTACTCTTCGAAAGGCAGTATTTAATCCCAATGCTTGAGCTGCTCAATTTTATAATGTGGTTGAAGATCTCGCTCAAGCACCTTGTGCAATGTCTACCCTAGAAGTGCTCCAAAATTTCCCTACACAGCGCAAAAAACTGTTGACTGCATTAGGAGCTTTAGACCTGGATAACACCAACTTGATTCATTTCAATGTTGAGAACTATAATTCTAGGTTACCACATAAACTTGCTTTTCAAGTCATTATGAAAGTGGTTGGAAAGAAAGTTTTTCGAACAATCCTAGATGAAGGAGCTTCGACTTCCATTTTGTCTCTATCTTGTTGGAAATCCCTTGGCTCTCCCAAGCTTGTAACATCACCTACGGCCCTTAATGCCTTTGACGGACGGGGTTTCCAACCCCATGGTCTCATATCAGCTATCGCGGTCGAGCTGGGGGGAAAAACCATTTCCATCCAAGTAGAATTGGTAGATGCCCCTTTAGATTACAATCTCCTTCTAGGACGAAATTGGTTGTATGCTATGATTGCTGTTGCTTCAACAGTATTCCGAACCGTCCAATTTCCACATCTGGGGAGAATCGTTACTATTGACTAGCTTGATTTCTGTACACTGGATGTTACTACCTCCACGGCTAATAACATCCCCATGTTATGCCAGTCCCCTCCTCCTTACCAGTCGATTGGGGTAGGCGTGTTGAAGGATTCATTCCTCATGGGAGTTTTTCCATCCACTCCTCCTAGCACGGATTCCATGTCAGTCCATATGATCGCCTCATTTGATTGTGAGCCTGGGGGAAAACATGTTGTTGATTCTTCCTCCTTAATTCCTCACGAAGCTATGTATGACACCATTCAAACCTCTTCCAATGATCACACTAATGACCTTCATCTAGTGGGTTCGGATCCCTACCATTTACCATATTGGTTAGAACCTTCTCTTCCCACTCTAGATTATCTTTCTGAGACTTTTCCTTTCGACGAGTCCATTATTGAGGTCATGAGCACAGATGAGTCCATTTGGGAGGATCACCATCATAGATCCATGTTCCTCCCAACACCAGTTTGGTTAACCATGATTTTGCATCCTTGTTTCCTACTGATATTGTCAACGTATCCCAAAGTCCTATATTGTTGCAAAATACAGATTCTGAAGGAAACCTTTGCAACATTACACAAACGAACTCGATTGACATATAAGCCAAGCTTGATACTATCGAGCATGTTCATGTTGGGCAGAACTGCTCCGTAGATGAATCTGAAGCCTATAAGGCACTTTTTAAGGAATTCTGTGATATTTTTTCCTGGTCCTAAGAAGAGATGTCGGGGATTGACCCATCCATCGTGGTCCACAAGATTAAAACCTATCCCTCGGCCAAACCTATCAGGCAAAAACTTAGGCAAGTCCATCCTCAGAAGGCCGCAGTTATTAAGGCTAAAATTGAGAAGCTTTTGAAAGCTGGGTTTATTTATCCTGTACCCTTGATGGAATGGGTATCGAATGTTGTCCTTGTCAATAAAAAGCAGGGCACCATTAGAGTCTGTATCAACTTTAGGGATCTCAATAAAGCTTGTCCCAAGGACAACTTTCCTACCCCGCACATCGATCAGATTATCGACAACTGTGCTGGAAGTGTCATCTTTTCATTTATGGATGGCTTCTCCGGCTATAATCAGAATGAGATATTACCCTTCGATCAGCATAAGACGACATTCATTTGTCCATGGGGAACCTTTGCATATAATAAGTTACCGTTTGGCTTGAAAAATGCTGGAGCTACATTCCAGTGTGCTATGTCCTATGTGTTTCACGATGTCAAACACATTGTTGAACCGTACCTTGACGACCTCCCTACTCATTCATAATGATGGGAGGACCACCCTGGTAATCTTAGAGAGATATTTCTGAGATGCTGTCATTATAATATATGACTCAACCCGTAGAAATGTGTTTTTTGCATTGAGACGGGACGCTTGCTAGGCTTTGTGGTATCCAAAGATGGCATCTGGATAGATCCTTTAAAAATTGCCGCCATTCTTGATCTACTAGCCCCAACTAATCTCCTTGAACTCCAAAGTTTGTAGGGGAAGGAAAACTTTCTCCGCCGTTTCATGTGCAATTTCGCAGAGAAAATGCATGGTTATATGCGTCTCCTTCAGAAGAACACCCCATTCTTCTAGGATGACCAGGCCCAAGGTGCCTTTGATAATATTAAGCACGCTCTGACTCATTCACCCGTGATACACACCCATAATTATTGAAAGGAATTTATCTTGTATATTGCTGCCTCTGCTACTACCATCGCTATGGTCTTAGCACAGGACAATCTCCATGGTCAGGAGCACGTGATTTATTACGCCAATAAGAATCTCCTAGATTCTGAAACCCATTATTCACGTGTGAAAAAGTTAGCATTGGCCACGGTCATTGTTGTAGAAAAAATTCGTCATTACATTCTACTCCGCACTACCACCATATTGGCAGACTAGAACTCGATGCACTACATCCTGACTCGTCAGGTGCTCGGGGGAAAGTACTCCCATTGGATTGTTATCCTTCAGGAGTTCGATCTGGAGTTTGCCAAGGCTACATCAAAGAAATCCTTGGTCTTTGCAAAGCTTATGTGTGATCTTCCCTGTGCTTCGACGGAATCTGAGCCCAGTGATTCATTTTCGGATGAATTCCTGTTCCTGATAAGCACTACTGATCCTTGGTATGGAGATTTTTTTTATATCTCTAGACACAGCATTTTCAGCTGCATTTATCTCGCGATGATCGCCACCATATCCGTCACCATGTGAAATACTATCTCATCCTGAATGATACTTTGTATAGACGTGGGATTGACTCTATTCTCCAGCGATGCCTCACTCATGAGGAGGCTGAACATGTGTTGAATGATTGCCACTCTGGACCATGTGGCGGTCATTTATTTGGGATGGATACAGCCTAGAAGATTCTTCGCACTGGCTATTTCTGGCCTTCTATCTTCAAAAATTGTCATGAGGCTATTAAGAAATTCCCACCTTGTTAACACTTCTATCCTAAAAAGCGCATCCATCCTGCTCCGCTCCACCCCGTCATTGCCGTTGGCCCATTCGCTAAATGGGGGATTGAATTCATGCATTATAAGCCTACCTCAGTCGAGGGGCATGGTTACATCATCATAGCCATTGATTATTTCACTAAATGGGTTGAGGCCATGCCTACATATGCAGAAGATGGTAAGACTGCCGCTCTCTTCTTGTTTAATCATATCATAGCTAGATTTGGAGTTCCGCAGTCCATCGTCACTAATAACGGATCCCATTTCCATAATTAGATGATGGAGGAAATGAGTGCCAAGCCATGGTTTCACCATTAAAACTCTACGCCATATTATCCACAAGCTAATGGTCAGGTAGAGGCCATAAACAAAGTTTTAAAAACTATGCTTCATCGGATGGTTGGAGACCGTAAATCCAACTGGCACCATGTTCTTTTCTCCGCTCTTTGGTATTATCAGACTTCCATGAAAACAACTACTCGTTTCACGCCATTTCAGCTTGTCTATGGACTTGAATCCGCCTTACCGATCCAATGCTAGATTCCATCTTTACAACTTGCCGTCGAACTTCTCCCAGACACTTCCGTAGAGGAAGAAATATTTTTATACTTGAGTAACCTTGACGAGACTCGTAGAGATGATGCCTTGGATAGTGAGGCACATAAGAAACACGTCAAGGCGCAGTATGATAAATCCATCAAACCTCGTTTCTTCAACGAGGGTGACCTAGTCTTGACCTATGACCAGAGATATGACAAACTAGGGAAGGGTAAGTTCGAGTCCATGTGGTACAGACCTTTCGTTATTTATAAGGTGTTAGATAAAGGATCTTATGAGCTCGTTGATTATGATGGAATCCCTTTGGGGAAACCTCGCAATGGGTTGTATCTGAAAAGGTACTATGCCTAGGTATTTCTCGTTTGGTATCTTGTATAATGTATATTGATTGGATTTCAGTGTGCTTTTAGTATTTTCAAGATGGTTTTGAGTTTCGTATCCACAACTGTTTATACCATGTTTTGGTCATGCAGATGGATTTCTACAGCTTCGTTGATGGTGCTTGCCACCACACCTTGAATCTTTCCTCGACTGCTTGGGTTCTCTATTCCCCTGCTGAAGATTTGGTCAGTTCAGGAGCGGTTTGTATAGGTCCTGCTACTAATAACATCGCCGAGTATGAAGCAGTCATTGGTCTTCTGACTGAAGCTACCTCCCAGGATGTTCGTGATCTGGTAGTCTTGATGGACTCACAGCTCATGGTTCGACATTTGAACCACGTCTACACCATTAGGAACCCGGTACTCCTCCTCTTTCGAAGAGTGCATTTGTTAGAAAGATCATTCGAAACTATTACTTATAGGAATATCCCTAGGGAACACAATGTAGTTGTTGACTCATTGGATAACTACATCCTAGACTGGCATATTGTCCATTCATGACGGTAAATCAAGCATCGTCCATTGTAAATAAACATTTAGAGACACGTAAAACTCATAGAAAACACATTTACCATTTGAAACATATAAACACCGTGTAAAAGTCTGTATATATATATATATACGAAAAAGTTTACAAAAAATAGGTCCCGAGACCTCCTTTGAAGCACATAGGATTTCAGGAAAAATCATCATACAAAATCCTGAAGCTATCAGCTTTTAGTACATATCTCATACACTAGTGGTGCTCGTGATAACACATCACTGCTCGAGCTACCCTACATAGTAGCATAGTGAATCAGCCCGGTACTCCCACTGTGGATCTCTGATATCTCATTGGGAGGTCATCTATGTCAGCATCTGGGATATCCAGAGTCAACCTCTCCAGGTTCTCCTCCAGCTCCCTGGTGATATCATCACCATGTGGTACAAAGCAGGCTCCATCTTGCCTATCCAACGGAGATGCTCCTCTAGGTCTCGCTGCTCCAACATTTGCATGAGAATATTCAGGTCTCATCACTTAACATAAAAAATATAAAACATAAAAAACATAAAAATATTTCATCCATTTTGGGGTTTCTTGCTTCTTACCGATATTTCCCCATTGGCCGCTAGGTGGGAGTGGTAGGTCAGGATCTCTGGTGAAGTCCATGCCTACATAAGCATAGTCCTCAACCATGAGGATTTGATCTCAGAGCCATCTAAAAAACAGATCACTGAACTTCACGCTTCCCCTACCCGCTCCTGTGTGAGCCATGACTTGGACCCACCTCAGCATATGGGGGTCCCATGCTCTCAGACTCCGGAAGGTCACCTAAGGCCTCATCTGTGGAACCCGCTCGAAGAAGAAGCAGGATAAGATGGAACCAAAGCCAAACTGCTTCAGCTTTCCTTGCTGACACTTAGTTAGCTGATCCTTGAAGATTGGAAGCATTGCTTCTGCCCAGTTGAACACCGTGGGTGCCATGGCCTCTATGGCATACAAAATGTGTGCCCTGGAAGCTTGGTGCACACCCTGACTCCCGACCAGTCTCTGCATGGTAAACAGAATAGTTCGTAGGGCCCTATCCGTCACTGCTTTGATGGGGATCTTCTTCCTTGAGGTACCTGTCCCTGGTGCATAGTGTCGATCTATAAGCTATCTGGTAGTAATGTCCCCTCCATGGGAACCTGTCAGTGAGATGGGGGCACCCCGTCTCGAGAGACCATTTAGGAAGTAGGTATCCTCTATCTCCACTATAAGTATATGGGACCCCACCTTGAAATACCACTGCTATGGATTCCACATTTGCAGTATGTGTTCCAGTAACCGTTCATGCGACACCATGCTTGGGGTTCAGAAGAACTTCAGGAGCCCACAGTCCTGCAGTGCGGCAATACAACCCGCATTTCTCTCGGTAGTAGCATCCTCATTATCATGTGTTCTTTCTTTCCACAGTCCTGTCAAGAGTCCTCTTTAAACTCTTTTTAGGCTCCTTAAATATGAGAAGATTGTCGAGTACTTGTCTCCTTCGTACTCGCAAAAGTATTTGAAGAGTCGTCCTTCCGACGGTAGGTTATCTCTTTTTCAGTTCGGATAGGATTATTTACGAAAAAGGAACACTCCAGCCAATCATGACTGGAAGAGTTCTCTAAGGTATGATTTTATACTTTTTCGGGCCTTAGAGACTAAATCATATGAAAAAGGACCCTTTGGAGTCTTCTTCCGTATTCTTTCAAACTCTCTAAACATGAACGATGCCGAGTTTTCTTTCAGTGGAATCGTTAAATCAAACGTTGAGAGACCTGTTTTGGGAACTAACCCCTCCTCTCTTAGGTTCATAAAACATATGAGTCTGTACTTGTCTTTCGACAAGCTATATCGAGTGTTTGTTACCCTCTTTGAACTCATAAAACCGAAAAGAGGCACTCATCGATCATGATGGGGGAAATGGGAAGGGAATCATTTTGCAAATAATAGCAGTTGTTTGTCGTTACCTTTGAACATGGCACTTGTCTACACAATCATGTTAGTCAATTGGGTATTCGAACCGATCTCCATGACGATCCACTTTCATGTGTCATGGAAATCCTTTGATTCTTTCAAAAGAATGCATTGTCCACTATCACATTGTGTGTTTTTCCTGTTCTGTCATGCTACCAGGTCTTTTTGTCGTGCCGCCTGATGTTCAAAGGGGATTTGAAGAAGTTTTACCTCTGCAGTCTACACAGTCTTTGTGTCAGTATCTTTGAGTCAGTCTTATGGTTACTACATACACATCATTCCAGAACTATGTTCCGAGTTTCATGTCATCGATGTGGGACTCATCATGGCCCTCCTTCGACGAGACTTTTCCCGTCGACATCAACTCATCATCCGAGAAATAGTCTTAGAAACAATATTTGGTACCTTGAGATCTATATGCCTTAATGACAGATTCTCTCGCTCTCGACATAGGTTCACATCATTGATGTCACATACCCCAATTTTGTAAAATTATGTAATTTGTTTTATTTTATTTTCTGAGCATTATGTTAAACTTAATCCTAAGTAGGGATTGATGACTCAGCAGAGTCAATAGTTATGGAGTGTAATTGAGAATATTTTATTAATAATAAATAAATTATGGAGACAACAGCATGGGAGAGCTGTTAAAAGAGGTTACTGGTCAAACTGGTTGTTGGAACTAGGTGGAGAGGCAAAGGACAAGTGGCAGCATCCTCAAGCACTTCCTAGTTGCAGGTGGCAACTTCCCTATATTTGGGGTCATGATTCCCCAAGAAAGTGGAATGTGAGCAGGTGGCTCATTAAATGACAGTTAACCCAACTAAGACCTAGGAAATCTTTAAAAAGTACTCAATGAAGAGAGCTGAGGTTGCTCAGTTTTTATTCCAGAAAGAATTCATTCAGCTGAATGTTATTAAGGAATTTCATTTGAGGAAGAAGGGAAAGACAGTAAGGAAGTGCTTTGAGTGAATGTTTGCAGTAACTTGATGCTGATTACAGCTATTAGCGCTGAGGGAACTGACTAATAGTTCTGAGTTGATACTAAGTTGGAGACTGTATCTGTTTGCTGCACCTAGTTCCAAGCCAGGGAGACCAGAGCAAGCTCGGGGGTCCTGAGAAGTCGCTGTCTGAGCGCTCTCCAGGAGTTGGTAGGGAGGAACAGCCTCCCATTGCTGTTGTTGTCCACAGCATTAAAACAGGTTTTTCATTCATTTCTTTATGCCTTTCTGAGTATAAATGGATACATGTTTATAATTATTTACATGTCTGAATAATTGTTAATATCTGTAAATTTAGTATCTTGAAATGTTAGAAGCATAACCTGTTAGTATCACTGTGTTTTTCCACATTTGGTGTTACCAGATAGTACTCTAGCATAGTATCTCAATGTTTAGAAGAAGTATTCTTCTGAACTGAGTCCCTAATTTTCTTACAACTATTATAAATGTCTTTCTGTTTAAATTATTAACTACCTTTCTACCGCTTTAAATTAATCTAGAGCTGTAACTCTGTTTCTCAGGAAATATTAACTATGCAAGGAAAAGATAGAATAAATTTGCTTGCAGTATAAGTTATATTTGCTTTTTCTGATACATTACTGATAGAAGACTATACATAATCATCAGTTAAGATGATACAAATGCAGTAGTAGTTTGTATTACAGCAGAGAATACAATTTCCAGTTTTACTCATTGGTTTTCAGTTCGGATTAATGCATATTTTCATAACTGTTATAAATAGATACTATTTAAGTGTTTATATTGTTGTTATATAACGTTTACTTAATTATGATATAAGTAATAAACAGAAATATTCAAATTTCAGAACTAAATAAAAGGTATTAAACATTAAAACAATACTCATGATAACATCAAAGAGTAATATTGTAGTCTAGTAATTTCAATAAGAAAACATGGTTTTATATAAGTATTATAGAACATACAAATAGAAATTGAATTTATTAATATATAGAATATAAAGCAATAATTTTACAAACTACGGTTTAGGTTTACTTAGAATCTGTAAATGAACAAATAAAATAAATTTATGAGTTAGTTCTACTGTAGTTATTATATAAAGAAAACAAAAAGAATGCAATGGATATTTTAACTCCAAGGTTTTATTTTCTGTTTTCTAAATTCTTAAATGATTAGAAATCAAAATATAAAAACCTGTTAGTAAGAAATTATAACAACATTTTTATAACTGGAAAGAACTTGAGTAAAGCTTCTTTTATTTAAGTAAGAATATAATATTAATATACATTTTATAATAATACAAAATACAGAGTATAATAATACTATGCAGTCTTAAGGGTACAAACCCTAGACATTTCTTTTATCTATTACATTCAACAGCATTATAAGAATGTACTAATATAAATAAAACATATTTTAGAAAACTATAAGTCGCTCGTTGTCGAGCTTAAAGATTTATTTTTCACAAAGAATAATAATAATATTTCTTTTACAGCCAGGTTAATGAATAAAACACAGAAGCAACTCTTCATTTTAATCCCTTTTGTATTGTTTATAATATTAACCACAAGAAAGGGAAAAACATTTAATCCACGTATCAGTATAACTGAGGGTAAAACCTTGTTCTTTTAAATGGTAATTAGAGTGGCTATATCTCTGTTTTATACATTAAGCTGTAGCCAAAATAAAACTATCTTAAAGGGCGTATAACCTGTAAGTATTTATAAATACACATATTAAAACATAAATTATTGTATGGACAGACCGTGTTAAACTCACGGCCGAATCTTAAACACACAGAGCGAGTGAGGAAGGGTTTTTACTTTATTTATTTTTGTAAGGAGTAATCATATTAAAGAGAATAATAAGCTGAATATAAACTTCAATACAGTAAACGTTTTCAAGACATTACGGTGTTACAAAACAGCCATTTAAAGAGCACAACCAGCGAAGTACATCAACGTTGTGACTTCTTTATTTCAATATCTGACAGTCATCTCTTCATCTGTTGTTTTTTTTTTCATTACAGATTTAAAAACCCTAAGTAAAAGACAAGTAGAAACGTACAGCTTCAGCCAAATCATACACACATAACCAATGCAGGGATTTACCCTGGTAAAACTGTTATTAACAACCTACACCTAAATACTCTAACAGAGAACCAAGATAGCGGCCGAAATGCACCCTTTCATCACAACAGCAAGGAGGCATGCCATAGTGAGGACCAGGCTTACCAGTGGAACCAAAAGCTGAAGCGTGGAGCGTTCCATATTGCTTGAGGAAGTCGAATCTGCCATCAAAAGGGTAGTCAAAATTTAGAAACCCTATACAACGTCATAACTAGTCTTTTCATTTTCTTGTTAAAACAAAAGATTGTGGGTACAAACTGAGATTCGTTACCTGCAATGCTTGAAGTCGAACAGCCACTGAAAGGTAAGTAAGCGACCGAGAACTGGGGTAAACCAAACCTCTTCTTCTTCCTGCGATAACGGGCTGACAGTAAACCGAAGATTGTCATCAAAGGAGACACAGCTGGTAAGATTTAACAAGATTAGTTGGTATGCCGTGACAGAATAATCACCAAGGCTCAACAAAACCCTTAGACCAGCAACGGCTGCAATGTTGCCATCAACCGAGCCACCAACTAACTATACATGGCTATGAGGAACGCAATGAATAAGAGCTGCAATTAAACAGCATTGGGCAGAGAACGACCATGACGAACCTCTAGGGTTTGCAGAGCTCAAACCCGAAGGCAAGGGAAGGACTGAAGCAAGTAAGAGGGCGAGTCAACCTTTTATTCTTCCAGTGCATGGCGAGGAGACAGCCACGACAGCGCTCAAATAATTGCTAATGAGTGGGTCGATTTGTATAGTTTCAAATCATTTGGATGGTAAAACCCAATCAAGATATGGAGACCTTTATAAGGTCGAACCTTCGATTTACCTGCAGTACTTTATGCATAGCATAGTGTTAGAATTTAACATATAAAATCAATGCATGGTAAACTTTAAAACTATTTCTTTGTCTATTATACCTATAATGTATTTACAATGCATTGTTAACCCTCGCTTGGTATTTATACATTGTAGTCCATATGTTATAAACCTCATGGAAGGGTAAGTCCTTACAAATGGACATAACATTACGACTTAGTGTTATAAGGACTATAGAAGAGTCGGTTTGAAGATAAGATAGTATGGTTACGAGGTTTAGAGATTTTAATCAACTAACCTACAATCTAAGCACTTAGAATTTCACTACTTCTCTAATGACAAGTATTGTTATGTATAATAGTTCCTAAAGAGAGATCTTGATTTAACTTAAGGGTGGTATAACTATATAAACTTCTATTTATAGAATGGCTGTTGTCCTTAAATAACTCTTAGAATTGTTATTACATAAGTTATCAAGTCTTGACAAATGTAAATCAAAGCTTTAAATAGAAGTTATAAGAACTCTATCCTTCTTAGTTTAAGATTTGTATGATGAATAGTATATTTAAACTATTTCCTTGTGCCAAGATTTTACAAGAATTAATATGTGATAACTGGATAAATACTTATGCATTGTGCTTGTACCTTTTTCTTGATGTTCTTTCAACTTGAGAGATTTTAGTAAAAGAGATTACGATGATATATAATAGATTCCAAGGTGCACACAATAACTTAGATCAGATAATTATCGTGGAAATAAGATAAATTCCATCACTCCAAACTATCGAAAGTTTACTAAGTATAGACTGGTAACTAAGCAAGAAATCCTGTAGCTGCTAGAGGTGAGTATTTATGAACTTTACTTACTACAAACCTTACAATTGTTGTCTGAGACAAAAACATCATGATTTTGTATACTAAGCATAACATGATAAATAACAAATAGGTACAGTATAATAGGTTCATTTATGGCAAACCAGACTTAAGCTTGAGCTAGAAATAAATAGTATGAGTGATTGTTACTAGTGTAAATGAAAATAGCTATCTATCTCTCTAGTATCTCTGAACTATCTATCTATCCTTGAATATTTTCTTTATCGAAAGGAGAACAGGGAAAGCTTTACCTGTAAGAAGCTGAATAGTCTGGCTAGCATGCGTTATATCTATATTTCTTTACCGAATGATTGGTAACAGCATATTATTTTTATTACTTTAAAAGATCTGTTAAGCAGCAATCCCAAAACTTTACCTGGGTATCTGTAAGAGAAAGAAAACTGTTGCGTTAGCTTAGTAGCTAAGTAAGCCCAGTCTATCATAGCCTATCCCCTTGCTGTCGCGAACAGAAAACAATCAGAAAACTGATAAGAAACTCAGCTAGTGTTCTAAACAAAAGTAAGAATCATTCAGCTACAAAATTAATAGCATTAACTAATTAATATTTAATGATTGCATTAACGTGAATTTATGCTATTTACAAAAGTTTAATTTTTTTTGAAATTTTGGGGTTTTGACAATTGACCTTTGATCAATAGAATCGACTGGGTGTTCGACATGAGGACATCTATTCACACTCAGTAGATTGTACTAGGGTACCTTGAGAATCATTGACATTAATGGTGATCTCCCTCGCACTTGTTAACGGTTCACATCATTGGCCATTAATCAAGTGGTTTCTACCATGTTCGACTTCAGATCATTGTAATCACATGGATAGAATCGTACTTTGTGGAAGATGAGACAAAGACCCTGGGTATATGTTTAAAGTGCTCATTGCTTTCCTCAGGTTGCGATGGAGTTTTGTATATCTAGCATCAATCCACATTTGTATGGTCGTGGCTATGCTCAAATTTGCTTCTGTATGACATAGATCTATGTTGTATGTCTGGTAGCTATGTCCAAGTTTGAGTCCTCTATCACATGGATCTACGCTGTATTCTAGTAGCCATGCTTGTTTATTCCTCTCATGAATCTGCCTTGTATTGGTCTGCAACCATGAGTTTGGTTACTTGTGTCTATGAGTCAAAATACTAATGTACTACAGATTCCTACTTGACGACATGCTCCGATTGAGCTGACATTTTCATATCATGGCAATGACTTGTTCTCTCAAAGCTCTCGTTTATCGTATCCCACTAAGACTCATGCTTTCGGGGGCATCCTATTATACCAAATTCCTGTCACCATCATGTGATAAGATATTTGACATACCTACTTGTCATGAATCCCAGCTTCTAGAGTGGAAACCCATACTAAATGTCAATCTTTCATACAAATTCCCAGCACCGTGCTTACCTTGTTATCTAGGAGTGGTACCTTGTCTGCACCACCTATCCCCTATTGCCCACAAGCGGTGCCAACGCTTATGGCCCTTGGTTCATAAGCGGTTATTACTAGAACCACTCTGTCATTGGAGGAGAAATGCGATACCCTGGGTAAAAAGGGAAAAAGAGAAGTTTCTGGAGGCTTCTAGATGATAAGCCTCGTGTCCTCCCTTATCCCTACTATTATGGGTCTGTTGAGATCAAGATCCCCCATCCTAGGATCTTGGAGGCCACCTCACCCACTAATCTCTCAACCATCCCTATCCATCTAGCCTTATAAATATGAGCTCATGGCCATGGTTGAGGGGGAGAACTCTTAAGGTATTTTTATGTTGTTGGATTGATCACTTGGTCCATATCATTGGAGAGCATAGAGAGAGCTAGAGTCGGAGCTTATGGGGATGAGAATTCTTGGTTTCATGGAGATGCATGTCAACACTAAGGCTTGGTTGTAAACTTCTTCATATTTCTTTAATGCAAGTTGATTTCTGTCCCACATATATTGTTGTTGTATGATTTCACATGTATGTTGTTAGATTCCTTAGTCACTAACATAGATTAGTAGATTATATTCTGGTGGTTTTGATATGTTTGTGTGTTGAAGCTTATTGTAGGTACACAGGGTAACGATCGAAGCATTACATTCTAGGTATCTACGACATCTAGGGAGAGTCTTCAACCTCTGTCCTCTATTTGTTCTGGATCTGAACCATTCATACCAGTGGAACACCTTGCTGTCCGTAGGAGGTGAAATATTCCAGCTAACAAACTCATGAGGGAGAATTGGTTGAGGAAAATGGGACACATGAAGAGTGAATTATACCTAGAGGCCATGTTTACTATAAAATAATGATATCACAACCCTATCACATCTTTTGACATTTTGTGTTTTGATACGGGAGCATTGCGATACTCTTAACTTGGGTCATGTGCCCCTAGTCCAAGCTGGGAGATGTCCCCACACTTCTACTATGAGGATGATGAAATTCAGCCATTATCACTAAGTTTGATTACAAGT
The DNA here is from genome assembly GCA_001517045.1 of Pseudotsuga menziesii. Lineage (NCBI taxonomy): Eukaryota > Viridiplantae > Streptophyta > Pinopsida > Pinales > Pinaceae > Pseudotsuga > Pseudotsuga menziesii. The sequence continues at coordinate 96,664 of LPNX010940227.1, forward strand.
TATGAAATATATTCCAATAATATTCAAAATCCTGAATAGGGGAAGCCAAGCCACAAATCGATTCCTCTAATTCTCCTCTCTTCTCTTCTATTCTCCTCTATTCTCTGAAGAAGAAAGCCTGGAATGTAATGATGAAGCCTTATGGCCTTCCATAAGAGTTTAATAATGTGTTCTAAGCCATTTTTATCAGTTTTGTATTCGATTGAATAAATAATTTTGTATTTCATAATCTCCTTCCAAGACCTCTTCTAGATTTCTTCGAATTTGACTGGTTTTCAATGTAGATGAGTTTAAGGAAGTTATATGACATGCAATAGATTCATTTATATTGTAGGTGTTAATTGACATGTATATATTTGTAATCCAGTCCCAAATTTGACCGTTAAAATCCTTTAGTGTTGGTCTTGGAATCTCTGATTATGAGGTAGTTGTGTAGACTTATAAGGGTTATCTGCTTGTATGAACTATGAAACTTTTCAGACCATATCTAAACCTATATTATCAACTTGAAATTGATATGTAATAGTAATTAGGACTTATGTAGGCCTCTTTGAGCCGAAATCCACCTCCTTTGTTTCTCGGGAAGTGCAAAGCCTAAGGTCTAGTTTGCATATGCTAGAGTTCCCAGGAAGCCTTGGAGTAGACTTCAACCTGGCTGATGTTCGAAACATAAATGGCCCCAATATGTTGTGAAAATGATCTAAGCTAGCATAACTCACCTACTTTCCTTATTCTTTACATTGAAATTTTTTATTCCTTGTCAATCTAACTAGTAAAAAACCCCGCTTTCATGGATTTTTTGGCTCTAAGAAGATTTTAAAATTTCTCTAGTTCAGTGAAGACAGGCTTGATATTTCTGACATGAGACTGGATAATTTTCTTTGTGCTGGTGAAACCTGCAGATGTGTTTTGCAGGGTTGCATCTGGAATATTTTTAAATCGTGAGTTGCAGTCTTTCCCAGGATCAACTTCTTTTTGTTGCGTGATCTTGGACTTTCTGTTGTGTGAAGGAGTTTCAAAAAGAGTATGTCCTTAGAAAAAGATAGAAGTGCAAGCTATAGATTTGTTTTGCAGGGTTGCATCTAGCATATTTACATTGTGAGTTATCCGAGGCTCATCTTCTTTCTACTACGTGAAGGATTCTTGGACTTTTTGCTGTGTGAATGAGTTTCAAGGAGAGTATATGGTGATCAGCCTTGTGGTTCTTCATGTTTCTTTGCAGGTGTGCCTTGATTTCCTAGGTGAATTAACCCTCATCGATAAGTCCAACTGATTTTTGTAGGATTTTTTTGCACTGTTTTGAGAATTTTTTTTTCATGGATGATGGAGGGGGCTCCTCCCCTTCCCCTGAAATCAATTCCTTTAGGAGACTGGTAGCTGCAGGAAGCAAGAGGAAGCTCAATCAAAATTAGCAAAATTTTTTCAAGAAACTTGAAAATATTCCTTCGGTGGATCTACCTTCAGAACAACCATGTAAAACAACCTCAAACATTGCAGAACGGGGTCTTATTGGCCATTTTATTGGGCTTTGGCCATCCCCCAAGAAAATCGATGGATGGATTCAAAGGAATTGGAAACCCGTTATCTCAGAAGGCATATGCAACAATCTGATAGGTAAAGAATACTACACATTTCTTTTTGAAAATTCAAAAGATAGAGATTTAATCTTTAGAAACGAGCCATAATTCATGGGTCCTCAAGGGATCTACCTGAACAAGTGGACTACATACTTTGACTTGAATCAAGATTTCCCTTTTGTTGTTCTTGTATGGGTTAGGTTGTCACATCTTCCTCTCCATTGTTGGAATTCAGAGTCTCTAGAAGCTATAGGAAACATGTTGGGGAAATACATTGATGGGGATGAAAGAAGAGATCAATATACTTGTTCCAGAATATGTGTTGAAGTGGATTTGGAGGTAGGTATTCTTGAAGCTATTAATTTGACAATAGCATATTGGTCACATGTGCAAGAGCTAGATTATGAGAAATTGGCCTTTAAGTGCAGACATTGTCATGGCTATGGGAATTTTTTCAGATCATGCAAGAAAAAAGATGAGGAAGAAGTTGTTAAAGAGAAGGGACATCAATGGATAGAAGTTCAAAAAATAAGTTCAGCAAAGCAATGAAACAAATGAAAGGGAAAAAGAGGAGAAATAGGGACGAGAAGTAACCCCATGGCTCAGAAACATAAAGAAATTGGAGCAACTAAGAAGGAAATAACATCTCAAAATAATTTTGAAGTGTTGAGCGCTCCAGAAGAACAACTGCTTTCAGTGCTTGAAGAGGGAGAATTTCCACAATCTCAAATTCAGAAAAGTGAAGGAAATAAAGAATCAGGTGAGCCGGATCTTAGTACTCCTGCGGATGGACATTCTCCCACATATGTAGAAATGGAAAAAAAGAAACCTATGGATAATTTTGTATCATCTGATGAAGAATCCCTTGAGAGGTCTTCAAAAAAAGGGCATAAATATCTTAAGAAGGTTTGGAAGGAAGAATCCAAACGTTTAAAAATGCAAGGAAGTCAAGCTACAATAGAGATGTCAATTAGAAAGAATACTCAGACCAGAACTTCAAAAGGAGGCCCTCTTCCTTCCGGCAATAATAAATCATGAACATTGTCTCTTGGAATTGCAGGGGGTTGGGAAATTCTTCAAAAGTTGAATATGTTAAATACCTCTTAAGAATGGCTTCCCCCTATGTTCTTCTGCTCCAAGAGATAAAAATCGAAAAGGGAAATCTTCTTTCCTTAAGAAAAAATATTGGAAAAAGAATGTAGGGAAGGATGTGAGTGCACGGGGCTCATCTAGTGGACTTGAAACCCTGTGGAAATAGGATATTTTTTCATTGGAAAACTCATTTGAAATGCAACATTGGATATTTACTATGCTTCGACACATCCCAAGTAAGATATCCCTTGCTATTTTTAATCTATACGTTCCTTTTAATTCTCAAGAGAAAAGAGAAGTTGGAATTCTCTGGCATAGTTTCTTGCTGCAAGCAATCTATCAAATATTATAGTGGTTGGTGACTTAAATATCAGATTGGATCCAAAAGAGAAAAAAAGGTGGAGTTTGCAGGAGAGATCCCATGCATAAAACAATGGAGCATCTCATTTCAATTTGGGATCTGATTGACTTTAAATAAAAAAGAGGGTGATATACCTAGAATAATAACTGTATAGGCACATCAAATATCTCAACCATGTTGGATCGATTTCTGGTTTAGAGTTCTTTTTTAATGGAAAACAAAATCATCTCCTCCAATATCTTGCCCAAACTATCTTTGAACCATAAACCAATCATGTTGCAGCTTGAGGATGAAGAAGACCTCGACCCCATTCCTTTTTGGTTCAGTGCCTTGTGGATTTTCATAGATGGTTTTTCCCCATTATTATCAAGGTGTGGAGTATCCCACTCACTGGGTGTCCAAATTTCATTTGGGAGAGGAAATTAAAAAATACCAAGTCTGCATTGAAGGAATGGGTAAATCAATCTCTCAAGAATCCAACCAGAGATAGAAAAGAGGCCTTGAAAAATTGGAAGAGATACAACTAGAAATGGAAGAAACAAAGATCACCCCTCCCATGCTAGAAAAAGAACAAAAATACCAGTTCAACTCTTTTCAAGCATTTAGGAAGAAGGAAAAATTCTGGAGACTGAAATCTCGCAGTTTATGGTTGAAATCGGGAGATAGGAATACCTCTTTTTTACATATGCAGTATAGAGCCAGAATCTCCCATAATCATATATCATAAATCTCCTCTTTGACTGATGAATATTTTTAAGGAATTTCTCAAATTAAACAAGTGGTTGAAGCTCATTTTTAGAGCTTGTATAGAGAGGATGGATCTATTGACTCAGATTTAACCTCAAAATTTCTTTCCAACATCCCTAGTTTGGTGAGTGAGGAGGAAAATGGTGAGCTAATGAATCCTTTTTCGGAGGAAGATATCATTGATGTTATATGGTATATGGAACTGGATAAATCCCCCGGCCCGAACGAATTCTCCTTTCATTTTTATAGAGTATGCTGGATAGTAATAAGAAAATATCTACTTAGATGATCAAAACATTTCAGCTAAAAGCCAAAGTTGGTGGATGTATCAACTCCACCTTCCTCTCTTTAATTCCCAAAGAAGTTAAACCAACCACTTTTGATCGATTCAGACCTATTTCACTTTTTAATGCATCTTATAAAATATTATCTAAACTCTTAGATAACAGGCTCAAAACTCTACTTGGGAAGTTGATCTCACCTTTGCAAGGTGGATTTTTAAAAGGGCAACACATTCTGGACAATGCAATTTAAGTTCAGGAAGCCATGTACTCCAGCTTTCACAGAAAGGAGAAGGGCATGTTAATAAAACTTGATATGGCAAATGCTTTTGACAGGGTAAAGCTTTTCTTCATTTACAATGTTATTAACTCATTTGGTTTCAGTTCTGCATTTATAAATCTGATAAAAGATTGTACTGATAAACCTTGGATAGCACCATTAGTAAATGGAATACCAACAAACTTCTATCAAGCTTCCAGGGGTCTTCGACAGGGCTATCTGTTCTTGTTGTTTTTATATATTCTAATGGCAGATTCTTTGAGTAGAAAGCTAACTGCAGGAAAAATGACGGGATTATCCCAGACATAAAGCTAGCAGGTGGAGTAGAATCTATCAACCATGCTCTTTTTGCAAATGATACGTTGCTCTTGGGAGGGGCTTCACTGAGGTTGGAAAGAATATTTAAAGAAATTATGCAACATTTTTGTATTATTTCAGGGGCTCTTATAAAAAATTAGAAGAGCATTGTGTATGGTTGGAACGTAGACCCTTCGTCTATTGCAAATATTTCACAAATTTTAGGCTTTGGCGGACTTGACATTTGGGACAAGGTCAAGTACTTGGGTGTTCCACTAACCCTGGGACAAAACAACCCTTCTCTTTGGATGGAAATTATTAGCAACATAAAAGAAAAGATTGATTCATGGGGTATTCATTGGCTAATAAAGGCAGGGAAACTAGTTTTAATTAAGTGAACTCTCTCAACTCTTCCAATTTATCAATCCTCTCTCCTTCTCGCTCCAAAAGCGATTATGGAACATAAATCCAAGATGATTAGAGACTTCCTCTAGAGAGGTGGTAAAGAAAACTAGATTCAAATGCATTTGGTTAATTGGGACGCTGTCAAAATACCAGTTATTGAAGGTGGATTTCATATTAGAGACTCGATATTGGCTAATCTTGCTATGGGAGGTAAGCTGCTGTGGAAACTCCTCTCTAACAAAAAACATCTAGTCAGTCAATTTTTTTGGAAAAATATCTCAAAGGAGGAACTCTAAGGAATTTGCAGGTGACAAATACTCCTAAAGGCACTATAACTTGGAATTTATGCAAAAGAGGTTTGGAATTCTTTACTCAACAACTTTCTCACAGACATGTAAATGGCAGGATTTTTTTTTCGTGGGATGATAAAATAAATGGCAATGCACCATTAAAGTCTGATTCATCTATTGCTAAGATCAAAGACTGATTGGTTAATAAAGGATTTTTGCATCTGTCTGATATCACTTCTTGGGACAATAAGGGAAATTGGGCAGTGTAGGAATTCCCAGCACTACCATATCGTGGATATCCTTTGTTACACTCTCATTTCAATTTGTTGTTAGTCAAAATGACAGGTTTGGATCCGATACATTCATCTTGCAAGGATGTGTGGGCTAGGGTTCTACAAGAATCTACTCGATAGCTATGGGTTACCAATCACTTCAAACCAATTTGATTTCTGCACACAATGCCTCTTTCTGGAAAATAGTGTATCACTTACCCAGTATTCCAAAGTTAATTTCTTTACTTGGATTCTCATGCACCAGAGAGCTCTAACATGTGAAAACCTGTCAAAAAGAGGATTTTTTGGACCCTTCAAATGTTGTTTTTGTAAACAAGCTGTAGAAACTTTAGAGCATATTTTAGTTGGTTGTGATTTTACTCTGAAATCTTGGGCACATCTATTGAGTGGGCTGCAGATCTCATCTCCTTCAAATATTAAACCTGTCAGTCTATTTGTAAAATGACAGTTCAGGTATCTAATAATTTATTCAACAAGTCATGAATGGAGGAAAATTTGGCAAGCCATCCCAAAATTCTTCTAGTGGAAAATTTGGTTAGCAAGAAATGACTTGATTTTCAATAGAAAATTTACGAAACCATAACTTGTAGCAATAAAATATAAGGCTTTACTTTTGGAAGTTGTGGGAAAAAATCATCTTGATGCCATTAAAATCAAAGCTGAACATAATTGGCTTGGATTGTTACAGGAGGATAAAACTCAGCTGGGTTCTGGAAGGCCTGTTATCAATCCATTTTGGCAGGTAAGACGTTCAGAAAAAGACTTCTCAGATTGGTGGAAAAGGAAATAAAGTCTCAATATTATTTGATGGTGCATCAAAAGGAAATCCAAGGAATGTTGGAGCAGGTGGATTGATTTTCTATCCGAGAGGAAGGTTACAAACCAATTTTAGTTGGGGATTAGGACAACTTACAAATAATCAAGCAACATTATTTTTTCTTCTAAAATCCCGTCAACTCACCAAAGAAGCTGGGCATTTCAACCTTCAAATATTCAGAGATTCAAAAATAATAATAAAAGTTTTAAATTTTGCTTCAAATGTCAACAATCTTAACTTGAACATGACTATGCAAAGGATGCACTTCATCTTGACAGAATATGTCTTGGTCTCCTCTTATCATATTCTTAGTGAATTGAATAAGTTGTCTGATCTTAAAGAAAATCAGGGCTGCCTTCTTCCTCAAGGAATGCTAAGTTTGAATGACAAACCTAGTATGATGCATCATATTCCTTAATCCTGAAATGAGAAGCTGTGGAGAAAAGGAATGTATATTTATGAAAAGATGTAACTAGGTGAAGGCCCATCAAAATTATTTATCAATATATATATATATATATTCATTTTAGTGAAAAAAAACCCCGCTTTCATAATTGTTTTGAAATTTTGAGAGAATTGAGATAGTGAACAATCTGATCTGATTTGGTTCATTACACATAATGATAAAAGAGATTCCTTATCATCCAAATGCCTCTAGTCGATCATATATATATATATATACACACACACACATACATACATATATATGTGTGTGTGTACACACACATACATACATACATATATATGTGTGTGTGTACACACACACACACATAACAAATTGTAATGACCTAAGACTTCATTTTTTCCCATTCCTAATCTAAACCATGTGGTATCATTTTCTTAGTTAATTCAGTGGTTGCGCAAATACCTATTACTTATGCGTCATTCTTTTCCTCCCCGGTTGTGGGATAGGTTTGATTGTGTTCCTGCGTTGTGGAAAATTTACGTAGTATACCTAGGGTGGCCTCAAAATTTGGACTTCGAGCGTAACCATTTAGCGTGTTGGTTTGTTACTGTTCTATGTTGTTACGTGCTTGTTAGAATGTACCCGAACCCAAACACATCATTAAGGTATGAATACTTCCAAGATTCTAACAGGGAAATACTAATTCTAATTTAAGCACAATGGAATAATTTTCTCTAGGGTTAGGCCAACATGCCAACAAGCCAAATAAACAAAACAATCAGTCATAAAAAGGAAGAAAACCATCCAATGCAGAAATATTCCCCAATGTACACGCGATGTAATAAGATGGCACATGAATACAATCGATATAGTAACATTTTCACATGTAAATTTATATCATCATCACATCTATGGGAAGCAACTTATCGTCAATTAGCCAATTAATAAAATCAGATCTACATATGTTCATAGAATTCCTCTTTACGATAGTAAGCAAAGTTGCATTATGACACTTCATCAAAGAAAAATTATGACACTATAACATATCATATTTATGATAATAATTCTTAGTCACTAAACCAATGTAAGATCTAATTCAGAACAAGCATACATGGCCATATGGGTTGCACAAAAACAAGACCTTCTAACTATCATAATTCATAAAAAATGAACTTCTAATGACTGCAACAATATATAACAAAAATTGTTCCATGAGCTACCAATCTATCAACACTAAATCATACATGTAACATGAACATGAATTCAAATTTACAACATAAATAATGAAATAGATCATCCTCCATGGGCACATATACAACAAAATAATAGTAAACAATAATCAAATGATACTTATATTTTTTTATGGCACAACTAGTATCAACATGACAACGTTTCTCCCAACCTTAGAGACAACCAAGCCAAAATACTTGAGAAGGTCACCCTCGAGTTGAGGTCATGGATCCACACACTAGGGAACTCTCTAATTTTAATTCTATAGATAATACTCATGTAACTCTCAAAATAATAGGAGGCGTTCAACCTCAAACTAACAAACATTGCCACAAAAAAAATTGTATCCCAGTTAAACAAAAACCTTTTCCATGAAATAAAAAGTGTTCCTTATTGAAAATGTTGCTACAGATGCAATGGAACATGTTTTTTAACCAAAAAATGCTTGTAATTAGTCAAACCAAACCATATGTATTCTTCCTCCTTGGATCAATCGAAGAAAATACAATACGTTTCCATCACAATAAAATCTAGCCAAAAAACCAGAGAAAGCATAATGCATTTCCATCACAAGAAACTTAGGCCACATAACTTGAGAAAGAACAACATATGATTACCCCCGTTCTCCTACAAGAAAAATTGCAACAACTTGTATCTCTTTCATACGATTTCCCCCCTCTCCTACAAGACAAAGTTGCAACAACTACGAACTCCTTCACGGGATTGTCACCTTCTCCTTCAAAACAAAGACATGACCACTATGCACAAAACACCATTTGAATCCCTCCTATGGAATTCGGATTCAAGGGATAGAATCGCTCCATTTATGACCAACCAAATCAATAATGGAAGAATCAATGAATGAAAAAAAATTCCAATTTCTTTAGGCCCATTCGAATTCCCTCTAAGAGACTAACTCAAGACTATGGAGAAGCAACTCCAAATTACCAAGAGATTCTCTAATCCACTGACTAACCTATTCAATTTTTCAAAATATAAACTCGAACCCAGTTAGGTTGACTCAAATCCACTAGAAAAAACAATCCCAGTCACGAGGGATAACTTGAATTTACTAAGGCTGACTCAAACCTCCCAAAAATCACTCGCATGCACTGGAGAAAACTCAAATTTCACCTAGAAACTCAAATTTCCCTATAACCAATCCCATGCACTGAATGCAACTTGAATTGATACAAAATTACTCTGATTGACTAATGATAACTCGAATTTGACTCGAACTCCCTCTAACTAACTGAAGGCAAATCAAATTTCCCTAAATCACTCCAAATGACTGAAGGTAACTTGAATTCACCCCAAATTTAGTCTGATTAACTAAAGAAAACTCGGATAGGGAATATTCTCATCAAGTAAGGGTGTATGGGTGCATGCAAAGCATAAAATAGGTGTATTCGGATCTCTAAAGTCCAATAAAAACAAAATTAGGAAGCATAGAGTATGGTTAGGAAGAGAAATAACTCCTAACCCCCTCAACCCCCTCGCATGTGGAATATAAGACCCCCCAACCATGTTTGTTGTTCATGCTGAGCTATTATTTAATTATAGATAAATATAAAAAAAAAAAAATTTCCATAGTCCATAGTCTAGGCCTAGTGCCACCACAATAACAAAAAAAAACATATATGTTTGAGGCTTACCATCATGGCATTACATCCCATCCCCGTTAAAATAAGGAATCTTCTTTGATTCATACTTACTCATACATGCCTTCACATATTCCTTTATCATCGAAACTCTCAAAACTTCTATTCAGATTTACCACAATACTTCCCACTACCACCTTCTTTTTATCTGTCTCCACAACCTATGGGATGTGACTTCCTTCGCCCCACTAGTCCCTCAAGATATAATCATCCCTTCAACCTTCCAGTTACTCATAATAGTGCCTTCCCATTCCCATGCTTCCCATGCGAGAACGTGGACTAGCAAAGCGGTTCCCATTGTATAATCAAGGGTCAATATTCAATCCCCATTACATGGTCTTCAAACCTTATTATAAGTCCTTCAATATTTTGACAAAATAAATCCACTTGAAACATATTTCAATCAATCAACCACATGATTAGCCATCAGGTATAAAGATATATGCTACGTGATATGAGGAACAAGATACCTATACATCTTCATGATACATGAAATGAATTCCACTTAATCACAAGAAATACATCAATATATACAAAGGTACATAAAATATAGACACTTCTTCAAAAATTTCACAAATATATATATATCACAAATATACTTTTCTAACAAATACCACAAAGATACTTTTCTAACAAAGATAAAAAATATAATAATATCTCAAAGATACTTATATGTTTGCATATTTCTTTTTTTTCACAAGGTTTCAATGGGAAAGACTTCAACTCTCAAATATTCATTTTCCTTCTACTTTCCCTCGTAGGAAATGCAAGACATACATCCTGAGAAAGCACAATACATTTCCATCATAGGAAACTTAGGCCATACATCCTGATAAATCACAATACATTTCCATCATAGGAAACTCAAGACATACATCCTAAGAAAGCACAATACATTTCCATCACAGGAAACTCAGGCCATACATCCCGAGAAAGCACAATTTATTTCCATCACAGGAAACTCATGCCACACAACCTAAGAAATCACAATACATTTCCATCATAGGAAAATTAGGCCCTACAACCTGAGAAAGCACAACACATTTCAAATTGATTAGTCACCAGGTATGTATATTTTTCAACAAGATATATGTGAAACACTTCTTCAACAAAGATACATGAATCATATTCCAAATCAATCATATGGTTAGTATCTGGCATATACTTTTGAACACAATTTACACTTTCAATCAAATATAGATGAATCATATTCTAATCATTTACATTATTAGTAAATACTTTTCACCGATATACTTTTATTATCAATACTTTGTTTCACCTTTTTACTTTATTCATGAAATATCACCAAGATACTCTTCCAACAAAGATATATTTCAACAAGATATAAGAAATACATTATGCACTTTAATCGTTGGATCATCATCACTTTCCTGATTAAAACCATTACATATACACACAAATTTACTTTAAGGGTCTATCATGACTTATTGCACTTAGAATTATGCCAATTTTATAAGTTAGAGTTAGACAACATCATGATAACTAGATATGTGGTGAGTGTATACATGTAACATCTTAAATACATGACCATTTAACCATATGCATACACATATCCTACATGCAAGAACATGTTAGTACGAGAAACATCATCATACAACCAAATCATCCATTCTAGTATAAAACAATATTTCCATGATACAATCTTTTACTATCTTGCGGCTTCCTAGCTTGACAAGACCACTTAGGAATACTTGTTTACATATTAACATCAATTACAAGAGCTACATCTCAACGATACCTTTATCGAGTCTTAAGAATACACATAATTGTACTTGAATTAGTCACACAAAATCATCATATCATACCAATGATCCTATTTATTCATACTTATCATCAAACCCGCTACCATGAAATATGATCCAACTATTATTATCCAGAGCATTCCTAGAGGAATAACTAATCCATTCAACACATACTAACAACATTAAGACACATCTATCCATTTCAAATACCATTCAATCCAATTCACATTCAATGCATATCAAATACACACACTATTTCATTCAATGTATTTTCATTACATTTCTTTACATTGCAAATAACACACAATTAGTAGAATATAAATATATATATATTGTTCAACAAGTTAAATACAACACATCTTCAAGAAATAAATTATAATTAATCAAATGAAATACTCCTAAGGTACATGGAATAAATTCCATGATATCCCAGCATGAAATAATTTCCTTCTTAATCCATTTCACTCTACTTCACCTATGATATATGAAGTACATCAAAGGTACATGAATTCAAATTCTAAACACATTCTAATCAATTCAAATTCAATTTCAATCATGCATTATGTGCATACTCTAAGTTACTTGAAATGCATGAAAGCTTCATGATTTGCATAATATACATACTCTACAAAGATACATGAGATGCATTAAACATGTTTTCCAATCGATCGTGCACATGAAATGCATCATGTAATTCAACCAATCTCATGAAGTGTATCAAGTATACTAATGAATGTCATGAAGTGCTTCAATTATACCAACCAATATGAAGTGCATCAAGTATCTCAACCAAGTTCATGAAGTGCATCAAGCATCTCAATGAATATGAAGTGCATCAAGTATACCAACCAATATGAAGTGCATCAAATATCCCAACCAATGTCATGAAGTGCATCAAATATCCCAACCAATGTCATGAATATATCAACTAATATGATGTGCATTAGGTATACCAACCAATATGAAGTACATCAAGTATACCAACCAACTTCATGAAGTGCATCAAGTATCTCAACCAATGTCATGAAGTTCATCAACTATCTCAACCAAGGCCATGAAGTGCATCAAGTATACCGACCAATATGAAGTGCATCAAGTATACCGATCAATATGAAATGCATCAAGTATCTCAACCAAGTTCATGAAGTGCATTGAGTATCTCAACCAATATGAAGTGCATCAAGTATACCAACCAATATGAAGTGTATCAAGTATTATTTCTTCATGAAATGCATTCTAATTAATAAATCACATGCATATACTTTACCAACAATTACATGGACTACTATCAAGATATTTTTACAACATGATGCATGAAGTAATATTGTGATACTTTACAAGGATTCCTTTCAATGAAGATCATAAGATACTTCTCCAACAAGATCAATAGGATACTTTTCTAACAAACATCATAAATAATATTTTCTAGCAAAGATCATAAAGATGACAAAGACAAACTTCATGCACTTTCAAGCAACAAGCAAGCAAACTTATAATTAATGGTCCAAAATTAGAAATGCAATATCACATCAAATATGCAATATCCAATGCACCTTATTATTTACTATGTAATAACTAATTCCTACTGATAATTCATTTTCGAGTTCATTCTAATGCATTCCCTTCCAATGCATATAGTATTTAGTCATTATACTATTTTCCATTCGCAATAGCGCATATTAATTAACTAGGTACCTGTAAATCAATCGTACCACAAGACACATTTAGATATTAATTAATTCAATATATAATTAAGCAATTCTTTTAGGATCATCCTAAACATATGAATGCAATCTATGTAGAGGGATAATGGCTCTACACCTCATTTCCTGAATTACTCATTACACTATGCATGCACATTCATACCTAATGCATATGCATAAATAACACACAATATGTATGCATAATCCTTTCAATTACCAATCATTAATTATTCCATGCACAGTGCTTAAGAATTTACCAATTAATTAAATATAAAGTAAAATAGGCAATGCATAATGGACAAGCATTGAACAATTAAGTCACTAAATAATAAAAGAGGCAATGCACAAGGGACAAACATTGACCAATTAAGTCACTAAATAGTAAAAGAGGCAATGCACATTAAATAAGCATCAACCAATTACATTACTAGATAGCAAAAGAGGCAATGCAATTTGAACATTAATTAACCAATCAATCTATTGAACATTATATATGAAATTCATAGTGACTACCAATCAACCTATTGAGCCATAAATATGCAATATTAATTAATTCTAAAGCATACAATAAATTGATATTTAATCTCTTAACGTATGAAATTAAAAAGTAGGATACAACCAAATTGATCTTTGAAATGAAGATTCTAAACCTTCCATTAATATAAGGGGGGTTAAATTTCTTTCACAAAGAACATTTATATTCTCCAAGTGCACATAAACAAAAGTCTTATAACTCTATATAATGCCCACCAACTGTAGTGTTGGAACCTAAGTTATGATACCACTTTGTAATGCACTCGACACCAAACACATCATTAGGATATGAACACTTCCAAGATTCTAACATGGATTTGACTAATTATAAGTTAAGCACAATATAATAATGTTCTCTAGGGTTAGGATAACATCCCAACAATCTAAATAAATAAAACAATCAACCATAAAAAGGAAGATGGCCCTTCCAATGCAAAACTATTCCCTAATGTACATGTGATGCAATGTGATAGCACATGAATACAACTGGTCTAGTAAGATTTTTACATGTAAATTGTTATCATGATCACATATATGGGAATCCATATGTCACCAATTAACAACTAAATAAAATCAGATCTACATATGTTCATAGAATTCAACTTTACGACAACACATTGTGTAAGAAGGTTCCTCCCTAGAAGATGATTGATATTTATATCTATTATTCATTGTTAAGGTGTGGATTACTCTCTTATTCTCTATTTCTTCTCTTTTTATGCTATTTCTGGGACTTGGTTGCATAACATTTGGTATCAGATCTCTTTCCTTGGGAATGGGTTCTGCAAAATGAGTCATCTTGGAAATTTCGCTACAACTTGTTTTATACAAGGATTGAGAGATTGAATTAAAAAACCCACTTCCAAAACATGCCTCAATACCTCCACTATGAAATTCAAATCTAGATCCATTATTTTTTTAGAGATAATGGTGTAGGAATATAGGGTTTTTTACTAGTCCTAAAGCTAGTCTAAAACAGGTGTTCTTGGGAAAAAGGTCATATCTGAGGAATCCGAGATCAAAATTGAGTGAGACTAGTTGAATACAAAAGAATACATACCAGGGTATATTTGGTATAATTTTCAGCTACATAAACAAAATAGTGGACACATGGCACACAGTACAATTTTTCTCTTCTGCATAGGACAAAACTAATAAGCTTTGGTATATTTCCAATAAATTTTTGTTGGCTCATCCAAATTAGGTCATACCTACAGAATTGGAAAGGGGACACATAAAGATACCACAAAACAAAGTTTTATACTTAGAGGAGTTGAAATTCAAATTTTACCTCAGTTACAAGTCCGCCCTAAAATAGTCTTCCAATTAGGGTTTGAAAAAGGTACGTCATTTTACATTTGAATAGATTTTAGTAGAAGGATCTAATTGTGGTAAACCCTAGGGTGTGATATATATTTATTATTCAAAATTCCACCAAAATTAAGTGGAAAGAATCACACTCCACTCAAACCCCAGAGGATTCATCCCCGACATACGATGAAACGGAAGATATTTCTTTCAGAGTGTCCAAGTTGGAAGATATGATCAAAGGAAATGTGAAAATTGATGACTTTGCTAAATTGGAAAAGAAGGTGGCTACTAAAGAGGATATCAAAGGTATGGATAGTAAATAAGATATTCAAGACTTGAAGGAGTTTATGAAGGATATAAAACATAAATTTATTCCTCATTTATCTACTCAAGAAGAGGATAAGGAGGAAAAAGATGACTTATTCCAGTCAAGTATGGAGAAAATTGAAAAACAATTGAAGAGTAGGAAGTTGGAGTCCTCAAAAGTTGATTATTCAATACAACATCATGGGTTCAATTCAGGTACAAGAAATGAATTTATCCCCAATATTGACATGATAAAGTTTGATGGCAAGGATCCAATCACGTGGATTTTACAGATGGATCAATTCTTTGATCTACAACAGGTGCCCACTATGCAAAAGGTAACTATTGCATTCTTGTATTTAGAACCTGATCAATTTGTATGGTACCAATGGATTTGTGACCATAAAAAGGATTCTATTATCTCTTGGTATATATTCATATAATAATTTATTGCACATTATGGGGATATAAACATAAACACCTTCTTTAGTCAATTGGTAAATCTCAAGTAAAAAGGTTCAGTTACAGAGCGCATCACGAAATTTCAGCAGCTAAGTCTCAGAGTGAAGAATATTTCAAAATATAATTTGTTAGATCTCTTTATTAGAACCTTGAAAGATAAAATTCAACATGAGGTGTGTCTCTTTGAACCATCATCCCTATAAAAGGCTTTCATGATGGCAAGGAAGGTTGAAAATATAAATATGGCAATGACTACTAGAAAGGCCTTCTCCAACACATATAGAGAAAATAATGTTCCTTCTTCTAAACCACCACAAATTTTGACACCCCAACAATTATATGAAAGAAGAGAAAAATGATTATGATTTAATTGTGACAAAAAGTGTAGTAAAAGACATAAGTGCAACGAGAACACATTATTCTACATATCTTATGAAGAGGAAGAAACAAAAGAAGAGGAAGCATCTCAAGAAGAGGAGACTTCAGAAGAAATAGAAAAGGCCACTTCAGAAGAAATTAATCCCTCTATATCTTGTCATGCATTGGAAGGAATTAGAAATCCTCCAACTCTCAATATAGAAGGATACATAAAAAAGAAGGTAACAATGTTGATTGATTCTGGTAGTACTCATAATTTCATTCACTGTAAATTATCCAAATTTCTTAATTGCTTTGTTTATCCAGCACCAGAGTTTCAAGTAATGATTGCACATGGAGGAACTATAAATTGCTCAGGTAAATGCCATAATATCCACATTGCTATGGGGTAATATGTATTGAATAGTCCAATGATTGCTATCCCAATGGGTGGTTCTGATGTTGTCCTAGGTGTCCAATGGTTACAATCATTGGGAACAATGGATTTTAATTTTCAAAAACTTTTCATGAAATTTTAATGGAAAGGTAAATAATATGAGTTAAATGGTATCACAAGAAAACCAAGCAAGGTGATAAGCTCTAATGGTATGAAAAAGTTGTTAAAAAAGGGACATCAAGGTGTAGTTGCATAATTATGCTCATTAGATGTTCAAACCTCAAAGTTGCATATATCGCTAGATCTCCAAAGGGTCATTAATAATAATTCCAAGGTATTTGAATATATTCCCAAATGTTTTCCACCTATTCGTGACTTTGATCATGATATCCACTTAATTCCAGAAAATGTTCCTCCTAACATTAGACCTTACTAATCTCCCTATAGCCAAAAGAGTGAAATTGAGCGTATGGTTGCTGAAATGTTAGAGGATGACATAATTAGGCCTAGCCAAAGTTCTTGCTCTGCACCAGTGGTAATGGTACCCAAGCCAGATGGATCATGGCATATGTGTCTTGATTATAGAGAGCTCAACAATATCACCATTAAATATACATTTCCCATTCCTATCATTGATGAATTGCTAGACGAATTATATGGAGCAGTTGTCTTCACAAAGTTGGATCTTCTTTCCGGGTAACCAATGCGCCTTCCACATTTCAAGGTTTGATGAATTCTATTTTCAATCCTTTTCTTAGAAAATCTGTGCTGGTATTCTTTGATGATATACTAATCTATAACAAGTCTTGGGAAGAACATGTTCAACATGTTGACAGGGTATTGCAACTAATAAAGGAGAAAGAATTGTATGTCAAACTCACAAAATGTTTCTTTAGGATAAAGGAGGTAGAGTATTTGGGTCATATTGTATCTCATGAAGGTGTCAAGGTAGACCCTAAAAAAATTAAATCTAGGATGGATTGGCTGATTCCCAAAACCCTCAAGAATCTTCAAGGATTCTTAGGTTTGATAGGGTACTACCACAAATTTGTTTGGAACTATGGAAGAATAGAAGCTCCTCTAACAATGTTACTAAAGAAAGATGCATTTTATTGGACTCCAGAGGAAACATAAGCCTTTCAACAACTCAAAGAGGCCACGTGTAAAGCTTCTATTTTGGTGACACCAGACTTCAAAAACACCTTTATTGTGGAATGTGATGCTTCAAGAAATAGAATTGGACTTGTACTAATGTAATAAGGAAACCTTGTTTCCTTCAAAAGTCATCCAATCGAGGGAAAGAACTTAAAAAATCTTATTTATGAAAAGGAAATGTTGGAAATACTACATTCCTTTAAGCAATGGCGCCCCTACCTTATAGGGAGACATTTCAAGGTTAAAACGGATCATGATAGACTTAAATACTTCTTGGAACAAAGACTATATTCAGAAGAGCAACAAAAATGGGTGACAAAGTTGTTGGGATATGACTTTGGAATAGTCTACAAAAAGGGAAGCAAAATGTTGTCGCAGATGCACTCTCCAGGAAAGATGAGGATGTTGAAGCATTACTCTATGCTATTTTGATCATCTAACCATATTGGATAGCTGAATCAATGGACGAATGGAAAAATGACAAAAAAATATGGACATTTATTCAAAAGTTGCAGCAGGATCCTAGTGCCTCTAATACATTTAGGTGGAAATATGACTTTCTATGGTATAAGGATAGCTTATATCTTGGTAAGAGTTCCCAGCTCAATAAAAAGTTACTTTTTTAATTCCACTCCTCACCGATAGGAGGGCACTCAGGTTTCTTAAAAACCTACCATAGGGTAAAGAAATATTTTTTTTGGAATGGTCTTAAAAATGACGTTCAAACATTTGTGACAGAATGTTTGGTTTTCCAACAAAATAAAGTGGAAACAATTAAGACCACTGGTCTCCTACAACTAGTTTCCATTCCAATCTAAAGTTGGACAAAGGTCTCAATGGATTTTATCACAGGTTTACCAAAGTCTAAAGGAAAGAGTGTCAACATGGTGGTTGTTGATAAACTTACTAAATATGAACACTTCTATGAACTATCTCACCCCTTCAAAGCAAGCACGGTTTCCAATTCTTTTATGGAGATAGTACAAAAACTACATGGTACTCCAAATATTATAGTAAGTGACAGGGATCCCATTTTCACTGGAAATTTTGGACTGAATTATTTTTTTGTTTGGGTACTCAACTGGCTCATAGCTCATATTATCACCCTCAATCTGATGGACAAACAAAGATAGTAATTTTTTTTTGGAAGGGTATCTTCGATGTTTTGCAGTTGATAAAAAATAGAATGGGTCAAGTGGCTACCCTTGGCAGAATTGTGGTATAACACTTCCTTCCATACATCATGAAACATGACCCCATTTATGGCACTTTAAGGCTATCATCCACCATCCATCACATCTTCAATAAGAGACTCCTCTAAGGTTCAAGCAGTGTAATACCACGTGGAGCATCAACAACAAGTTCTTCAAATCTTTAAGGGCAACCTGAATCTAGCACAAAATCGAATGAAACAACAAGAAGATCAACATCGTAGTGAACGAATCTTTAATGTGGGGGATTGGGTGTTTTTAAGACTACTACCATACAAACATATGTCCATGAAGAACACCAAGAAGGATAATAAATTATCACCTAAATACTACGGTCCCTACAAGGTGTTACAAAATATTGGGAACATGGCCTACAAATTGGAACTACCTACATATTCACGGGTCCATCTAGTTTTCCATGTTTCTTGTTTAACGAAGGTAATCTATGAGAAGCTACCAATTCAAACGATATTACCATAAATTGATGAGGAAGGAAAAATAATATTGGAGCTTGAATAAATTACTCAAATGTGAACTAGACAGCTTCGAAATCGATCAATTTCAGAGTATATCATTAAATGGAAGAACTTTCCCACAGAAAATTCAACATGGGAAGATCAGTCCTTTATACAAAAACATCCAGAACTACTTCAATGTTGAGGAAAACAATTTTTGAAGGGGAGGGGCGTGTTAATCCCTTAATGATGGCACATTGCACCATTTAGTGTGTCATATTACTCCCTATATTGTGGTGTGTTACATATTATTTATGTTAGCTTAGGTCTATTAGTGGGTCTATTAGTTGTTATTGTACACCTTTATCTCCTATATATAGGAAGGAGATATTCTCATTTTAGTCATCATAGTATCTTATATTGTCTTTTGTACTTAGTAAATTGTTTAAGGATGTTCCTCCATCGAAGATGATTGATATTTATCTCTGTTATTCATTGTTAAGGAATGGATTACTCTCTTATTGTCTATTTCTGCTCCTTTGATGTTATTTCTGGGACTTGGTTGCATAACAAGCTACCAATCTATCAACACTAAATAAGACATGTAACATGAACATGAAAATGAATTTGTAGCATAAATAAAAAGATAGATCATCCTCCACAAGAACATATGCAACAATAACATAGTAAACAATAGTCAAAGAATACTTATATTCATTTATGGCGCAACTAGTATCAATAGGACACTGTTGCTCCCATCCTCAGACATAGTCAATCCAAACTACTTGAGCATGTCACCCCCGATATAATATCATCGATCCACATGCTATGGAACTCTCTAATTCGATCTCTAGAGATAATTCTCAGGGAAATCTCAAAATAACAAAAGGTTCTCAACCTCAAACTAGAAAACATTGCCACACAAACACATCATTAGGGTCATCACATTGCAAGACAAATTGTGACCACTATGATATATTTCATAGGATTCCCCCCCTCTCCTGAAAGAAAAATCTATGACAATTATGTTCTCCTTAATAGGATTTTCCCCCTCTCCTATAAGATTGGTTGCAACAACTAGAATTATCTTGCACAGAATTGTCCCCCTCTCCTACAAGACAACACACAACCAATAAGTTCTGTTTCTTAGGATTTTCCTCCTCTCCTGTAACACAAACAAAAAAAATAGTTTCTATTTATTAGGAGTGTCCCTCTCTCCTGCATGATAAAGAAAAACAAATACAGTCTCTTCATAGGATTGTCCCCCTCTCCTCAAATACAAAGTTGCAGTACATATGGTTTCCTTCTATACAAAACAAATCTTGGCTACTAGGTGTAAAAATATCATTCGAATCCTATCTCTATAATTCAAATTCAAGAGTGAGAACCTCCCACCACTGACGAACACACTTTCTAATGGAATAATGAATAATAATCATGAATGAATTCCAATTCAAATCCTTTCATAGAAATTGAAGTTCATTGGCATGGCTAACTTAGGTTCACTGGTAAGAAACTAGAATTCACTAAGGGATTTACCAAATCAATGGATGACCCTTCAATTTCTCATGAGAGAAACTCAAATATAATAAGGATGGCTTGAATACATTGTAAAAAACACTCATAGACACTGGTATAACTTGAATTTACTAAGTTTGACCCAAATCTCCCCAAAATTACTCCCATGTACTAGAGAGAACTCAAATTTCACCTACTGAATCGAATTTCCCTAAAACCAATCCCATGCACTGAAGATAACTCGAATTTATGTAAAATCACTCTATTTAATTGACGATAACTTGAATTCGACTCAAAATACGTCTAACTGCATGAAGAAAATTCAAATTCCAAGAGAGGTAACTTGAATTCACAAGGTTGAATCTAACTAACTAACAATTACTCTACTTCACTAGATTTACCAGGGTACATGGTGCATGGGTGCATGGTTCATGGTGGATAGGTTCATGGCACATGGTGTTACGAAGAATATATCCTATGGCTTAGGGTGGACCACAACAGACAAGATGACACAATAAATAAACCCATTTCCAAGCATTCTAAACAGATAAATGAAACTAATATTAAGGGATGAGAGGCATACCTTATTCCAGACATTTGAAGTAGATCCCCATTGAGATTTCAATCAAACTTGAACCTACACATTTCCCTCAACAACAAAAAGATATACAAGAATGATATATGTATAGCGTTAGAATCTAATCTAGTATGTTATATTCTAGTACATGACAAAAGTAATTACATCCATGGATAAAAATATTCATAATTACACATGCAATCGACAAGGAATGGATATTTATATTAATATGAATAAAGATAAATATGACAAACTCCATATTCATATTGTCGAAATTGAGAAACCGAGTCCCTCCTCCTGGGCCTCCACCACTTCAATCCTCCATACAAAGGAAAGCTTGGGAAATAGCACTAATGGATGCTCCAAGGACAAAGGGATGCAAACTCAAGTATATAAGAAAGGGGAACAATTCCACTATAGTATATTTTCTCTCCAAATCTCTCCTCCTCCGATGCTTCATAGTAGATTAATATATAACCCTTCAATGGGAAGTGAAGGGTCGAAATGGAATGTTTCTCGACATATGGAAGGCCATGGGACAAGTCCTTTGTTACTTGATGGGGGAAAAATCCAAATATTTTTTTGTTTTTGAGCACATTTCTTGATGTACACGGTGATAGTGGTGAAAGTTGCATATACATGGGCTGTAGACTGGTGACCCGTGTATACATATAAAAAAGTATTTTAAGGGGTTACACTGGAGCATTAAGGTCATAATGAGAAAAATGGGTAAAAAGAGTTTGCATAGGGACATGGATAGGCCATCAAAGGATGATGTGTCAAATGTGGAAAATCACACTATAAAACATGGTGCATGGGTGCATGGATGCATGGATAACATTAATTAGGTGTAATAAGACCTCTAGATACCAATAAAATCAAAATTAGGAAACAAAGAGTACTGTTAGGAATAGAAACAACTCATAACCACCCCAATTGCCTCGCATGTGGAAATACAAGACACCCCATCCATATTTATTGTCCATGTTTATTTATTATTTAATTATAGATAAATATAATAACAATAATTTACATAGTCCATAGTTTAGGAACCTATTGCCACCATAATAACAAATAAAAAAATCACATAAGTTTGAGGCATTACATCCCCACTGCCTAAAAACGAGGCATCATCCTTGATGCATACATACTCATACATGCCTTTATCATTGAAACTCTCAGAACTCCTCTCTAAAGAAACCATAATACTTCCCACTACCACCTTCTTTTCTGTCCTTCACCACAACCTATGGGGTGTGACTTCATTCACTTCGCTAGTCCCTCAAGACATCATCATCCCTTCATCCTGCCATTTTCTTGGAATATCACCATCCCATTCACAGGATTTTCATGTGAGAACCTGGACTAGCAGATTTCATTCTAATGCATGCCCTTCCAATGCATGTAGTATTTGGTCATTATACAATTTTCCAATAATAATAGTGCATAGTAATGATATAAGTACCCTCAAATCAATCGTATCAAAAGAATAATTTCAATATTAATTAATCCAATGCATATTAAATCATTTTACGATCATCCTAAACATACAAATGTGAGATATTAGGGCTCTTCCCCTCATTTCCCAAATTAATCAATACACTATGCATGCACATTCATACCTAATGCATATGCAAAACCAACACATAATATGTAGGCATAATCCTTGCAATCACCAATCAATAAATTTACCATGCACAATACTTAAGCATTTACTAATTACTTCAATATTTAGTAAGAGAGGCAATGCACAATGGACAAGCATTGATCAATCAATTCATTGACCAGTAAAAGAGGCAATGCATTGTAACAAGCATCGACCAATTAAGTCACTAGACAGTAAAAGAGGCAATGCAAAGTGAACATGCATCGACCAATCAATCTACTCAAAATTAGATATGCAATGCATAGTTCCTACCAATCAATCTATTGAGCAATAAATATGCAATATTAATTAATTCTCAAGCATATATTAAACTGAACTTTAATATCTTATATTCCAAAATTAAAATGTAGGATACAACCAAACTGATCTTTGAAGTGAGCCTTCCTAGTCTTCCATTAACATCAGAGGGGTTAAATTTCTTTGAAAAATCACATTTATAATCTCCAATTGTACATAAATAGAAGGTTTATAACTTTGTATAAGGCCCAACAACTCCAGTGTTGGAACTAATGCTCTGATATCACTTTGTAATGTACTTGACCCCAAAAACATCATTAAGGTCTGAATACCTCTGATATTATAACAAGGAAATACTGATTCTAATTTAATCACAATGTAATAATTTTCTATTGGGCTAGGCCTGTATGCCAACGAGTCAAATAAATAAAACAATCAGTCATAAAAGGAAGATATCCCTTCCAATGCAAGACTATGTCCCATTGTACATGCGATGCAATGTGATTACACATGTATACAAACAATCTAGTAGTCCTTTTCATATGTGATTTTATTTCATCATCGCATATATGGGAAGCCTCCCATTTCCATTTAACCAAATAATAACTTCATCTCTATAATGCTAATAGAATTCAACTTCTAATATATAAGTATGACAAAATTATGACACTTATTTAAGCAGAATTTCGATACTACATTACATCTGATTTATAACATTAATTATCAACCATTAAATGCAATATTTGATCAGGAACTTCTATACATGAACGTTATATGGTATTCCCAAAAACCAAACCTTCTAGCTATCCTAACTCATGAGCAATTAAGTTCTAATACAACAAGTAAATTAGCATTCTAGACTGCCTAAAAAACAAGAATTATGACACTACTTTATATCATATTTACTACATTAAATAACAAACACTAACCCCATGAATATCTGATCCATAACAACCATATACGACCATATGGTATGCCAAAAAACTATATCTTCGAATGGTGATAATTCATAAGAAAAATAACCTCTAATAGTGGTAAGAATACATCACAAAAAATGATCCATGAGCTACTAATTGTAGAAATAATTGATTAATGCTATGAGAAATGATGCTAAGAAGAAGCACAGGAAATAGATTTTGCTACTAAGAATTCTCACAAGCATACACATGAAAAATAGAGAGAAGAAAAGAGACTGAATCACATGAATGAAGAGATGAATATTGGTGTGTGTCCTTCAATTGAATAATGATGAATAATAGTGTACATAAATAGTACATCCCTCATAGGAAAATTGAGTTGTATGGAGACAACTCATAAAGCTCAAAAAGGCTGACTTACCAAAATATAGCAAACCCCCATAGGTGGCTAAATCACTTCCCAAATCTATCAAGGACCTCACAAGTTGGAAAAAGCATGAGTGAGTTGTCAAGGAGATGCACAAAAAATTCTAATCCTAGAAAATGGAGGAAAATTCATGAAGGATGGGTTGGAAACAAAAGCACCCTCTTTCCTAGTTTGATTAGCTTTACCTTATCCATAGAAAAGTAGAAAAAACAAAATAAAGCAGAATCTTTTGTAAAGTGTTGTATACTAATTCTGGATGGTCAAAAGGTGTTCAAGATCAACCCACAATTAGAAATAAATCATTCCTAGGATATAGATGGCATGTATTAACTTTAAGGTGCAAGTGGATGCCAACTAATTAAGCTAGTGGGTGAATAATTAATCAAATAATGATTAATTATTTTATCCTAGGTTATGAGTGGGTTTAATATATTCCAACACCCCCCTATAATTCTGACTTTATGGTGGTATGAAAAAAAAATATAGATGCATATAAGGCCTAGAAACAAGGCTATGGTCACCCTTTAATAATTATTATGTCCAGAAAAGTGAGGAAAGAGGAAAAACCACATGGGGAAAATCCTCCCTTCAGAAAGTACAAGGCACAAAATTTTGAAATAATATTTCTTCAACATATCCTTATCTTCACTTGAATGAGCTGAGTGAACTGCTTCTGGATGGAAGACTTGTTGAAGAAATCATGAACTCCATGATCATGCGCTGGAGTGTAGAACCTGCAAGAAGGAAGAGGATAGACTCCTTGTATCTCATCATCTGATGAAGTAGGAGAATTATGTGAATTATTATTGCTATTGTCAAACTTTTATCTGCAAACATAATCTAAAATGGAAAATATATATATGCATACTCCTTCCCAAAGAGTACAAAAATTAAGACAATTTATTTCACACCCAATTCCCTGAATAGCTATAAAATTGTGATGTGAATCACATGTAAATATTCCAATCTGATGTAGCACCTATATATATCTGATATGCGGCTGATAAAACTCTGATATATCAGAAAAATTAGCACATGGAACAGCAAAGACAAAGACTTCAGTGGCTCCATGAGGATATAGGACTAGACTAGGAAAATTCTGGGCAACTGGGGAAAAATGATAGGTGCAAAAATCTGAATGATGGATGGGCATAAGTTATGAAACATAAGTGTTTAGAACAGATCCAAACAGGTTGAATATTAGTCCAAATATTACTAAGGACATGGATAACCATCCACTGAAATATAGGAAAGACTTCAAACCATGTAAGATAAGTATCATTGCATAAGAGACCAATGAGGAATCAACGAGTGAACTTGGGATTTGTATAGTCTTAGGATTATTCAAAGGTATGGTAGGTGGTATGGATGGTGGTATGTTATATGTTATGACATGCATATCAGCCTGCAAACAATATTCTAAATCATATATACAAGATTTTGAGGAAGAGCTGCTCAAAGACAAGTCAATATCTAGTGAAAAATCACAATTTTTGGGAGATGAATCTAGTAGACTGAGAGAAGGATCTGATATTTTTGATTATGATATATCAGAGACATGAGGAAAGGAGAGAACTCTGGAACTCAAAGCATAAGTTATATCACCTTGGAACTGCGCAGTTTGACATTGTTTTGAGGAATCAACAGGCTTTCTAGTTCTTGTGGAACTTCGATCTTGTGATTCTCAAGAATCTGAGACGTAATGTCCATATTCTTCTTGAAACACTTAGTCTCTGAATGAAAATAATTTCTGCAATAAGAACACTTGGTTGTGCTCCATTTCTTCTTAACTTTCTTCATTAAATATTCATAAGAATCTTCATCTTCAATTTCTGACTTTGGCTTCTTCACAATTTGCTTTTCTTTGGATTTGACATTATTTTTTCCTTGAACCAAGAGAGCATGATACTTGATCTTGGTAGAATTAAGGACACCCAAATGGATCAATTTATATTCATCCTTTGTTATTGAATCAAGAAAATAATTTAAAGAAGGCATTTTCCACTTAGGAACAACAAGCCTAGTAGCATGAAAAGTAGACACAAAAACTGAGTAATCAGGACCCAATTTTGAAAGAATGGAAAGGATTAATTGATCATATTCTTTCTGAATCCCACATTTCTTGAGAATTATAACAAGTGACTTGAACTTGGTGAATAAACCCTCAAGATATTCGAAATTGCTTGGACTCAGTGAGAATAACTTAATCTCCAATTGATGCGCTCTTAACTCATCTTGAACTCCAAAGAGAGATTCCAATTGAGTCCATACTTGGTTTGGAGTGGTCAAACCATCTAGATGAAAGAGTAGATCAGGAGAAATAGAGAGGCAAAGCAATTCATAGGATTCATCCAACCTATTGTGCCACTTATCTTTCTCAATCACAGCATTGGGCTCATTCTCCAAATCTAGAGTAACTCTGTACAATCCTCTGTTGCGCAATAGAATGGAGATTTTGGATTTCCATTCGTGGTAGTTGAAGGGAGTAAGAATTATTGATGAAGGAGAATCCATATTTCAGAATTTCTGTGCTCAATAAGAAACTCTCTACAACCTGCAAAACAAACTAGGAGAAAATATTGTAAGCTAGACAAGCTCTTCTTCAGAGAGGGATAGGAGACTTGAAGCACTACTCAACTCTGTAGAACTTGATCAACCTTGCTGCTATGATACCATGTAGAATATGGAAAGGTTGTGATCCTTGTAGCTCTGATACAATGTAGAAATAATAGATCATTTCTATGAGAAATGATGCTAATAAGAAGCACATGAAATAGATCTTGCTACTAAGAATTTTCACAACCATACATAGGAAAAATAGAGAGAAGAAAAGAAACTAAATCACATGAATCAAGAGATGAATATTGGTGTGTATCCTTCCATTGAATAATGATGGATAATAGTGTACATAAATATTACATCCCTCGTAGGAAAATTGAGTTGTATGGAGACAACTCATAAAGCTCAAAAAGGTTGACTTACCAAAATATAGCAAACCCCCATAGCTGGCTAAAGCACTTCCCAAATCAATCAAGGACCTCAAAAAAGCATGAGTGAGTTGTCAAGGAGATGGAAAAAACATGCTAATCCTAGAAAATGGAGGAAAAGTCATGAAGGATGGGTTGGAAACAAAAGCACCCAGTTTCCTAATTTGATTAGGTTTACCTTATCCATAAAAAAGTAGAAAAAATAAAATAAAGCAAAATCTGTTGTAAAGTGTTGTTACAACTGATTTTACCACACATGGTGGATCACACCTTTATGGCCTTCCTTGTCCCTCTGCAAACTCTTTAGACCCCATGGAACATTTTTGTACCTTCGATGTTTCCAAGATCATCCCTAAAAACATGCATTATTTGCTATACACGACTTTTAAACCTATTCTCGCGTATATACGTGGATTTGACCCTCAAACCCGTGTACATCAGGATGTGTGCAAAAGGCCAAATAGTTTTGGAGTTTTCCTTGATGTGGATCTGAGTCACTTGTCTCTTGGCCTTCCATATGCCTTGAGATCGCTCGGATTTGACCTTCCATTACCCCATTGAAGCACTATATAAGGAACCCTTTGGATACATTGAAGGAGGAGGAATTGAAGAGCAAGAAAACTATAGTCCATTGTTGCTGGAGCTATACTTGAGTCTGCATCCCTTTGTCCCTTGGAGCACTTTGTGTTCTTCCCAATCTTTCCTTTACTTGTGAGCTTGTTATCAAGAGATGGAGGATTGAAGTGGTGGAGGCCCAAGTGGAGGACTCAGTTTCTCCGATTCGTAGACGTGCCAATAGAGGTTGTCACTATTGTAATCTCTGATTTATATTAATAGAAATATATTTTCCTGTCCAATAATGTGTATTTAAATGAGTATTGAATCCATGGATGCTTTTAAATGCTTATATGTTATTGATTATATATGCTAGAGTAGGTCTAACACAATTATATAGCATGCTTGTCTTGTTTGCTAAATGTTGAGAGAGCAAATTATTAATACAAGCGAGAGTGAAAAATCTTGACAGGGATCTACATCAACCGCCCGGAATAAGGTATGTTTCGAGATCCTTTAGTGTTAGATGTTTGGTTTCTCTTGCATATAGGAAGTGATTGATTTTTGTGGTTACCCTATCTGTTGTGGTACCCCAAGCCATAGGAAGTTTTCTCCGTAACAGAATTGGCGACCATATTGGGGACGTTTTTTTTTTCTTTGGGGTTTGGGGGCACAATTTACTTGATATTATTGACTTGCTCTTTGTTTCTCCTTGTTTCTGTGTTACATTTTATAGTATGTTCATCCATTGACACTCCCCTTTATTGGTTTGACCCTTGGCCTGCTTTTTACCACTGTCTTCTCTGTATACACAGGTTTTTGGCCAAAACTCATGTACATATGTGGATTTTTGGCCAAAAGTCACACATACATGCAGGTTTTTGGTGAAAATCCATGTATACATGCAGATTTTTGGCCAAAAGTCGCGTATATACGCAGTTGTTCTTTAAACAGTCACATACATCCTCCCTTTTGGTGATTTTGATGTTGTGGGAAGTTGTTGGGTGGGTTGTGAGTGTGGTTGGGTCTTCCTTGGGTTTGATGTTGTCTGTTGGATGCTTCTTTTGTGACCAG
The DNA here is from genome assembly GCA_001517045.1 of Pseudotsuga menziesii. NCBI lineage: Eukaryota > Viridiplantae > Streptophyta > Pinopsida > Pinales > Pinaceae > Pseudotsuga > Pseudotsuga menziesii. The sequence continues at coordinate 126,013 of LPNX010940227.1, forward strand.
AGACCACTTTTTCATTGATTTTTCTTTGAAAGTAGTTTTAGTCATTTATCCTTTTTGTTTTGCCATTAGTGCATTACTCTTTTTTTGTCTCGGTGTCTTGATGGGCTTGTGTTTTATACTTGCTGTAGAGATTGAGAGTTTTATATGACTTTTATTGCATTTTTCATTTTTTTATATTGAAAAATACAAGGTAGTTGCATTTTTTGCATATGGATTTGAGGAGGTACTTGCATTGGATTGCTTGGATGAGAGTTTTATTTAGGCTTTCATATAGGAAGGATTGCATTGGAATTCAGAAAGGAATATATATTTATGCATCTCATGTAGTGGCATACCCTATTTTTCATTTGACAAAGATTGCAATTAGCATTGTTTGTTATGGTGTGCATATTTACTTCACTGCTGAGTCATAACTTCATTAGTTGCACGATCATTTCCCTTTGAGTAATTGCAGCCAATTAAAATCAACGCATAATAAAATAAATTACACTCTTTTCTTTTATAGGGTGCATCAACAAGATTAGGTTTTAAAGTCTTAGAATAGTTCATTGTGAGTTAATTCTCCGTGACTACTAAACAACAACAAGTAGGTGTCTGTCCAGGTGAGATAGTGAAATCCTTGGTATAATTAGTGTTTCTCAGGATGCTCCTCTTACACGGGTGTTAAGCACAAGGCAGTGCACATGATTGTGATTAGGATGACCCCTAGTCACTTTCTGTGAGCTCTTTCGATGACCCCAGGATTGTATTTGTATTTGGGGGCTCTTTCGAGAGTTTCAGGCTTTGCTACCCTACCCATATGGTCAATCCCGCCTATGATTGTCCTCCTGAGCATTGGTTATATTGAGGTGACCTTAGTTTCCTTACCTAGGTATCACATGGGGTACTTGCAGAGGTTATTCTGTGAGTGTCTTGGCTAGGCAGAGGTCGGACATCATAGTCGCTTTATGCGTTGAAGCTAAGGGCCACTATAATTTGTTACGTACCTCCGCTTGTAGTGTATGGGAGTTTCGAGCCTCTCCTAGGCAAGACATACCTGTTGCATTCATGAGCTCACATATCCTTCCCTTGGTTTGCTTGTATTTTGGCTGTAGATTTTCTTAGGAGTGTGATCTTTGTGTGCTATTTGGCCTTTGGGATCGTGGTTACTTAAGTATATTTATGCTCTCTTGAGTTCGGGTCCTTTTATTTTCGGAATGCCTGGTATCCTATCACCCATCATTGGTCCTAGTAGGGACCTTGGTGTCAAACTTGGGGGCATCATAGCCCCTACCATGCTCATAGACTTGGGAATGGTCATATTCCATCCTCTACTCCATTTGTGGAGGATTTTTATTATCTTTGCTTGGTATTTACACCAGTTGTCACCCTCACGGGGGTGGTAGTGGATACATGAACGTTGGGTCTACACTTTACATTCCTTTTTATGGCCCATCGTCCACTGCACTGTTTCCTTTGAATTTATTTGTCATGATCATTCCTGCCTATTCCCTATAGTTTGGATTCTTTATTGACTATTTTGGGTTGTTTTGGACTAATATGGTTGTCATGTAGGGTCCAGTTTTTGTACACTCTCTTTGAGGTTTCGACCCATTCGTTTCTATCAGAGGTATTATGTCTAAACTGACATATAGGTTAGGATATCACATTCGCTTGCACTTATGCATTACCTTATGACCATTCCATCTTAACCTTAGGTACGAACCCATTCCATGGTATCACAGAACCTTCATGCTGCTATTAGAAGTGATATTATGTGAATAGCAGAGCTTTCCTATACATGGGTGTCCTAGTTAGCTCCATTTTGCATTTGGTACCCATGTTGTGAGTCCTCTCTTAGGTCCAAGAGTCCCTTTTAGTCCCGCCATGTCCTTGAGCAAGAGCCTCATACTCCTCTTGAACTTTATACTGGCATTTCCTCGGGACTCGCTTGTATATGTCAAGTTGTAATTGCATTATCACGATTTTTTCTTTCCTTATTGAGCCTTATGTCGGCTTCCCTAACTTTGATTATTAGCCATATAGCCTGAGCGTGTCTCATGTCTAGCCAAGCAAATCCATTTTACATATCCTTTGCAGCTTGATTCCCCATTTTTTACCGGGAGGGCACTTTCCCCCGAGTGTCGTTATCCTACACATGTGTCCTTTCATTGAGCATAGGTATGTTCCATTGCTTGGAACTAGTTTGTTTTCCCCTTGACACTTGTCTCCTCCTAGTCTGTAACTATAAAGCATTTTTATTCTTTTTCAAGCTTTTCAAGATATTTGAAAAAGTCCAAAAAAATAAAAATCCGGACAAGAAAAGATGTTATCTTTGGCAGCAGTCGAGTTGTGTCACCTTCGAACAGAGCACTGTATATCACATCTGTTGGTTGGGTTAATAGTTTGACTTTAAAAGATGTACTCATTTCTCTGAGTTTATCTCCACCGACTGGTTAAGCTTCCAGTCCCTATGGAGCCTTTGTCGATGCCTCCTGTGTCACAGAGATGTCCCAATTTTGTATATCGAGTCTATGCTGCCTACATTCAGTCACCATTCTCTTTTCTGCTCTTGTTTGAAGGAATTTGAAACCTGAGTCAGCCATTCCTCAGTTCTCTTGACTTTGCATGTTGGCAATTCCCGGTATTGATACTGGTTCGTGCATATTATGATCGATTCCTTCCACATTATACATCCTTGCTGAGTACCTCATGTTGGATGATGAGGGATGCATTAATTCCCTCCTTCCAGTGGATTTCATCCCATCGAATTCAGATCATTTATTCTAGGATAGGAAGATAGAGTCATTTTTGAGTGCCTTGAGACTTGTAGTCATCAGTGGCAGGTTCTCTCGCCATCAACAGTTTTGGGGATACATCAATGTCCCCTGATCGATGGATCCTCTCAAGTGTTCAAACTCAACACATTTATTCACACTTGTTAGTTTTCACTCTAGTACCTTGATTCCCATTTTCATTATCGGTGGGTGATCTCGCATCTGTTAACATTATATATCAATGATTGGTAATCCGACAATGGACTACTATGTTCGACCTCGACACCTCTATTCACATAGTAGGACATGTACTCATAGAGGATTGTGTAGAAGACCTTCTAGATTGGTGGCATTTCATATATGCTACCTCCTTGATCGTGCCAATGTTCGTGAGATTTCAGCTCTCGTGACTTGATTCCAGTGTATGTCAGATATTTCCAGCCATTATAGAGAACTTGATCCATTATATATCTTCAGCTTTCATGGAGATCATGATCCTTTGTATATCTTCATCATGGAGATTTTGATATATCTATATTGTATGTGGCAATGACCACACATGTCATATTTTGTATCATGCCTATTCATGGCCATTGTACTCTTATGTATTCGGGACTGCTATATCTACTTGCAGTTATGTGCAGAGTTTGATCATTGTATTGTACTATTGGATGGCTGGTTCTTCCACCTAGTTCTTCATCACTCCACTTCTGGGATGGACTTATAATGTATTTCGACCATTGTATCACCCCTCTGACCTCACACATCAGGGGGCATCTGTTACAGTTGATTTTACCACACATGGTGGATCACACCTTTATGGCCTTCCCCGTCCCTCTGCAGACTCTTTAGACCCCATGGACCATTTTTGTACCTTTGATGTTTCCAAGATCATCCCTAAAAACATGCATTATTTTCTATACACGACTTTTAAACCTATTCTCGCGCATATACGCGGATTTGATCCTAAAACCCGTGTACATCGGGATGTGTGCAAAAGGCCAAATAGTTTTGGGGTTTTCCTTGATGTGGATCCGAGTCACTTGTATCTTGGCCTTCCATATGCCTTGATATCGCTCGGATTTGACCTTCCATTACCCCATTAAAGCACTATATAAGGAACCTTTTGGATACATTGAAGGAGGAGAAATTGAAGAGCAAGAAAACTATAGTCCATTGTTGCCGGAGCTTATACTTGAGTTTGCATCCTTTTGTCACTTGGAGCACTTTGTGTTCTTCCCAAGCTTGCCTTTTCTTGTGAGCTTGCTATCGAGAGATGGAGGATTGAAGTGGTGGAGGACTCAGTTTCTTCGATTCACAGACGTGCCGACAGAGGTTGTCACTATTGCAATATCTAATTTATATTAATAAAAATATCTTTTCCTATCCAATAATGTGTATTTAAATGAGTATTGAATCCATGGATGCTTTTAAATGCTTATATGTTGTTGATTATATATGCTAGAGTAGGTCTAACACAATTATATAGCATGCTTGTCTTGTTTGCTGAATGTTGAGAGAGCAAATTATTAATACAAGCGAGAGTGGAAAAGATCAACGGGAATCTACATCAACCGTCCAGAATAAGGTATGTTTTGAGATCCTTTAGTGTTAGATGTTTGGTTTCTCTTGCATATAGGAAAGGATTGATTTTTGCGGTTACCCTGTCTGTTCTGGTACCCCAATCCATAGGAAGTTTTCTCCGTAACAAGTGTTGCATACTAATTCTGGATGGTCAAAAGGTGGTCAAGATCAACCAAGAATTAGAAATAAATAATTCCTAAGATATAGATGGCATGTATTAATTTTAAGGTGCAAGTGGATGCCAACTAATTAAGCTAGTGGGTGAATAATTAATCAAATAATGATTATTTGTTTTATCCTAAGTTATGAGTGGGTTTAATATATTCCAACACTAATATATTTCATAAATCAGACATATACATAGACATGAAATCGAAGTGAAGCATAAATAATAAGATATCTCATAATCCATGGGCACATGTGCAATAATAACATAGTAAATAATAGTCAATATTACTTATCTTTATTTATGGTGAAACTAGCATCAACATGACAATATTCCTCCTAGCCTTAGACACAACCAAGCCAAACTACTTATAAGAGCTTAGGTTCCAACAAAGCAGCTGTTGGGACTTATATAGAGTTATAAACCTTCTGCTTATGTGCACTTGGATGATTATAAATGTGCTTTGTGAAAGATATTTAACCCCCCTTATGCTAATGGAATATTCATAATCCTCACTTTAAAGATTATTTCAATTGTATCCTACTTTTTAATTTCAGAAGTTAAAATATTAAAGATTAGTTTATTGTATGCTTTAGAATTAATTAATATTGCATATTTTTTGCTCAATAGATTGATTGGAGGGAACTATGCATTGCATATTCTATGATCAATAGATTGATTGGTTGATGCATGTTCACTTTGCATTGCCTCTTTTACTGTGCAATAATATGATTGGTCGATGCGTGTCCATTGTGCATTGCATCTCTTACAGTAAATTGAATTAATTGGTAAATGATTAAGTATTGTGCATGGAATAATAAATTATTGGTAATTGAGAGGATTATGCCTACATATTGTGTATTGATTATGCATATGCGTTATGTATGAATGTGCATGCATAGTGTATTGAGTAATTCAGAGTGTATTGAGTAATTTGGGAAATGAGAGGCAAAGCCCTAATCCATTTACATATTGCATTCATATGGATAGGATGATACTAAAATAATCCCTTGAATATGCATTGAATTAATTAATATTGAAATGTGTACTGCAGTATGATTGATTTATGAGTACTTAGATAATTACTATGCACTATTATGATTGGAAAATTGTATAATGACTGAATACTATATGCATTAGAAGGGCGTGCATTAGAATGAACTGGAAAATGCATTATCAATAGGCATTAGTTATTGCATGGTAAATATAATGCGCATTGGTAATTGCATATTTGATTTGATATTGCATTTCTAAATTTTGGACTGTTGCTTCTAAGTTTGCTTTCGTGTTGCTTTTAAGTTGATGAATTTTTTCCTTGTGATATTTATGATCTTTGATAGAAAAGATTCCTTATGATATTCATTAGAAATGTATCCTGATGTTCATGCTAGAGAAGTTTCTTGCGATATTTGTTGAAAGACATCCTTGTAGGGTATCATAGTAATACTTCATGCATCATGTTGTAAAAAATAAACATGTAATTGTTGGTAAAGTATATGCGTGTGATTGATTGATTAGAATGCATTTCATGAAGAAAAAAAATGCTTAATGCACTTCATGGACTTGGTTGAGATACTTGATGCACTTCATATTGGTTGAGATATTTGATGCACTTCATGACCTTGGTTTAGATACTTGATGCTCTTCATATTGGTTGAGATACTGGATGCACTTCATGACCTTGCTTGAGATTCTTGATGCAATTCATATTGGTTGAGATACTTGATGCACTTCGTGTCCTTGGTTGAGATACTTGATGCACTTCATATTGGTTGATATACTTGATTCACTTCATGAACTTGGTTGAAATACTTAATGCACTTCATATTGGTTGGTATACTTGAAGAACTTTTGACATTGGTTGGTATACTTGATGCACTTCATGATATTGGTTGAAGTACTTGGTGAATTTCATGTGAATATTTGGAAAACATGTTTAATGCATCTCATGTATCTTGGTAGAATATGCGTATAATGTAAATCGTGAAGATTTCATGCATTTCAAGTAACTTAGAGTATGTGCATAATGCATGGTTTAATTTGGATTTGAATTGATTAAAATGTGTTTAGGATAAATGAAATCCAAGTGTTTGATAACATGTACATTTGATGTACTTTATGTATCCTAGGTGAAGTAGAATGAAATGGATTAAGAAGGAATTTTTTCATGTTGCGATTTCATGGAATTTATCTCAAATACCTTGGGATTATTTCATGTGACTAATTATAATTTATTTTTGAAGATGGGTTGTAATTATCAGATATATATATGCGGATAACTATGTGTTTATTGGAATGTAAATAAATGCAATGAAAAATGCACTGAATTAAATAATGAGTGTATTGGATATGTCTTGAATTGAATTGGATATGCATTGCACGAGATAATGGTTGGATATTGTGTGGATTTGATATGCATTGAAATTTCTATATGAATGTGCATTGGAATTGAATGGTATTTGAAATGGATAGATGTGTCTTAATGTCATTGATATGTGTGTGTGTGTGTGTGTGTCTAACTATGTGTTTGTTGGAATGTAAAGAAATGAAATGAAAAATGCATTGAATTAAATAATGAGTGTATTGGATATGTGTTGAATTGAATTGGATATGCATTGCATTATATAATGGTTTCATTTGTGTGTATTTGATATGCATTGCACAAGATAATGGTTTCATTTGTGTGTATTTTATATGCGTTGCACAAGATAATGGTTTCATTTGTGTGCATTTGATATGCATTGAACAAGATAATGGTTTCATTTGTGTGTATTTGATATGCATTGGAATTGAATGGTATTTGAAATGGATAGATGTGTCTTAATGTTGTTGATATGCGCTTAATGGACTAGTTATTCCTCTGAGAATGCTTTGGATAATAATAGATGGATTATATTTCATGGTAGTAGGTTTGATGATAAGTATGGATAAATGGATCATTGGTATGATATGATGATTTTGTGTGACTAAGTCAAGTACCCTTATGTATTCTTCAGACTTGAGAAAGGTCTTCCTAAGATGTAACTTCAATTAACATTGATGTTAATTTGTAAGTTGCTGGTCTTTCCAAGATAGTGCATGATTGTAAAATGATCAATGTTGCATACATTTGCATTTGTTTATATTGTTGTGATGCACCTAGAGTTAATAGGTTGTTACATGAATACAATCTGCACCTCTTTTCTGAACATGATGTTGTCTAACTCTAGATTATAAAGTTGGCAATATTCTAAGTGCAATAAGTCATGATATGAATTTAAAGTAAATGTGCATAATGTGTGTGTATATGTAATTGTGTTTATTAGGAAAGTGAGGATTATCCAATGGTTAGAGTGCATAATGTATTTCATATATCTTTTTGGAAGGTATCTTTGTAGGAAAAGTATCCTAGAGCCTTATTTCATGAATAAAGTAAAGAGGTGTAACAAATACTGACGATAAAAGCATCTTAATGAAAATATTTACTGATCCTATAAATTATTAGAAGTGATTCATGTATCTTTGGTTGAAGATGTAATTCATTTTGAAAAGTATATGGAATATACTAATCATGTGATTGATGTGGAATGTGATTCATGTATCTTTGTTGAAGAAGTGTTTCACGTATATCTAGTTGAAAAATATACATACTTGATGACTAATAATGTGAAATGTATTGTGCTTTCTTAGGTCATGTGGCCTCATTTTCTTGTGATGGAAATGTATTGTGCTTTCTCAGGTTGTGTGGCAGGATTTTCTATGACAAAAATGTATTGTGCTTTCTCAGGTTGTGTGGCCCGAGTTTCCTATGATGGAAATGTATTGTGCTTTCTCGAGATGTATGGCCTGAGTTTCCTGTGATGGAAATGTATTGTTCTTTCTCAGTATGTATGCCCTTAGTTTCCTGTGATGGAAATATATTTTTCTTTCTCAATATGTATGGCTTGTGTTTCATGTGATGAAAATGTATTGTGCTTTCCTGCGAGGGAAAGTATATGGTGAAAGAATACTTGAGATATGATTCTTTCCCATATAAATCTTGTGAAAGAAAATAAATACGCAAGAAGATAAGTATATTTGTGACATGAATATATTTGTTAGAAAAGTGTCTTTGTGATCCTTGTTAGAAATGTATATTTGTGATATGAATATGTTTGTGATCTTTGTTGAAGAAGTATCTATGTTCTATGTACCTTTGTATATACTGACATATTTTTGTGATGAATTGAAATTCATTTCATGTATCATGAAGATGTATTTTATGTATCTTGTTCCTCATATTAGGTAGCATATACCTTTATACATAATGACTAATAATGTCGTTGATTGACTGAAATATGATTTAGGTGGATGTATTTTGTTGAAAGATTGAAGGCCTTGTAATAAGGTTTGGGGAATAAATATTCTCACATGGGAATCTTGGGAATGGGATGTTGATATTTCAAGGTATTGGCAGGGTGAAGGGACAATGATATCCTAAGGGTCGATATCCTAAGGGTCTAGCAGGGTGAAGGGAGAATGATATCCTAAGGGTATAGCAGGGTGAAGGAAGTCACATCCCATAGGTTTTGGAGACGGACAAAAAATCAGGTGGTAGTGGGAAGTATCATGGCTTCTTGAAAGAGGAGTTCTGAGAGTTGTAATAATAAAGGAATGTGTGAAGTCATGTATGAGTAAGTATGCATAGAGGAAGATGCATTGTTTTAAGGGGGAGGGGATGTAATATCTCAATGTTAACCCCCAAAAATATGTGATATTGTAATTTGATTATTATGGTGGAACTAGGTGCCTTGAAAATGAAATGTGTACATTATTATTATTATTTAATTATTAATTACCTATAATTAGATAATAACTCAACATGGACAACAAACCTGGCCAAGGGGTCTTGGACTCCACATGTGAGGGTGTTGTTGGGGTTAGGAGTTGCTTCTCTTCCTAGCAGTCCTCTATGTTTCATAATTTTTATTTTCTTGGACTACGGAGGTCATATTACACCTAATTAATCCTATGCATGCATCCATGCACATGAACCCATGCAACCATGCACATGAAGGAGACCATATTTTCTACATTGTTGTCTTACGGGAGAGGGGGGAAATGTTGTGAAAGATATCCTATTTGTTTCAATTTGTATTTGATGAGAGAGGAGTAATAATATGAATGAGACCATATTTTACACAACTTTGTCTTATAGGAGAGGGGGGAAATTCTGTGAAATGGAGAGCACCATTTTCGGTGCTCTTAAATTTCTTTAGCACACTAAGAGATTTTTAAAATTATATAACAATTTTTCATAAATGATGCATTTGGTTGAAGTAAACACACCCTTGAAATTGTGCTTACTTGAAATGAATTCACTCAAAACTTATTCATTAAACATTTTAAACAAATTTAATGTCGGTGCGCCCATTCTACGCCAGTGTACCAGTGATGGTGCTCTAATGTGAAATTGGCAAACCAGAATTAACTTTATTGAAAATGTTTAACTATGATCTCATAAAGTGAGACACATCAGTGCATTAATATGATTTAGGAACACCATAATGTCCATCTTACAAATTGTAGTGGTGTGTCAGATATTTGATGCACCACTTTGAACAATTTTAACAATTTTAAATATATCATATGTGTAGTATTATTATGGAAAAACACCGTAGCCAGTGCATGTTTGAAGATAAAGCACCGCATACAGTGCACTTTTGTTATTATGGCGCACTGATTGTAATTTTTTTTAGTTTTTCACAAAAATTATTGTTTAAGTTACTAAATATTATTTTAATTGTATGGAATATATAATACAGAGAAATGAGCGACAACATGTTTCTCAACAGGACCGTGAGAAGGTTGACCAATATAACATGGTCAGATCTTGGGAGGCTAGGGATAGGGAGATGTATTTGTACCCTTTCCCCATTACTGCTCATACTAGAGATCTCTTAAGGATTGTTGGACTCCTAAAGTTATATTAGGAGGATACCTCCCTTATGGGAAACAATGCATTATTATGTCAATTGATCCAAAGTTGGGATCACCACATGAAGGAATTATGTGTTGGTGGTGGTCAATGGTTCCATCCCACTGAGGAGGATATTTATTTCATCACTGGGATATCTAGGATAGGGGAGGATTTACCTTGATTCCCTGATTTTCCAGTTGGTATTTCAATAGAGGGTCAGCTAGCTTAGTCTTAGAGATATATAAATGATGCGGTCATCCATCCATCTGATTTTCAAGTGAGGGGTGGAAAACTTCGGATATATACTTTTAGTTAAGAGGATTTTAGGTTCCTCTCTCTTCTCATTATGACGTTGGCACACTCCACTTCTGATTGGAAATGCATCACTTTCCCCTTACTATATTATGTTGACTCTTTAGTGTAGAGACCTATATGCATTAAGTGGTCTGCCATATTTTTGTGGATTTTTTGTTATAATTTGGATGTATTTTGTGTAGTCATTGATGGGAGGTCCAACTTCCCTTTCGATTAAGATATTTTTTGTTTATTTTTTAAGTTTTCCAGCCACTAGGACATCATTTGAACACCTACCTCATAGGTCGATGACTGAGGTGCGTATGTGCATGTGGAGGGAGATGATGCCCAGGAGAGTGAAACCTGAGTTTCCAACGAGGATCACCACATATGTACTAGAGATGTTGGACAATGAGGAGGACCATTCACTTGACATGGTTTCATATCCATTTACCGGCATGGACTGGAGAGGGTGCCCGAATATCTTCCTCGCACAAGATGAGCCACCTGATGAGAGATGTAATATTGATTTTATGTTTAAATTACTATAGTTTCATTTTATTATCCTTGTACTTAATGCAAATGAATTATGTTATAAATATTAAAAAAATTAATGAAATTGTCTAATTATTATTATGTTCTATAGATTTTGTAGATATTGGCATATTTGATGCAGAGGTCGGTATGCCTCCTCCTACTCCTGATGATGACAATATGGAGGAGAAGGATCATTCCGACCCACATGAGGTGGTTGGTAGACATCCTGGACACCATCCATGTATGTTGTAAGATAGATATATTTAGGATGTGGGAGACATTTTAGCCATATTGTTAGACGATGTACATGTACATCTTGTGCAGCCACATGAGATTTGCGATAACCCTCATCTTGTAGAGGTATGGAGGATTATTCCTCATCATATGAGGTCATTGATTCAACATGTTTTTGGTGCATTATTTCAGTTGGATTCCTCCTTTTAATGTCCTCCTAGGACCGCACCTTCAACATCTCATCCACCTCCTCCTCCTCCTCCACCTTCGACATCTCATCCACCTCCTTCTACACCTTCATCATCAGCTAGTCCTATACTTATAATTTAATTTCCATATGATCCTACGTCATCATCATCTACTATACTCTTGCTCGACCAGCCCTTCAGTCCTACTCAATGACCTAACCATCCATTAGCTCCTATTGGACTCGTTTATGTTTTAGACATGCTCATATAGGGCCATACAATTTATCTTGATGGACCTATCCTTCCTCCTCTCATACCTCTTTTTATATTTGGTATGGGTACTAATTCCTATGGCTCTATTGGTAGAGGTGTTGATATTTCCTATGGATCTATTGGTGGAGGTGATGACACATTTACTAGCTTTGGTAGGGGAGATATTAATGATGCCTCTGCTAGCGGAGGTGGAGCAGATATGTCGCAGCAGTTATTATACTGGAGATAAATTATTATTTTTTACATATTGTATCATGACTTTGATGTTATACACACACACACACACACACACACACACTATATTTTTCATGTTTATGTTGATGTCAATGTTTATTGCGCCGAGAGGCGCTTTATAGCCCAGTATGGGGGAGATCTTGTAACGTGATGTAACGTTACTAACATGTCGGCAAAAAATAATAGTGATAGTGAATATTATGGGAGAGATTTTGTAACACAAAATAAAAAATAATATCACTTTCTTAAACTTATTTTTATTAATAAAAACTAAATTTTTTAATAAGCCAAAATAAATGTTGGCCACAAAACCAATCTAATATGGGGAGATGTTGTAATCTTCCTACCTAACAAAATAATAAAAAAGTAAAAATTTAATTATCCGTTAAAAAAATATGCGGGTCAAGAAAAAAACACAAAATTGAATTATCCACAAAAATATGTTGGCCTTGCACATGGTTTTAAAACCATGTGGAAGGCATCCTAAACAACGCATGGTTTTATTGTACATGGTTTAGGAGGCTTTGCACATGGTTTTAAAACCATGTGTAAGGCCTCCTAAACAACCCATGGTTTTATTGTACATGGTTTAGGAGGGCCTTGCAAATGATTTTAAGACCATGTGCAAGGCCTCCTAAACAACACATGATTGTAGGAGTGGGGAAATGATGCAATGTTCATTCCTAACAAAATAAAAAATATTATATGTCGGCCATAAATAATATTAAATATTAATAATAATAAAATTATATGTGGACCTTAAATAAAAGGACGTGTCTTTTGGTTTGAATCAAATCAATTTATACCTAAGAAGAGGTTTGCACCTCGAGAGAATTGATCCATCTCGGCGCTTGATAGAGCCTAGGATTTGGATCTACGCTGGTTTTATTATTTAGTGAAAATGATGATCATGGAAATTTAATCATGTTTATGTGTATTATTAGTTATGTGTGTTATATATTGATTTTTAAATCTATTAGTTGCAGTATATGTTACACGAATATGTGGCATAATGTTTATGATGTTATGATGTCATATATGATGGTGTTTATTTTTATGTTAGTATGATGATGTTTATGTTTATGATACTGTGATCATGATTTTTATGCTTGTCAGGTATTGAAAATTATGATGATCGTATGCTTATGTACTGAAAGAACTTTGTACGATTCAAAATAACGTGGGTGTTTAAATCACCAAGTTTTTATTTAGTCGACAAAAGCATCACAAATTGCATTGTAAATTATGGATGGATTTGTGGCAACTCTGTGATTTATGATTGTTCTATAATTTGTCATAGTATCATGTTTATAATTATTTTATACTTTGTCGTAGTATTATGTTTATGTAATTTTTTTTTTAGATTTGGTGTTCATATTGTTCTTATATATTTTCTATGGGTATTATTATTTATTGTGATTTTCTTAATAATGTAGTAATATTTTTCATAATATTATACATATATAGTAAATTATTTATTTGTTATATATATATATATATATAAAATTATTTTTAATAAGGAAATTAATAATTCATCATTTAATGTTGTGACATATAACTTAATTATATATTCAAATGATAAACATAAATGCATAGTATTTAATTATAACTCTAATTGACAAACATCTTAATAAAAAATCAAGTATCACCATGTAATATTATTATAATATATGAATATGAACATGAAAAAACAAAATATAAATATGAACATGAATATGACCTATCAATTTATCATTGAACATTTTAAATATTTGACAATAATTCACTCTACAATGACAAATATCAAATCTCTAATCAGAAGAAAGATAAATAATTTATTAAAAGAACATCATTTTTCTCTCAATTGTAAACTCAAATGTTGCATTCTACAAACTTGTTAATTATTGTTAATCATGATGGTCCTCATTATATAATATAACTTTAGTCCACATTCAAGTAACACATTTAATACCCTCTAAAAATGAGGTTTAAAGCTAGCTAGTGTTCAAACAAATGCCATTAATTATTGATGTAATAATGTTATTATTTTTAAAGGATTGTTGTATTACTTTGCTAATATTATTTTTTGCAAATTTTATTTAATAAAATTAGAATATTTTGAATTGAATAATAATTTCATAACTATGCAAAATTTACGATATCAAAAATTCATGAAATTTGAGTTTGTCAATGAATATATATAATTTATAAAATAGTATAGATTCATATTAGTTATATAAATTGTTAGATTACCATAAGATTACGTTATTATAAGTTTACATTAATTAATAAAATGTAAATCAATTATTTTATATCGATACATATATCAAATAATTTTAGTGAAATATACAACCATGGCTTTAATTAACAAATAAAAACTACATACATATTTACAAACCATAAAATAAGGTCATGAATAAATATTAAGCACACATATAATTTGTTAATTGATTCGTATAATACATTCTTATTTTATCAACCAATTCTAAGATGGAGTTCAGCCTCCTAAGAATATAGAGATTCAAAAATTCAATCCAGCTTAATTAATATAACATATTTACTTAAAGCCTTTTTCTCTTAAAGAATATTTCATACCTACACTTTTTTCCTTAAAATCCATTTTTTCTCTATCTTTTATCATTAAAAAAAATTACAAACATTATAACAAACATTATAATATTTAACATTATAATGTTAAATATAACAAACATTATAATATTTAACATTATAAATTCTTAGCATTATAATTTAACAAAATATCATGAAATACAAACATTCAAATATTGAAGGAGAAATTAGAGACCACCTTAAATTTTCTTGTAAATTGAATTGTTATCAAGGCCATAAATCAAGTCATTGTAGAGAACCTTAACTTTTCTTGTAGATTACGTTATTATCAAGGCCATAAAATAATTCATCATTATTAAGGCCATAAATTAATTGAACTTAATATAATCATATAATAAAACAACATTACATTAATATAACATAAATTCCATAAATTAATGCAATTGTAATTCTTAACATTATTCATAACAAAAACATCATAAAATACAAACATTATTGCAATATTAATATAGAAATTAGAGAACACCTTTAAGGTCGGAAGAATATGTAAGCCTTTACCTTCGAAAAACTAATTAAAATTGAATCATGTAAGTTGTTTTCATGGTGTATTTATATGTATACATAAGACATAATACAAGTAATTTGGACAATGACATATAATCATTCCATACAATCATAAATTACTTCAAAGTCATTAGCCATATTTCACATCATATTGGTTGTTTACCAACTGAAATTGTTTAAATATCACTGCATCCAGTAATCAACTTCCTGTTTCCACCGTCATAATATGAAAAACAAACAATCTAATTAAACAATGGCAAATATAACATTAACAAAATGATATATCAATCTTAAATGATGAAATAAAACATGTGCATATCAATCTCTATTTCCATCACCCACATTATCTCCCTTGGTAGTCATGATAACACTGTTGTTCTCAAAAACATGTTTAGATCTAGGGTCACATCTTAATATGAACCACCAATATCTATCCAAAACATATGGGTAAAAGAACACTTAGTTGCAGTGTTTTGGGAAAGCATAATTCTACTTACTTTCATTCCACATCTTTATAGAGTTGATACATATCAACCCACTATCACGATATTCCTTTACGATATTCACATCAAATGTGTCCCACCACCTGTACCAAAAAATAACACATTGGAAAGATGAGAATTCCACTTGAATGGTCTCTTGTATCTTTCCAACATAACCCAACATCCCTCCTATTAGGTTTCGATCATGGTGGCTAGCATGACTAGATTGGTCGAACTCAAATTCCACTCCACAGTCTTGTGTAACATTCCCATCATCAACATCCTCAGTGTGAAAATGATGTCCATTTTCCCACATAGATGGGAACGAATGCACATGTACGAAAGGTTAACAAATGATGGTGCCATATGTATAAAAACCAAAACATTAATACATTAAATATATATGTTACAATTCAAAGTTGCATTATAATATTATAAATGTACATAAATAATGGATTACTGAGTTATTGCACCCGATCTAAATGTTTAGTGCATCCTAATATTTAGGCGAGTAACGACCGAATGCTTCCACCGTGCAACAACTGGATATTTTATTTTGAATGATCTAGAAAAGGAATGCTTCTACCATGGAACCTCTTGAATTATTTTTTGTTAATGTCCCATTTACTCCTCTTCTCTTCATACAATGCGACTCATGACTGTGTTTCCTCTGCGTTGTAAAGAATGTATTTATTGATTGAATCAATTTCTGAATTTGTTTTTGTATTCATGGAAACAATTCCACATTTAGTACGTATGGGATGCAATATAGATTTTTAAGTTTGTTATGAATAGTTACTATGTGGAAATGTGATGATCGAAATATAAGTGACTTACTCCTTATCAAGCATCGTTTTCATTTCATTTCTAGTAAATCCCCTTCCCTTTTCTCCTCATGGCATTCATCATTCCGAATCACTACGCCTAGTGTGTTATCAATTCGCTTGATGTACTCACTGACATAATAGAACAACTCATATACTATGTACCCCTCTACCATAGACCACTTGGATTTTTCCCTTTGCCAAACAAATCCATTCAATTTTTTCATGTACCTCTCAAGAAGAACATCCAATGACATGAGACCACCCCAACTAATTCAACTTCATCGACTAGGTAAATTAGAAAATGAATATGCAATTCCATGAAATTCGATGACAACTCCTTCTCAAACATACAAACAATCTCTGTTATCTCTTGATGCCACTGAAGGATGCTCAAAATGTAAATCTCCTTTCATGTGATCCATCGTACAAATGCAGATAGTCTAGATATGGAACCACAAACACCCATGCACAAACAACGTATAATGACACTACAAAGTAAACACAAACTATTAATTTCATTTTAAATTGTTTGGTAAAATATATAAAAGAAAAATAAAATAATTTTTTGGACATTATACGTACACTTAGAAGGTTGAGATAGTCATGTGATTTCACACCCGTCAACTTTTCATCTCTACGGATGCACCGTGGTAGAGAAGAACCATAACAAGAGGGGCCTTCATGCCCAATATAACTTCCTTTAGAAAATTTAGATCTTTTTTCTTCAAAATCCATGGGACATCGCCTTTTCATATGAAAAAGAGTGGCCATGGTCTCCATTATTTTCTTATCTTAGCCAATGCTTCTTTTTAGTAATTGAAGAAATAAGATATTTCCTGACTTTCAACTTGTCATATTTTTTGGATGATATGTGATGCCATAAAGAACATGAAATGTTTTTAAATATATGCATGCAATCTAGTAAGTGGGAAATCTTAATATTATCCCAATATGGTAGCTCATAAAATATCGATTTCGAGTTCCTCCCTTTAATAATTTTCTCATCATAGGTGTCAAAGAATTAGGTTCCCCGTTGAATCAAACATATATGTAGTTTCCTTCTCCTTCTCTCTGTCATATTCCATAAGCCAGTCTGTTAGTGTCATTATTTTAGGCATTTGGGTTCTCTCTGGTTTACCATTGAAAGAAGATTTTTCTCTTCTATAAGGGTGGTTTTATGGGAGGAATACCCTATATAAGTCATACATAGGATTTCATAGGTCATTGGACCACACAGATTTAATATAATGTCCACAACATTTACATCCATGATAAGATTTTGTTGCAAGACCTGTAATGTTATGGTATACAGAGCACGTTGTTAGTTTTTAATATCAAGATACTTGCAACAAATTAAATATGCCAAAAAATATTGCTTTGAATATAAACAAATCAAACAACATATTTACCTGAGAAAACTCCCAACCCTAGATGATCATTTTTGGTGTACACACATATTCGATACAATGTAAAACTCTTCTATGATAGAATGGGTCTCGATGCATTATAAACCTGTAACCCTTCCCATAATTCCTTAAACTCTTTGATCAATAGTCATAGGTCAACAACTATATTCTTCACTTGTCTTCTATCATGGACTATAAGAGCAAGCATAAGATTTTCTTTCTTTACGAATAACCATGGGGGGGTATTGTTATTGATCACCACTACAGGAAAAACAATATATTTGTTGTCTTGCTAGTAATATGGGTTGACACCATCAATGGGTATATATAATAAATCTAAGGTTGCATACTTCATCCTTGAATTTATTGATCCATGTATCCACTATATTCTTCATGGCTATTGAATATGTTGGAATTCACAATACTCCTTCCTCACTTTGATGTGATGCATGCCGTCCTTGCAACGTCATAGCTATTTATTTGCAACGAAAGAGCATTTGAATCCTTGGGATTATAAGCATGTGCCCCAATATATTATGAGGAGGACTATGTGCTTTAGCCTTTTTATTCGATTTTGTATACCTTCCATGCCCACATTTTGGACATATATATTTGTTTTCATATTCATATCTATATAGAATACAATCATTGGGACACACATGATATGATATGTACTCAACACCCAACATTTCAACATTTCCTTTGATTCCTTGTAGCTTCCAAGAAATATATTATCATTTGGAAGTACCTTATCTTTGAATAACCTATAGTTAGTGGGAAATACAAATATACAATGTCACTTAACACTTATAAAATTGACCATTTTCAATGAGCATATTTGTGTAACAAATTCCTCAAAATATAAGGTAGTTGATGGTCACTAACCTCAGCATCACTAAGAAATTCGCATCAGACATGCATACTTTTATTTCAAGTTGTACAATAACATTGTTGTCCCCAATTGTGCATACTTTGATCGTCCAGGTTCAAAGAGAGGTGTGGAATTTTCCGTTTTATGGATTTCAAAGAAGGATTTAGTGATTACGAGTGTCATCCCCTAGCTCATTGTCCTGGAATGTATGAAGCAACATTGCATCCATGGAACTCCTTTGTCGTAATAACTCGTCCATAGCAATGTCTAATTCATTACCTCCATTGCCAACATGTGAAGAATTTCTATCACTCTAGGCATTGCTAATTGGTGAGGATGGACGCTGGGGAAATTGAATAGATGGTTGATTCAACCATGTTTGGTATGCTTCCTCTCCAAGTTGCGCTCTTTTTTAATCCTTCTCTCTATTTGACATTGTACTAGGGTGAAACAAAAGATGGTAGGTAGGTCACTCATCATCAGAATCATGATTTTAAAATATTGAACATTACATCGATGAAGTTAGTAAGTACAATGCAATTGGTTTGATCTATTATTATACAAACAATTATTTCATAAGCATATGAATCATTTCTAATACAATATGAGAAGTTGCAATCAATTTATAAAACAAACTTTCAAATTGAGTGATAAGTTAACATATGATCCCACATTAAATATAGAAATTTAAAATTGAGCAACACATTTTCAAATTCAATTTATAAATTAAATTAACAATTTATAAAACATAATTTCAAACTAAGCAATACATTAGCATGTCTCCCATTGTAAATTGACAAATACAATTAATTAATGTTTTTTTGGTAGAAGATATTTATACATGCATTTTTTCAGCTATTTGCATTCCAATGCATTGTTTAAATACAAGTATACGCTCATTGTCTTAATTCTTGAAGCTGTAGGATACCAGTGTGTTATAGTCGAATGCACCAAAATGCTGGAAGTTGAAAATTAAAAGAAATTGCACAAACTATTCAAGCCCTTAAGCGAGAAATGGCGGCAATTTTAACTTCGAAAAAGTAATAAAAAGTGTCTTTAAAAAAAAAAAAACTAAACATTGGTTCATTCTTTTGCTGAAAATTTCAAGGGATAACTTTCAAATAGGGACTTATGCAAGAGGTATTTTGAGCAACTGGATTGCTTCGAAGATAAAAAAGATCTCAGGTATGTTGAATGAGACAGAACCCTGCATAGTAAAAGTTTCATGTAAATAATATTGTAGATGTTATTATTTTCTTTACAAATCAAATATATTTAGAAAAAACAAACTTTATATGTACCTTTAGTGTTGCAACACTTCTCTTCTCTATGCTTGTTTTTGTTTGTTGTAACTGCAAAATTTTAGATTAGGGTTTAAATCCCTCTATTGTTTTGAAAAATTACGATTTCACCTTTTAGGGAGTTTAGATTTGTTGAATACATACATACATACATACATACATACATACATACATACATACATACATACATACATACATACATACATACATACATACATACATACATACATATATANCAAGTCGGCCCCAATATTTTTTTTCAAAAAAACGAATGTGTCAAATTTGGTGTGTTTTGTTTTCCTAAACAAACCGGTGTGGATGTAGTAGAGGCGCACTGCTATCGAGATACAACACAAAGCATTTTGTCATTTTTCCATTTAAGGTTGTCTATAATCAATGTGTTTATATTATATAATACCAATAATGGAGGAACAATGTACACGATGCAATTCTATTGGTATGCCACACCGATGTATGATCGAAAATTTGATTTAAGGATGAAGTACATAATAGGTGCTTCTATGTCATATAAACACACCCGTGTGTTTATGTCAAGGATGATTTTAAGGAACCATACTTATTTAAAAGTGTATAAATGTTGGCGAATATTTCCAATTCTTAAAATTCCAACTATAAAATGATTAGCGATATTTTTCAAAAAATATTTTAATTTCCAAGTATTTTATATCGTTTATATAATAATTTGGCGATTTTTAGGGTGAAAACATTTTACCCCATCAAAATTAGGTGAAACAGGGCTTCAAAAGATGCAAAATGGCAAATCTTTTTTGGTAGAAAAGCATGGAAAAATAGCCCACAGGGCTAAAATTCACCCCTAAAATTATCCCTTATTTATGTGACTAAATGCACCAGTGCACCTGAATTTATAAAACACACCATTTCTAGAGTTGTTTCCTTGTTTTGAAGGTATGTAATTTGTTTTGATAATATTTTAATAGCTTTGTATTTAATGGTCCAAGTTGTTTATTGATAAAAATACATGGTATGAGTTCGATGAACAAAAAATTTAGTCAATGTGGTGGAAGCACATCCAGGATTATGAAGAAACCATGTGGTTCTAATTATTTTTTGTATTGAAATTAATTTCTTTTGAATTACTTGTAAATCTCACTAATATGTATTTGTTAATGTGTGAAATACATAGCCACAAAATGAGGAAACTCTATAAGATTCTTACCAATCTAAGTCCAGAAGAGTGTAAAACGTTGATGGAAAGGTTGCAGAGGGATGAATCAGGCGAATACAAAAGAAGTGAATATGAATTATTTCATTAAATTTGAGGAGTAATGTAGTTATAATTATTCACTAATATGTTTCAAATAATCTAATAGACATATGTTGAATGTTATGCATGGATTGAAAATAATAGGTGTCAATGTCATCATAAGAAACAAATCATGGAAGATGCAAATGATGATCAATTGGTCCTTAGCTTATCGAGAGTGTTGTTGGAAGTTAATAAAAGGGGAAAATAATTTATATTACTATGAGGGATATAATGGAAAGAACGTACATACACACTTTTCACTTAAAATACATAAACCAATCAAATCATTCGAAAATCAAATCATATGTAAACTACAAGAGGCATTTCCATAGCAATGGTCAATGAGACCTATCATACTTGCAATAGAAAAAACATACAACAACAAAAAGGAATCATTGAAAAGGTAATAGTCCTATACATGTTTATGTAGAAATTATTTGTTTGTATGACTACTACAGAGCGTCATTCTTTCAATAATTTTAGTCCTGCTACATTATTTATTTTTCATATCAACATAAAAATTGATTAATGCAGTCATTTTACATTTCCAGGAAGATTATGAAAATCCCAAAGGATAAACAGGGAAACATGTGAAATGTGCCAGTAGGGGTGTCCAAAAAAGTGTATGTAAGGAGATGGTTAAGGAAATAGAAATAATTGAATCACAAGAGGAGCCATCTCAACAACATTGTGCTTCAAATGTATGAAATCATTGTTTCATAGGATTATGTAAATTTAATTAATTCATTAATCATTAAATATTCATTTTCAACTGTTTTGTTAATGCAGAAAAGAAAACAAAATGTAACCTATTTTGTGAGTATTTGTGATTTCCTTATAAAAATTAAGATTTCGTAGTGGTTGTGATCATTTGTATATTTGATTTTTTTTTCACTTCCAATCAGTTTATGTGTTCAAATAGGTGTTAACATACAGATAAGAATTATCAGATGAATTGATTGACACTAGGTTAAGAAAGGGTTGTGAGTATATGTTGGCGCATCAAAAATTAATTGTGGATTTTGTAAGTATATATATGTCTTTACTCTTGTCATTTTATAATTAATACAAATCATTTATATTAAATATATTATTAATTAACGTGACAGTGCATAAAACTTGCACGAAACAAAGTATGGACTAGATCCAATAGAAGGCTTGTTGAAGGAAGGCACAAGACATGGTTTTGAAGGAATGTGTATCATTCATGACTAACTTATTTATATGCAGGTACGTTGCTTTTCAATTTATATTCATGTATACTATATATTTTATTTCTCATTATTCTTGGCAATGTAGATACCCTCAATAAAGTTTATTTTTATGTTTTTAGATAGAATATGAACTAAAAGAGGACACCAATCAAGCAAATCAACAAATCACTCAGCAGATTAACCCAAGTGATGCAAGTGGCTTGAGCACAGATAGTAGTTCCTGCGAAGAAATATGATCCATATTTAATACTGATGTTAATGCAAGCTGTTGTAACTTGCTATATATTTTGAAATAACTGTCTGTGAAAATAAGACATTTTGTATAATAATGTACTGGACATATTGTCTAAATTGAAAAACAACAGGTTACCAATAAGTGTAACAATTACATGCTTGTTGAAATTATGATTATTGCTATCTCTATGTAGTGTTATTTTCAAGGCCAAAGACATCTTTGTTGATGTATAATAAAATACATTTTTTATTCAATTGCATTCTTCATTGTTATTGTCAAATGTTACATGAAACGATAAATTGTTAATTAAATGTATGGATGATTAAATATTACAATTGATGTTTGCATCTATGATATTTCAATTTCAAATAAATAATTTAATTAAGAAACATATATATAATATAAATATTCCACTACAATGTCATTAGTCGCTATTCAAATAATAATATATGATGCTTTTGATAACGAATGTTGCTCTAGTGCATCTACCCGAACACTAATAAAACTCACAAACGCAATCAATGAAATTGATATATTTTCCTGCAATGTCAGTAACCAATGTTCAAAGAATCATATTGAGTGTGATTGGTAACATAAGATGCACCGGTTCATCTATAATAATTAGAAGCACCAATGCGCATACTATTATTAGGAGTACCGAGGCATCTACCATAATCAAGAGCACCGATGCGATTATGTTAATTAAGTGCAAATTTGAATTTTAAAATAAATGTTTTCACTTGCCAGATGGTTCCTCCGGTGCATTTATATTTGTTTTAATCACTTGTGAGTATAATTGTTTTATACACATCGATGCGCATAATTGTTTTATACGCATTGATGCATATAATTTTTTTATACACATTGGAGTGTATAATTGGTTTATATGCACTAATGCATATATTTTTAATACACACCGATGTTTATCATTGGTCAATACACACCAGTATGCTCATATCAAATGACCATGTGGTAAAAGCCACTAACTTTTTTACGGTGCGGACGATGTGACTAATCGCACCTGTGTGTTTATTGTGTTTAAAAGAACCAATTTGTATAATCTATATGTAAGCCCCGACACATCATTTAAATTATGAAAATTAAGGTGTTGTTTATTTTTTAATGCACCGATGCAGATAACATACAATGTACATCATCGATGCATTTTGTTAGAAAATGCATCGGTGCACTTATTTAAAAAAAAAACACACCGATAAAAAAACATTTGCTAAAACATCTGGTCGTCGATTTTTTTTATTTTATAATTTTGATCCATTACGGATTCCATTAAAACATCTGCTACCATTGAAGGAGGTTGTAGCGAAGGTTTTTATTTTTATTTTTTTCCAATCTTGTAACACTAAAATTGTCCTCTATGACCTCTTCTACAGGGGATTTTCCTTATAGGGGATTTTGGTATTTAGTGAGATGGATTATTATTGAGCTCAACATCTTCAATTTTCTCAAATGGAATGCAACAAATCACCTTCTTACATGATAGTTTCCCATGCTTTAGAAAGAAAAAAACATTCTCACAATTGCATTCTTTGTACAAAATGAAAAGCAATTGAGAATGAGAATGATTGAAGGTTGTGTATTTTTATTTATTTATAGGGTCTGAATATCCATCTGTGATGGCCACCTAGTGTCTAATAGTTTGTGATAGAGTGGCTACCCACTATGTTGTTGAGGCCCTTATGACATCATACCAGACTCTATATTGGCATATGTAGTGATCTATGAAGGGCATGGGGCAGATGATGGATCATTCTATGATTGTTGTTAGTTTGTTTCCTTTTATGGGTGTTACTATCTCATCCTACCCTTACTTGGAAAAAACATATTACATGGTGGTGATTTACTTCATTCCACTATTACAAAATGAGAGATAAATGACCAAAATCCACATATAAACTACCACTTTTGAGTTGGAGACAATTAGTAGCAAATTTATGTTATTTTATCACGCGAAAAAAAATGTGGTCATATTTAGCTTGGTCTGACAATTAATGACCAAATATACGACCAAATTAACGACCAAATATACGACCAGAAGATAAGACATACACAACCAAGTTAAATATGACCACATTTTTTGTCTCATGATAAGATACCACAAATTTGCTACCAGTGGTCTCCATTTGGTCATTTATATGTGAATTTTGGTTGTTTTTTGGTCACTTATCTCTCATTTTGTAGTGGTCATTTATCTCTTCTTAATGGTCATTAATCTCTTTTTGGTCATTTTTAGTCATTTTATTTGTGGTCATTACTAATCAATACAAACAACTATATGTGATCATTATTTATTAGTAATTTGAACGGTGTCAATTATTAATCAATTTAAATTTGTAGTGTGATATTATGTCTATTTTTTTTTTAAAAGTCATACAATATTCATGCTCATCTAATACACATATCAATCATGTGAAACATGCAAAGTCACATTAGTTAATTACAACATTAAATAATATCAAGTACAAACATATTTAATTTTCAACCACGTAAATTATACTATACGAAATGTCAAGTATTACAGTAAATACAAATTTCCAACTGAATATACACTAATGGAATGGTACTAGTCAATGACAAAAACTGTGTCCATATAACTTTACATGAAAATCTACATTGTTGATGACTTTTAAAAATATTTCAATGGACATTGAGTGTATCATTCCCTTCCTTTTGTCGATGATAATGCACCATCATCTTACCACATTCCCTGAAATAACAAATAAAAGTAAAATATTAATGATGACCTTTGAAGAATCAAATCAATTGGAAAATTATCAGAAAGAACAAGTTAACAAGGTCATAACAAATACTGAGATAAATCAGACATAACAAATGTTACAACTCACCTTAAAGTTAACTTTATGAGTAGCCACAATTTTCAAGGTGATGACTATCATGTATGAACACAATACCTCGATGCAATATATGTTCAATGGGGCTTTGATTTCCCTGATACAAAACATGCACAAGACCACCAAGTTAAAACAACAATTAATCATTACAACAATGTAATTGTTTCAAAATTTCACTGCACCCATGTTTCACTACTATAGCATTAATTGTGATAAACATGTTATATACATTGAAGTTAGAGACAAAAAAACCCATATAATATATTGTATCAAGTGAAACCTAACTCTGATTTGTTGTTGAAAAATGAAAAAGTGTCCATTGGACATTCCAATTGGACCAAAGATATA
The DNA here is from genome assembly GCA_001517045.1 of Pseudotsuga menziesii. Lineage (NCBI taxonomy): Eukaryota > Viridiplantae > Streptophyta > Pinopsida > Pinales > Pinaceae > Pseudotsuga > Pseudotsuga menziesii. Next base: position 152,170 of record LPNX010940227.1, read on the forward strand.
AAGGGAAAGAAATCAATGTACCATGCTAGGAAATTTTAAAATGAATGATGTTGATAATATGATATTTATGAATGGATGATATAAGTAGATAGGATACGTAGATACTAAAATCCTTTGGCTGGAATCAATAGATTGGATTTTTTGAATGAATTTTGACATTTGCAAAATGAATCTTTATTTTCTACAGTTACAATTATTTTTAAGACAAAAAAACAAAACAACATATCATTACGAATGGAATTAAAAAAAAATTCAATGTAAGAAGAAATTTCTTAGGAATCTCAAATGTACAAATATCGTTGCATAGAAATCAACCATATCAATATTTATGAATAATCAACCAATAAATATTTGTGGTTAATCAGCCATATCAATTTATATGAATTATCAACCACAAATCTATATCAACCATCAACAATATCAATCTCTAGTATATACCATACATATTAGTTATTTATGACTAATACACCATATCAATCTATGGAATACTATGACAATTTGAAGCACATTTTTGGAACACCTATAATCACATATTGGTTTTGGTCACCCTAAAACCGAGCCATTAGTCAACATATTTCAGCTGATAAGAGATCCAACACAACTGTCTTCCCACTGCCATCATTTTTTAACTGCACAATCTTTTCTTGCGTTCAAGTCGTAAAAGCCCTGGAAGTTCAAATCATGCAAGCTCACATTTTCAATTGAAATAACTAATTATCACATTTCAATTGCTCAGTCCAATTAAGAATATCAATTGTAACCAATTTTGACTTACCATTTCTTGTAGTTCTTCAATAATTGGATCCCACTCAGTTGTAGCTTCAAGGCTTGGACCCAACTCAGTTGCAATATTAAGAAGATTTGAAACACACTCAAATTGAACTATGAGAATTGGATCTCTTGTAGCTGCAAATTTAACAAATTTTAGATACAACTCAAATGCAGTTGGACGAATTTGATTCATCATAGTTGCAAATTGACGAAACTTTGAATCCCACTAAGATGAAGCTGTAAGAATCATATTCCTCGCACTTGTAGTATCTATGTGTACTCCCTATTGTTGGATAGAAGCATCAAAATCCTCTAAAGTTAAACCAGATGTGTTTTCTCTAGGCTTCTCATCTTTGGAAGCACCATCATGTATTATCCTGCATAGTTACACTAGTTTTTTTTTCACCAAGTTGTACCTTTAAGTATTGATACCACATTTAAAAGCTTGAGATTCATATTATCACCAGATAATATTGCCTTCCCATCAGAATCCTTTAGAGGAAGACGTAAGACAACCTATTTTTAGATTTCTACTACTTGAAATAAATAGAATTATATTAATTAAAAATGATCAAAGAGAAATACCTATTTGGGAAAAAAAATATTACAGTAAGACATCAAAAACATATACCCGTCAAGAAATTATTGAAAGTTCCATATTAATCTCTACCTATTAAGCATCGAGAGGGTTAAAATTACACACAGCTACAAATATCCAGGATTAAGGATTAAGATGGACATAATTTAGTTCTTTTGAACACTCATTTTTTTCCATTTTAGTTTATTAATACTATATAAATAACACATCTCGTATTTCCATGGATACAAGAACACCTTACATTTTTGCATGCAATTAATATCTTTACATAATGTACACAACAATTGGAAAACTTGCAATTCATATGGTTATAAAACATAAATGCTAACAATTGTATAATGCAAACATTATGATACATTGAGCACATTTAATAGATCATTATACATGATTAGAAACCCATAATTGTTTCCCAAACTTTATACATAAAGGTTCTACAAAATGGCAGCTTGAGAAATATTTTACAGGCTGCATAGGGGCAATAAAATGTACGACGACATCAAAATCCTCATACATAAGAAAACCATGCTCCAACATCTGTATTATACAACATGCTATATACATTGAAGTCAGAGAAAAAAACATAAAATTACTGCATCAGGTGAAAACTAATTATGATATGTTGTTTACAAATGAGGAAAAAGTACATTGGACATTCCAATTGGACCAAACATGTAAAGAGAAAGAAATGTTAATTATCATGTTATGATTATCAAGTGTTTCAAATAATACCATTCATTTTTTTAAATCGTCATTTTGAATTCCTTCTCTTGAACATTGAATATGAGGCATACAGAGAAACTGAACCGATAAAAAAAGTTTCAAAAGAAAGTAGGGTGAAAAGTATTGAATTAACCATACATAATATCACATGCCAAAAATTTTATATATTTTTTTTATTATGGAAGTCTTAAAAGCACTAAGGTGCACTTACAATGAGTGTTTAAATAATCAAGTAAAGAGAACAAGAATCATAAATCATAATTCATTATTCATAGTATGAGTTCATGATCATTTAAATTTTGTATTGAAAGATTGGGAAGCATACATCTTGGAACACCTTGGATTGATTTGTATAGAAATCCATTCCACCCATATTTGAAAAAGAGAGGGAACTGATTTGTGCAGCGAGAGTTTTAACATATGCATACTCATGTTGCATCGTACGTGGACCAACAATTGCATCAACCACTCTATGTGTTGTAGCACTTCCATGTCCAAAGGCCATACCTATAATCACCAAAATAATTAAGATAACCATCCATCAATGAAGTTACTGAAGCTTTTTATCCATAGTAGACGGTATAAACAACTACATATGTTTATGTTTCAAGCAACTTAATATTTTCAAAAATACCTTGATTTATGGTAGAACCAATGCTATTAAGAATAGCCCTGCCACCACTAGGCTGAATGGGTGGTTGAGGAGGAGGATGAGAGACTGAAATCCAACAATTGGTAAGATAATTAGAGAAAATCCTATATCAAATATTAATACAAACTTTATAAAATAGAAATCGATAAAATTAAAATGATCACTTTTAGTATGGTACCAAACAGGGTATTTTTTAAGGATTCTAATATTATACTTAAGTATAGTGTTCTAGGCGATTGTTCTGGATTGAAAAAACATGTTTATATATTGCTAGGCGAATATTAAATATGAAACATAAAATTAACACTGGAATGTATAAATTTTGGCAAATATTATGATAAAAAAACATATTTTAATATTAGACACTAAATAGCAAATTTAGACACTAAATAGCGAATTTATTTTTTGGAAAAAACCAAAAAAATAGCCAATTCACGAAATTTTCGCCACTAAAAATTAAGCATTTAGACAATGAATTCCATACTACCAAATTAAATAAGAGGTACATCCACTTTACAAGTGAAATTTTTTACTAGGGATCCTTGGACAATGAATTCCATTGGATCACCAAGTTGAGCACTTTGTGATATTATAGAACATCCTAGTAATTGCTTATTTGGTCTTGTACTAGGGTTTTCCCACTAAATTCAGACTTGATCTAAGTGAATTAACACGTGACAGATTCCCAAATGTGATAAGGTGGAGACATTGAAGACCATTTTTGGGGAGTTCTCCTTTGTTGGACAATGTTGGAAGATTGTGCAACTGAAATCTCCACCCTTCTTCAAGGAAATATTCATTGATGCACAGTCTTACTTAGTTCCTACAAATCCATTATTCTAATTTATTTATCTAGTCTTTGTAGGCACTCATTCCTCAGTATTGTATTCACTTTGGAGGTTTCATTGAAAGTTTGTTTTTGAAGGGTAAAAGGTTCTATTCATTCTTTTCAGAAATTGGCATTTGATGAGGTAAATGTTTAAACCATAACCAAGTGATTTTTATTTATTAATAAAGTAAAAATGTCTTTGCACAAACTTATGTATTGGTAGTAAGCTCAAAACAAACAATAACATTAAATTTAAATCTAATCCAAGGCCTAAAGATATGTTATAGTTTCAAGGTAAAAGTCCTTTTTGTCATGGGCGATTAAAGAAACAACAATGAATTGGGTAGTAGCTTGTTGCAAATAAGTTCATTAAAGAGGCTAAATACTTAGCTAGTTCTTCCCCTTCCATGTCATATTAAGAAGATCTTCAACACAACTCAATTGCAAACAAATAAGGGGCTTAAGCTAGAATCTAACTAGCAAACTAAGAATTTTAAAAGAGATAATGTCAACAACCATAACCATTCTATCAACCTCTCACACTCAGAAGATTTTCAATATAAAGTGTGTTCCCTTTGAAAAGTACACCCAAACAAAGGAAACCATCTCATCCATCAACCATGGATACATGAAATATTAAATACTAATCCTTACATGTCATTAGTCAATCAAAAATCATTTGGAGTGAAGCCATTTATTAATCTGTCACAGTAATCTAGGGACCAAGACACAGTCTCATAAGAGATTAATAACAATAAGACATGAAAATGGTGTAATTGTGCTACAAAATGAGTAGCCACTCTGTATAATCAAATGAAAGAATGATGATAAAATACAATGATCATGCTGCAAGCATGAATAACAAAGCAATTCAAATTCCCAAGGAGGTCATTCGAATTGAATGAATGAGTCTAGCTTAATTGAATGTAAGCCACAGTCAACACTCAAGTTAACCAATGATCAAAACCATAATTGACTCAACTGAGCCCTAACTGAAGTTGGAGTGCAATAAATGACTGAGTCTAACTGAAAGTAGCTTAGATCACACATGTCACTCCAAGCCAACCAACAAGTGGTAGCACATCAATGACTCCAATGAACCTCGATGAGGTTAACTGAAGTGTAATTGACCATCAGAAGTGGTTGGAGGTGCCCCTGTTGACTCCAGTTCATTAAATAATCAATTTAATGAAGGAAGGTGCCTTCACTGCTCTGTTTAACTGATTGTAACCATCAGCTAGCAATATGGGGCATTAATGACACTCAAATCACCCTTAATGTAGGAGAAAGCTAAGTTAGCCTCCTTGAATGAAGGTAGGCACGGGTCTGTCTTGTCGATGTCATCTAGTGCTCCTTTAATTTCAATTAAGTCATTAAAACTTAGGATAGTGGTTTAACTAGGCCAAATTGACCAAAATGAGTGTGTATGGTGGTAAATGTCTCCAACACCCCCCCTTAAGCTATAATTAGGAGGAGTAGAAAACATAAAGTGCATAAGAATGCTAGGGCCCTGGAAACAAAGGCCATAGGTCACCCTGTGCAATAAAGTAACTGCCTAATATAACCAAGGAAACGGGGAAAACCTCATGGGAAAAATACCCCCCCTCAAACTAAGTAGTAAATTAAGAAATTTTTGGTTCCTCTATGCAGCAGCATCCTGAGACTATGCATGTGAACCTATGAATCCAAACTAAATGAATATTTCTGGAGGAATCTTCCACTTTGGAAGAAGAAAAATGCACTGAACTGAATCAGAAATATAAACCGCTGCACGGTGAAAACTAGACCCATGTAGAGCAGCTGAAATCATCTGAAGAGAGAGCAAAGGTTCTTGAGGATTCGAACCATGTGTGGAACACTCAAGAAACTGATATGTTGCAGCCTTGAACAGAAAACCATGAGTGGTGAAATCATCCCCAACTCTTAGGAACAAGTGTCCAAGCGGATGCAAAATGTCTTCCTCTTTACTAGTTCTGTGAGGAGATGAGCATGTGACCAAAGGTAGAGAAGCCCTAGGACTGTGGAGAGAGAATGCTTGAGCTCCATAATATTATATATATTCTGAAATATCTAATGAATCACATAATAAAATATCAGCAACCTCATATGAGGAAACTAACACCAAATCCCCATCAACAGTTTTGAAGAGAAAGTGCGGTACTTGATTTTTCACACCGAAATTGGTGAGAGCAGCTACAAGCATGAATGAAATCTCTTGGATTTTAAAATATGAACCAAATAATATAATATAAGAAATTAAATCATATCTAAATAATTTCACAATAGATACAAAACTGTGAAATGAAATCAAATCCCCAGCAGCATTTTTGAAGGAGACTTGCGGTACTTGTTTCTTCACAAAATTAATGAGAACATCTACAAGAAGTATTGAAAGCTTATGAAACTGAAATATTGAACCAAGAAATATCATATCATATCCAATAAGGTTTGTATCATATCCAAAAGCATGATCAACCGAGATGGTGGATGCACAATTGTCTTTTTCTTCAAAATCCTGAATTTTGGTGCATGCAATCCTGCAGGATTTTGCTAGAAGATATAGATCATGGGGAGTGAATGTGTCACTCTTATAATCTGATATTTCTTCCAAAATATCCAATTTTTTACATATTTTCACACTAGAAACAACATTAGAGGGAGATAAATCAAATTTCTCTTCACTTTTGGAAGCAATTACTGGCAAATTTTGCACATAATTCAAAGGAAAATCACTAGAGAGTGTTTGCATGGAAGTGCAGCAATATTTTTCTTCAATATCATAGATTCAAATGTATTCTTATGTATCATCCATATGAGGAGATGAGATATCAGAGATCTCATAAACTTATGGAGCATCAGGAGAAGGAGTCACTCCAAGGAGACTTTCTTCAATTCGAATTGACTATGTAGAAGATTCTGCTTCATCTTCTTCTTGAACAGCTTCATCAGAGAGAGTGGAGGCCAATACTTTTGAGTAAAGAACTATTGTGGTGCTGGATGTGATCTCCAAAGTGCTATTATGATCCTCATTGTGCTTGCCAAAGGTTCTGTTCAATTTTGTCCAGAGATCCTTTGGGTATTCAGCAGAACCAATAAGGTAGCGCAAGCTAGGATAAAGGGCCAGACATACTGCTCCAAAATATCTATCACCATCATTTATCCAGTCATTAACATTCTCATAAGAATATTTTCCAAGTCCAATAGACACCTCATAGAGACCTTGTCTCTTTAGAGATGCAATCATCTTCAACTTCCATTCTGAATAGCTTGTGAATGAGGTGAGAAGAGGGACTGATGAGTGCATTCGAAGTTGTGCCTGTTAAAACCTACAAATCACAAAAAAAGGGGCATCGTAAGGTCAGACAGCCTACACATTTTAGGCTTTCATCACACCCAACATAGTTGATCAAGCAAGCTTGACCAACAATTTCCTTACTTGGGGTATTAAGTGGTAAGCCTTGGCTTCTGGTGCAGTGCTGGAATTTTTGAGCTTTGCTCAATTTTTCATGCAAGATCTGTCAAAAACCTTTTTTTTGAGAGATCTGAGCTTCATCCTGCTGTGAGATCTGATACCATATCAATCTGTCACAGTAATATAGGGACCAAGACACAGTTTCATAAGAGATTAATAACAATAAGACATGAAAATGGTGTAATTGTGCTACAAAATGAGTAGCCGCTCTGTATAATCAAATTAAAGAATGATGATACAATACAATGATCATGCTACAAGCATGAATGACAAATAAATTTGAATTCCCATGGAGTTCATTCGAATTGAATGAGTGAGTCTAGCTTAAATGAATGTAAGTCATAGTCAACACTCAAGTTAACCATTGATCAAAACCCTAATTGACTCAACTAAGCCCTAACTAAATTCGAAGTGCAATAAACGACTGACTCTAACTGAAAGTAGCTCAGACACATGTGACTGCAAGCCAACCAACAAGTGGTAGTGCATCAATGACTCCAATGAACCCCGATGAGGTTAACTGAAGTGTAACTGACCATCAAAAGTGGTTGGAGGTGCCACTATTGACTCTAGTTCATTAAATAATCAATTTAATGAAGGAAGGTGCCTTCACTACTCTATTAAACTGATTGTAACCATTGGTTATCAATATGGGGCATTAATGACACTCAGATCACCCTTGGAGTGCTCCAGTTAGCCTCCCTGAATGTAGGAGAAGGCTAAGTTAGCCTCCTTGACTGAAGGTAGGCATGGGTGTGTCTTGCTGATGTCATCTAGTGCTCCTCTGATGTCAATTAATTCATTAAAACTTAGGATAGTGGTTTAACTAGGCCAAATTGACCAAAATGAGTGTGTATGGTGGTAAATGTCTCCAACAGAGATTAATAACAATAAGACATGAAAATGGTGTAATTGTGCTACAAAATGAGTAGCCTCTCTATATAATCAAATGAAATAATGATGATACAATACAATAATCATGCTGCAAGCATGAATGACAAAGCAATTCGAATTCCCAAGGAGGTTAATTTGAATTGAATGAATGAGTCTAGCTTAACTGAATGTAAGCCATAGTCAACACTCAAGTTAACCACTGATCAAAACCCTAATTGACTCAACTGAGCCCTAACTGAAGTCGAAGTGCAATAAATGACTGAGTCTAACTGAAAGTAGCTCAGACACATGTCACTGCAAGCCAACCAACAAGTGGTAGCGCATCAATGACTCCAATGAACCTCGATGAGGCTAACTGAAGTGTAACTGACCATCCGAAGTGGTTGGAGGTGCCCCTGTTGACTCTAGTTCATTAAATAATCAATAAATAATCAATTTTATGAAGGAAGGTGCCTTCACCATTCTCATCCTGGACTGCATTGTAGTGAGATGGTTTACTAGTGCTCTGCAGATTATGCCAACATTTTAAAAATAGGGCATGGACTGTTAAAATTTTATTGAGAACTTCAAAGTAGAAAAGAAATAAGGTCGAAAAGAAATCAAACCTTTATTCTTGCATGGTTGTAGAGATAAAATTCAAATAATTTAGGCTGGCCTATGACCGAGTCTATGCAGTTATTATAAACTGCAACATCCAATGTAAGATCAATTCATTAGATATAGATCACATAGAAAATGCTTGAAGCTTATGGAAAAGTTCTAAAATAATATTGGTTTACCAGGTAGAAGATTTGCATTTTTTAGAGTTGGACATCTCGTCTCTGTATTTGGGAACATACATGTGTGGTGGTGTTTTTGAACCACAATAAATGTAACCTTAGGTGAGTTTCATGTTCTATGCCTCTTCAGTAAGGGTTCCTCGGGTTGTGATGATTTATATTGATCAGTCCATCCAATATCTTAAAAAGTATGCATGTAGAGGAAAACAAATAACTAGAGTGCTAAGACAGAATTCACAATATGTATATCAAACCAAAAGACATGACTTTTTTTAACTTTTTTTTTATCATAGGATGACATGAAAATTTTAAATTTATTTTATAGTTTGTTAGTCATGTTACGAACATGACAGGATCTCCCCCATACGGGGATAGAGAGCACCTCTTAGCGTAATAAAGAAACGATTTCACCTATTTAGCCTAATTGTGTAGACCCAAATTTTCACAGTTGATTCATATATTAATTAAGTTGTTAGTTGACAAGTCCACCACACTCATTATTCCATACATGATAGTGGTCACATGATTCTACAAACAGTTTCTAAAGACAGTAATCCAGGCATTTCTGGGTAGTTATCTTGTATATTGATAATTTATTTCATGTACTTTGCAATGATTTTCATCTATATTCATGTCAAATGTTGGACTTGACTCCATCGATCCCAGTGGCAAGATATGAACTCTGATCCTATCTTGGTTATACTATCTTTTACTAACCTTATGGAGAAATATGGCACTGTATTCTGATAATTTGTATCAGGTATTTCAATTCTGAATTCAAACATTGGCGGTGCATTGGGTGTTCCCATTTATAATAAGTTCTTTGGTTTTAGACCAGTGATGTCACAATCCTGCCACCAAATAGAAGGGGAACCTAACATCGAAGTTCTTGTTTTTGTTGTCCAAAGGAACCATAAATACTAAATAAACTCTAAATAAAAATTTTAAAAAAAAGAGGACCATGATACTACACTATGTATAAGTAAGTTTTGCATCAAGTTTTAACAACAAAATTTTGTGAAACTTTGTTAGACTCTCCTTATACTTCAAAACAACCAATAAATAAAGAGCTACATAGTCTACTTTAAAGTGTGATGGATTTCTTTCAGGATAAGATGCTCATATGATTCAAATGTTTCAATGGATAGGAGGAGTTGATAAATTCCAGGGTTGGCCAAGAAAAGTTTATTTCCACCTGAAATGAGCAACGATAAGCATAGTCGCAAACAATTGAGAAAATGGGGCAAAAAAGGGGAAAATTATAGTCTACACACAAGTGTAAAGAATTAGCAAATGTTTGCATATGTTACCATTAAATATATAAAATTTGATTTTTTTGGAACCATTGGCACAATGTCCTTCCAAATATAAACCAAATATTAGCGTGCTTTCACTTACATCTCAATGAAAAGATGTATAAATACATATAGAAACAACACGAGGAAAACAATCAAATAAAATGATGCTAAATCAAGTTAAAAAAGTGGTCATTGTGTGATTGAAAAAGTTTTAATGTGAATCTCACTAGTGAAACTATACCGTATGTATCCTTTCTCTGACTTGTATCACTTGAAAACACATGAGCCATCCCGCCCCGAAAATAGTCACACTTGTTTTTTATTGATAAGAAGAAAATACCACCAATATTTCTGAATTAAAAGTCCATGCCATCAAATTCAAAATAAATATGCTACAAAGAACATAGTAGGGATTAAGTGGATAATCTAACCTACAGAGCTCAACATACAAATTATATCTCAACTTGTAGATTACAACCCAATCAAACTGAAAAATTAACTTGAAGGATGCAAACAATTTCTTGGAGGTTTATTGCTGGCTTAATTTAATTTTTTTGAATCACTCATTCAAAGAGATTGCCCGGATATTTAAAAAAAAATATTGGAAAGGATTTTATTAATATAATTTACATTATGTCTATCCTGCTAAACAATTTGGTGTATTGAATAAATATCCAAAATAGTCACGATCAAAATATCTTCCAACAATTACACTAAAAAAATGAGATTCCACTACTTATTCCTTATGATGACCCCTAGAAACCTTTTGATGGAATACAAATTCATATTTCAAAAATCCGCACAACATTGGATGCACTCTTGGAACATAGGGCTACAGTTTCTCATAAAATTCCCTTGCATTGTAGCCATATAATGCTTTTGAAAACTAGACTACTTGCAAAAAGAATACTCAAAAGCAACTAACCATTAAATATTATTTTGGGAATGATGGGATCTATGCAATAACCAAACTAGGGAGTTTATTTTATAATCAACACAATTCTTGTACACAAACTTTAAGGTATACCGCTAAAAAAGACAATTGGAACACATATACAATTACTTCACTCAAAATCAAGCAGAAATATTTTAGAACTCAAAATATGAAGTTGCACTTGGAAAGAAAAGCAATAATTATTTTATTATTCCATGAACTTTACATATAGTTAAAAAAATGGAAACCAAAAAACAATACAGACAACAAATACTAATTCAACAAGAATAGAAAACTAAGTTATTTTTCAGCAATGAGTGAATAATCTCATATATATACCATGAGAAATACATCTGATACAATCTAGAAAAAGATACCCTTAAAGCACTTAGCACTTTAGAAAATTGGATGTGTCATTCAATGATATATACATCTCACAAACATTTGACTAGTCATGATAATGCAAAATACTAGTTAATAGTAAAAATAAAATATGTGGAAAAAAGGGAAAAATATGCCAATTATTAAATTTTATCCCTAAAATGGAATGTAACTAAGCATTGATATTAGTTTGCAAGGAAAGAAAAACAGGTCTTAGTTTAAATTGTCTAAATACTATGTATACTAGACACAAAGTTTGCAAATGATTCATAAAACATGATCATCATTGATCCAGTACAAGTCCTTGACAGCAATATAAAACTAGTCAATACTCTCGAGTCTCAACAACATTAATATGAACAATAGATCGATCTTCTCTTCAATAACATGAAAATCAGCTAGATTGATTATTTTCCCAAACACTTATTTAGCCACTGATTGAAACTACTTGTTGTCTCCTTCAAACATTCACATCCATCAATTGTATCTTAATATGTAAGGGGGATGTTATTTGTGACATTAATGACATTTACATTTTCATCTTCGGGACCATGTTCCACTCCATGGATCATAGAAAGTAATTGAATGTGTCCAGTACTTCCGCAATAGCACCATCATATGGATATAGTATGTTCACTTTCTCACCTACCTAGAATACTTCATGTCGTGCTGGAGTTAATGGGAACTATAAAAAAAGTATACGTAAATATAATAAAATAATTATTACAATTAAATTCCAAAAAAATTCATAATTATTGATATAACAAAATTTTATGTATTCACCAAGTCAATATTTGAAACACCGACATGATTTGGCACTTATCATAAATGTTGAAGCACATCATTTTTGTGATATTTTTTACTTTCTAAGACTATATTTTTTCCTTTAATTATATCCTACATGTGATTCCATTTTGCACAAATCAAATATAACATTAGAACACAATAATATAGCATAAAAATAGTAAATATAACATTATAACACTAAACATCAAGCCTAAACCTTTTAAATCGGATTATGAAATCAAGAATCAATCTGAATAGCATTATAATAGTAGCTTATAGTCCTTGTATATATCCACATAAACTGCTATTGATTTAGTACATATCTTTGCATGTTCATGAACTATTTTTTAGCCCTTTTGAATTCTTTCACCACCTAGATTTATAGTTTTTTCTTGTGATTGTGAGACATTGCAATTAAAAAAAAGAGGCTTTGCGAGTGAACGGAAATGGAACCAAAACATCAATGTATTTAAAATTCAAGTGAAGAAATGTTTGCATGGGAATGATAATTAGCTTACCTCATCTAAATCACTATGAAATCCCTTAGTTTTCCATGCAATAACAAGAGGTTCAATGGAGGAGGCTATGGTTGAGATTATCTTTACCAACCCATTTATGCATTCCATTGCATGTTTATAATCCTCACTATTATTTTGAATAGAATATGTGGTTCCAATTTGGATTTTCTCAACTACAATAGATGGCGATGATATTCCAATTGGATTTTTTGGCATATGTTAATATCTAGAATTTTCTAATTCAACCATTATATATTCACACATTTCACTCACATCTGGTTCTCTATTAGTTTCATGAACCTACAAATCATTGTCAACACATAATTAGTTGTATATGTAGAAAAATAAAAATCCATAACACAATGTATTTACAAATATAATTACAAAAAATCCATACATAATATATTCAACAAAAAATCCATATACTTACAAACATGTGTTCTTTGGCTCGCAACCCACCCCGACCCAAAAAAAAATTGATCCCTCACATTATCTCTTTATTTCTTCCATTTTGTACTCTTTTCTAACCATTCTTCAACACACATACTTTCCTTCAAATCTTCCCACTATTTGGGAGTCAAGCTTCTCTCCCTATCTTTTCCATCCAAAACTGGTTTTCTACATTTATGCCTAATATTAATCATTTCTCTCATTATGTTCTTGTAATATTTGGTGGAAACCATTCCATCAACAATATCAAAGGAATTTTCCATTTGTTGGATCACTAGATCCACATTTTTTATATCTTGATCTGCAAATTTGGCTTTGGTGACATCCAGATGAAACCTTATTCTTATGCCCAACTCTGAGGCCCATATTGAAGCATTTGGGCCAGTAGGTTTGCCATCTTTTACCTCAACCAAATAAACTTTGTTCCTTCTAATTTTATTTCTTTGGCTTCCCTTTATGTGCTCTTGTACAATCCTTGACTAATTCTTCGTCTTTTGAACAAAGGTGATACATATTTAGAATCAAGGATGGGTGATGTCAAATAAGCACTCATATTTGTGGACACAATATTTGTTTTTTATGTGGCATTTGAATGCCTAATTGGTTCCTCACTGGCCACATTAGGTGTGGCACTAGCTATCTCACCAATATTCTCAATTGTGTCTTCAAATCTTTGTTTTAATTTTAAATAAAGGTCTCGCAAACCTAAATCTCCAAAATGTACCCTATTTTCAGCAGTATCAACTTTGACATGATCATGTGATATATCAGGAAGCTAATAATTAGCATTGTCAGCACATTCTCCATGTATTGATCCACCAAGGTGTAGGCTTCTATGAACTATTGGCGGCAATGTGCCTTTGCTTTCCTTTTGTTTCTCATCTTTTGTGTAGAATCCAACTTTTACCGATAGAATAAAAAACTTATTAAATTAGAATCGAAAGCATAGATGGACTACAACATAAAATAGATTATATACAACTATCATAAAATATACATAGAAGTGAAAAAGTATGAGGAAGAACTACTTATGGATTTTCCAAACCAAGAGCTACCAACAATGTGCCTTTGCTTGGCCTTTGTTTTTGCTCTTTTTCTCTAGAATCCAAGTTTTTCCTATGAAACAAAAAACTTATCAAATAAGAATCTAACACATATAGGTTGTATGTCATGAAATAGATTATATACCACTTTCATGAAATATTCATAGAAGTGAAACGGTGCAATGAATTACTACTTACTTATCTGTCAAACCAAGAGACGCCATATATTCTTCACTCTCATGATGTGTTAATTATGAACATGCTCATATTCTCCAACAATTCCATCATTGTTTGGGCCACTTTTATGTTTCAACCCCTTATTATTCATAGCCTTTATGTACAATATTTCCCATAAAAACATCATTAGTGCATTGACAAGCAAATACTATAAAATATATTGAATATATAATAACACATTATGATTAATAAGAATGAGCATACCATCTTTCCTTGCATATGACATAGTTCTATACAATGTCTAAATGTGTGACATCATTCAAGATTCACATAGTGCACTTCTATTTTAATAGTTAAATGAAGGACAATATGCAACATAGTCAATTTTATAGTTTGTTAATTGGACATGCACATTTGAATCACATTGTAACATTTATAAAAAAACTTGCATTCCACATATGACCACATATTGTATCTAAAAGTATTTTTTAATACANCAAAACTCAAAGACATCCATTAATAACATTTCTCATATAGAATTTGACAGTAAGGAAGAAAAGACACAATACAAAAAACATGTATTTGGATAATCCTATGGCCAAAACAATAAAATCCATACAAATTAGTACAGAGTTTAGTACAACCATTGGATAATCCCATGGTGAAAACAATAAAATCCAATTTGCATAGTGAAAATGTATTCCATAAATTTAAGGTGACAAATCATCATCATGATCATTTACATTGCCATGAATATCACGATTGTGATCTCTCGTGTATTCATCTACTTCTTTTTCTTCAGCCTCCTTATACAATATATTTTCCTAACCATGTGTTGCATTCTCTATCTCAGTCTCTTCATTGGGAATCAAAGTTTCTTCTTCAAGTACAACTATATTGGCATCTTTAACTTCTTCTTCCAATGTTTCTTGTAAACTGTTACATTTCCCATCGACCATTGTATCAACATATTCCATGAATTTCCTTTTCTAACAAGACTCTACTTGAATGATATATGACCATCCTGGTCTTATTACATCATCAATTAGAAATGACTGGGTATTTTGAAGAGGGTAAACATAAAAATCATTAGTATTTGATAAAATTTGACGTTATTTGCATGTACAAATCCATACTCATCACATTGTATTGCAGATGGTTTGATCCATTTACATTTTAATAATATGGGACTAGTCTCACCATAATTAACTTGAATAATTTCTTGTCTGAATCCAACATAATGTTTATTTTCAGTTTCTTGATGAAATTCAACACTAACAATAAAATCACAGTTTTCCTTTCTTGTGTCCTTTTCTTCCACTATTAAATGACTACTGTAGGTCAATATCGCACTCAATGAAGTAGCTGATATATTTGGCAGTCGTGAAAGCTCAGTTTTCTCGATCATTATCCTGAACTTTTTGTCATGCATCACTAATTGCATCAACACTCCAATCATCAAATTTTGGAAAACAACCATCTCCAATATTCAAATATTGAAGTGTACGCTTTCGATATGGACGCATCCCTATTCAAATATATTCTCTGTATTTTCTACATTGAATATGAAAATACAATATAGTAAGAATGATAATAATTTAACTATTAGATGAAATTAAATAAGAAAATGATAATGTAAACAATATTTCATCTATGCCACTTATCCAATGAGGATTTGTTTTGAATAGCATAGGCATGTATCACATTTATTTCCTTATTTGATAGCTTGAAGCGATGTCCATTTCCTTCTAATACTTTACCCGCAACTCTCTCTTCTTTGTCACCATCCCATACATGTCGATTGACATTACTAAAATCCTTCATATATTATGTGCAAAATTGTATGCCCTCCTACATTGAATATCCCTCACACATGCTACCTTATAGTTTTTCCTTATTACGAACAAAAATTTTCAAGACCTTCATACATCGTTCTATAGGATACATCCATATCTTTCTTATTGGGCCACAATACTTTAGTTTATGTTCTATATGTATAAAAACATGCATATAAATATTGAATATTGTTGGTGCAAATTATAGTTCCAATAAGCAAAGTGTTACACCAAAATATCATCATCATTGTGATAATAATAAATGTGCTCCTAAATTTTCCCTAATCCTAAAGTATTAGTGCCAAATTTCTTGGGAAATAGGTGTTTCCCTTCAATTTTATAGTTCTACATCAGTGACGCACTTCTCTTATTTACAACAGGCATCAAACTCCTATTGGCGCACCCTATACACTAATAAGGCAAGTCACTAACCCTTGTTTCTTTCATACAACATGTGTCACCCCTTAGTAACACATGTTGTCACTTTTAAATAGTGGCACTACTCATTCAAAGGAAGAAAAAAATATTTGAAAATATTTTAGAAAGAATCTCTCATGGAGGATTATCTCAACATATCAGCATGAGTCATAGTCGAACCCCTAACTTCTTAGGATGATCCCTTAACCTTATCCATGGAATCCTCAACTCCCTGTATCCTCTTTGGCCTATATATAAAATCCCATCCCTCATGGTTGAGAGAGGAAGGAGAGAGCACCCAAATGTTGTTGAAATACTTCTAGAACTG
Source organism: Pseudotsuga menziesii (assembly GCA_001517045.1). Lineage (NCBI taxonomy): Eukaryota > Viridiplantae > Streptophyta > Pinopsida > Pinales > Pinaceae > Pseudotsuga > Pseudotsuga menziesii. The sequence continues at coordinate 169,052 of LPNX010940227.1, forward strand.
AGTTTTCCCTTTTCCATTAGTGACAAGGTTGGATATTTGAGGCAAATACTAGTGGTAATAAATGGCAATGCCAAGGCAATGGTTGTAACCTCCACTTTTATATTCTTGTTAATAAAGTAATACATACTCTTTCCATAAATATTTGTTGTATTGTACATCTTTAGAACTTGTTTCCTTAACCACTTGTTTAGATGAATCAATACTACATATTTCTTTCACTTGTGTGCCTGTTTCTTCTATCTACTTTTGCAACTAGGATTGAGGATCACATCAAACAAGAATACCATAGTTGCAAGGAGAGAAATATGGTTGTGATTTTGCATTTGATTAATCTAGGAATGTGTATTTATCCTGTAGCATTTTGTTCTAGATCCAAAACACTTGGACTAGAGAGATAATGTGTTCTTGTATGCATAGACAAAGTTCCTTGAAACAAAATTGGTGACTCCACTGGGGATAAATCCATAGTATTTGAGTTATTTAGTTTTTAATATTGATTTCCTTTTTTTCTGCTTAGAGCTATTTAATTTACCATGTTTCTCCTTCGTTTCCTTTGCTTAATCAATGGGTGATCTAGTATTAATTTAGAATCTTTAGATTGTTCAGTTACTTAATATTATTCTGAGAATTTTTCTTTATTCAGTATTGGTTTTTACTTCCGATCTTTTAGTTATTCTTAAATATTTGATTTCTATAAGATTCATGATCATTTTTGGTGCAAGTATTTTGTCTTGGGAGAATTGTTTATTTTCTTTAGGTCTCTGATTATTGTTGATATCCATAGAAAATAAAATATATTATGTTTCCATACTGTCTTGGAGAAATATCTTTATTGTCATTGTCGTTCTTAGATTTGAAAGATTTACAAAAATTCGAAAAATAAAGTTTACATTTAGCTAGTCTTATTTTGGTTCAGATATGGGTTTTATATTAAGAAAAAAAACAAAAATATTTTTTCCTTCTTGAATAGTTAAATATTAGAAGTAATTTTTTTTTTGTAAACATTTATTAGTGTAATGTCCCAATTCAAAAATTCCCAACAAAGGAAAAAATTTGGAAAAATTGTCTTGACTAGTTTTGACTGCGACGGATTCGAATGGCTCAAGAGGGTATCGAATTTGGTAGGGACTGATGTGTGTAATATTAGGAATATTAAATAGGCTCTCTTATGTTGTTATTACATTTCATAGATATATGTAACTCAATTTGGAAATGATGGCAGAAAGGGAAAAATTACTAGCAATTTATGATGCAATTCCCCCTAGGGTGTGAGAAGAAATGGCTCTCCAACTCCTATGAAAACCTCCCAAATTTAATAACAGATTATGGGGAATTTAATTATAATTCATTTAATTTAATTATATTTTGTTAATATTTCTTCAACATAGGATTAAATCTTCATATTCGAATGCATAATTTCAGTGATATTTGCTTAAGAGAAATGACACATAAAAGCTTAACTTCAACTCATAAATGGTGCATATAATGGTTCAGAACAAAGAAATATGAATATATTCCATTTAAATCATTTCAATAGCTCACTAAAATCATATAACAGTGGCCCATGTCTCAATATACATCAGATATACACTTTCCATTGAAAGGGAAAATCATCACATGGAAACTAGTCATAAGAAAGCTTAGAAATGTGGACATTTGCATATGTATTTATTATTATTTATAATTAAAGATAATATTAGGGGAATATTAAATATCCATGAATCATTCACCCATTATTTGGAATCAATTGAACTCAATGGGGTGCAACCACCATTCACACAAGTGCACCTTCATAGAAAAACATGGAAATATGGAAGCGGAAATTGAGAGAATGGGAGGAGAGATGGGTCACGAATAGAAGAATAATACTATATGAAATAAAAAAACTCCATTAATATCAATATTATATATCTTAATGGCCTCTCCTGTGTCCAAATTTTATGATAATCTCACTCTCTCGAAATTGGCTCACTAGCAGGGTAAGTGCGAACTCATCGAGCAAAGGACAAGCTAATGCTCTCCAAATGCCAAAGGAAAATGATAAAATGATAAAAATTAATATCCATTCATAATGAAATATTTTTATAACCCTCCTATTTTCCTCCAATTTTTAATTCATTCCCATAGGCTTCCTCTACCTTATCCTTTATGTTTAGTAACCTCCATGCCACTTGGTCTTCTCCTCAACCCTTCATCTTCCACCCAATTCGAATGGCTACCACCTAGTCCCAAATGAACCATCTTGGAGGATATTTTTAGACCTTAAATTAAATTTTTCATAGGTCTTCAATCATGTATGCAATCAGTTATGACCTGTCATGGAATCTTCCATCATTGTTTTCATAAAGAGTAGGGAATCTAGATCCACATGGCACCTAATTTCTTCCTAGACTCTTTATCTTCTATGGGGAGTTACTCATACTCACCCATTAGAATAATTGGGCTCATGATATGTCATTTTATTACTCTTAACCTTCCAATAAAATTATATCACTCATAATTTCGAATTTGGGGTTAAGTCATGACATGTGTAAGGAAGCATCTAGCCACCCAAGGCCCCCATGGACCTCCAAATGTCCTTATGAAGCAATGCCACTTTATTTCATCCATATTTATTATTTTTATGACCCAAATTAATTTTAAAATTATAAAATAAGGTTATGTTGGGTGCCATATCTCCCTTATTGCAATATTTAATGCCTCCTCCCCCAACCTAGGGAACTAGTAGGTCGGTGACCATTGTCAACTAGTAGACCTATTGGAATGGGGACATGACAGTCCTCCCCACCCAATATTTATTGTCCTCAATCAATTCCAATTTTGGATGCTGAATTTTTTTTGCATCTTCCCAAGTGGCCTCCTCACTAGGAAAATCCTTCCATTGTACCAAACATTCTTGTATCGTTCTGCTTCGTAGCCTTCTCTCGCTTATTCTCAAGAGTTTGTTTCGAATGAGAACACATTTTCCTTCATAATCCAAAGGTTGTAAAGTATATCAAACTGAAATGTGTTTCCCTATAACCTTATTTATACAAGAAACATGAAACACATTATGAATTTTGCTTCCCATGGGAAGCTCCAATTGATAGGCCACTTCTCCAACTTTTTGAATCACTTTGTAGGGGCCATAAAATATTGGTTTGATATTTTATGAAAATTTACTTTTTATGGTGCTTTGTTTTTAGGTCCACAACCTCAAATACACCAATTCATTCACTTGGAATTTTCTCTCCACTTTATTTTGGTATGCATAATATTTTTGTTGATTTTGAGCAACTTGAAAGTTATCTCTCAAAACCTTCAAAATTTCTTGACTTTCTTCAATCGAATACTTATACTTTGGATCTCTACTAACACCAAAAATGTGGTCAATAAAAGTGGATGAATCATAACCATAAATTTATTTAAAATGAGACATTCCAATGGACATATGGAAAGTAGTCTTGTAACAAAACTCATCCAAATGCAACCATTTTATCCATGCTTTTTTTTGCCCACTAACATATTTCCTCAAGTAGCCTTCCAACCATTGATTCACCCTCTCTATTTGGCCATCAGTTTGGGGATGATATCTTGTTCTAGGTGTCAAATTTTTTCCCACAATTTTGAAGAGTTCTTGCCAAAATGCACTAAAAAATATGATATCTCTGTCACTGATAATGCTCTTAGGAAGCCCGTGCAATCTAAAAAATTATTTTAAAAAAAGTTGAGCCACTTGTGTAGCAGTGAAAGTGGTAGTAATAGAAAATAAAGGATCAAATTTATTGAGTCTATCCACCACAAAAATATGCAATCCTTACCAAATACTTTGGATAAACCAGTGATGAAGTCCATGGAAATGCTCTCCCATTTTTGTGCTGGAATTGGAAAGGGATGTAAGAGACTAGATGGATGAGTATTATACACCTTATTTTTTCAACTTGTGTGGAATTCATTAAAATACTTCAAAAAATCATCCTTCAACCATTTCCATGCAAATATTTCCCTCAACATTCGGTATGTTTTGAAGAAACCGGGGTGACCTGCTAGAGGAGAATCATGAGTTTTTTTTTTAATTTCCTCCTTCAAAATTGAATTACGAACCAAATAGATTCTACCTTTGTAGTATATGATTCATTATAATACCTTATACCTATCATCATTTTTATTCCCATCAAAAATTTCACAAGAAAATTATCTTTGGCATACCCTACTTCTAATGTAGCTTTCCAATTTTCAACTACATCCATGAGAGAAATATAAGGTCTTCTAGATAAGACATCAGCTACCACATTATTTTTCCTCTTCACATATTCAATATAAAAGTTATATTCTTGAATCTTACTCACCCACTTTTTATACCTTTCATTTTAATCCTTTTGAGTGAGGAAGTACCTTAAGCTGTTATGGTCAGTTTTAACTACAAATTTGATTCTCACCAAGTATTGTCTAAACTTGATCAAATCATGCACGATTTCCAACATTGTTTTATCATACATGGAGTAAATCCTCTCATGTTTCTGTAAATCACTACTCTCAAAATCTATTGGGTGTTTTCCTTGTTTTAGGACTACTCCAATGCCTTCTCCTCATGCATCACATTCCAAGACAAATGGTTTAGAAAAATTGGGCAATGCTAGAATGGGACAATTTCTTATTACCTCATTAATTATTTGGAAATATTTTTCATCCCCTTCATGCCATTGGAAATCATATTTCTTTTTCAAATCAGTGAGAGGTGAAGTGAGTTGGGAGAACCCCTTCACAGACTTTCTATAGTAGGTGAAAATTCCAATGAATCCTCTTAATTCAGTGAGACTTTTGGGAGCAGGCCACTCTAAAATGGATCTTATTTTCTCCATATCCACCTTCACACCATATTTACCAATGATGTGTCCAATATACAAGATATCTATCAAACGAAACTCACATTTTAACAGCTTAGCAAACAAAGATTGATCATGCGGAATTTTTAATATCTCTTCTAGATGATGGAAGTGTTCCTTCCAATTTTTACTGTAAATAAGAATGTCATCAAAGAAAACAAGAACAAACTTATGAATTTTATTGTGGAAGATGTTTTTCATTCATGATTGGAATGTGGCTAGTGCATTTTTCAAGCCAAAGGGCATGGAAACAAACTCAAAGTGACCATAGTGGGATCTAAAAGCAGTCTTTGGTATGTCTTCTTCTCTCATTCGAATTTGATGATAACCTAATCTAAGGTCAATATTTGATAATAAATTGGCTCCATGGAGCTCATAAATGATCTCATCAATACCTTGGATGGGGTATCTATTCTTTATTGCCTTCTTATTTAATGCTATGAAATTAATGCACATTATCAAGGTTCCATCTTTCTTTTTTACCATAACAACTGAAGAAGAAAATGGGATATAACTAGGCCTTATGAGACCCAAATCCAATAGTTATTTAATGGACTCTTCAATCTCATATCAAATCCTTTTGGGATTCCTATAAGGATTCATTTTTATAGGCTGTGTTCCTATCTCTAACTCAATGATATGCTCAACACCTCTATCCTATGGTCTTCTTGGGGGAAGGTAAACAAAAACCTTCTCATATTTACTCAATAGTTTCTCTATCTCCTTAGGATGCTTGGAAATGTCCAAGTTGGTTTTAGGATATGTAATTAAACATTTAGAATCTCATTCTATATCTCCATTCCTCAAGATAGTCCTCACAATGTGAGAAGACACCACTTGATTTGGGTAAGTGAGCATTCCCCTCAACAAGATGGGTTTCCCTTCTGAATTTGTTAACCTTATTTCAAGGACTTGATAATTCACTGTATTGTACTCTCCAAACCACATTTTTATCATCCACATTCACTACATAAAAGTTGTCAGTGATAGTATGATTTCCTAGAGTAACTTGACGCTTTGGAATCCATTTAGCATAGTCCATAGAATTGTTACCTGGAATGATGACTGTGAAACCATCAAAAGTTTCATCTTGTAAATTGATCCTCTCCACAAAGTATTCATATATGAATTTGTGGTTTGATCCACCATCCACTATAACCGTGACCTTTTGTCCTTGTATGTTTCCCTTTAGCCTTAAGGTGTGGAATCTAGGTATACCTGAAAGTGCTGCAATTTTTCATGTATCATGAGTGGGTTGTTCTTCTTTTGTTGTTTGATACCCTTATTCTTGGGTTGCAAGTTGTTCCTCTTCCTCCTCCTCCTCTTCATCATATTCATAAAAAACTTCAATGTAATGTGTCTTCCCCTTGGCACATCTATGTCTTGGGACCCAAGGTTGTTGGCATGTAAAACATAGCTTCTTTCTTCTAAGATATTTTTTTCTTAGTCCTCCTCAGTTTTCTTTGGTATAGGAGTCATTTTTCCATGTTTTCTTACCTTCCTTGAAATTGGAGGGGAAATTTGGCTTAGGAGGGTATTTGGTTCTTGGAAACACATTCTACAAATCCCTTGTCAAATTCATGGCATACTTCAATGTGGTTGGCTTGTGGGATTTCACTAACCCTCTCAAATGTTCTGTAAATCCTTCAGTAAACAATAAAACCAACCTATACATATATAGGTCAAAAACCATTACTGAAAGTGTTTCAAAATTCTAACATATATGCTTCAGGAGTTCCTGCTTGCTTTAATTGTGCTAGTTCTTTGAAAGGAAGTTCAAGGTGTTTCCTCTCAAATACCTTGATAAATGCATTGGAGAAACCCTCATAAGATAAAATATTATAATTTACCAAGTTAATAAGTCCATGGAACCACCAATCACTATATTCCCCTTCAAGATGCAGAATGGCCATTTTCAATGCATCTTCTTCAACCATAGGCTTTAATTGGAAATATACACTTAATTTTTGCAACCAAGCACTAGCAGACATTTGTGAGGAACCATAAAAGGAAGGAATGGTTAATTTTACCATGATGTATTTTAATTCATGTTTAATATTATATTCCCTATTCCCATTTCTTCTTTTCTTGAACTAAAGAGAAGCTCTAATGAACTGGTCAAAAGGTAGAACTTTCCTACATTCATCACTTAATTGTTGCCAATCATTTGTTGCTTCTCTAACATCATAGGTGGTGTAAGGGCATTCTTTGGACTATAAAAACTTGGGTATTTCAGGTCCATTCTGATTTTTTAACTCTTGAGGTTTGTTATGAGTTCCAGTCTTTGAAAAAATGGTTTCTCCATGGGTCTTCCCCTCATCATGGGGTGCACTACTACTACTCCTGCGTGCTAACTTTCTCCCAAGTTGGCTAGCCAACAATTAGAACCCTTGCATGAGATTTTTTTTCATATCATTAAGATATTATTAAATTAATGTTTTAAGGTCCCCATTATCTTATTTTCCCTCCATATCTCCAAATCCTAGTTCTTTCCTAATCTCTTCGTAACTAGGATTTCTTTCTTCACTTCCTTCTCTTTCAGCGTTAAGATCTTCAGTCCCAGTTTCTAATGGAGGAGGGTCATAATAAGGAAACATGAATAGGGATATATATAAGGTTCCAATATCATTCTCTGATACCACTTGTAATGTCCCAATTCAAAAATTCCCAACAAAGGCAAAAGTTTGGAAAAAATGTCTTGATTAGTTTTTACTAATTCGAATGGCTCAAGAGGGTCTATAATTTGGTAGGTGCTTATGTGGGGAGTCTTAGGAATATTAAATATAATATCTGATTTTTTTTATCATAGTTCATATGCATCTACAACTCGATTTGGACAGGATGGAAAAAAAGGGAAAAATTACTAGCAATTTATGATGCAATTCCCCCTATGGTGTGGTTAGAAACGACTCTCCAAATCCTATTTAAGCCTCCAAAATTTCATAACAGAGTATGGGGAATGTAATTAGACTTCATTTACTGTCATTATATGTGGTTAATATTTCTGAAACAGAGTATTAAAGCTTCATATGAATGCATAATTTCAATGATATTTTCTTAAGGGAAACGACACATAAAATATCAACTTCGACTCATAAATGGTGAATATAATGGTTCATAACAGGTAAATATGAATATATTCCATGAAATAATTTCAATATATCACTAAAATCATATAACATTGACCCATTTTTCAATATACATCATATTTACAATTTCCATTGAAAGGAAAAATCATCACATGGAAACTAGTCACAAGAAAGCTTGGAAATGTGGAAATTTGCATATGTATTTCTTCTGATTTAGACTTAAAGAGAATATTATGGGTATATTATATAGACATGAATCATTCACCCATACTTGGGCATAAAATTAACTCAATGGGGTGCAACCACCATTCACACAAGTGCGCCTTCATAGAAAAACATGGAAATATGGAAGTGGAAATTGAGAGAATGGGAGGAGAGATGGGTCAGAAACAGAAGAAGCCTCCTATATGCAATGAAAAACTCCATGAATATAAAAATGAGATGTATTAATTTCCTCTCATATGTCCAACTTGGATGAGAATCTCACTCTCTCCAAATTGGATCACTAACAGGGTAAGTGTGCACTCACCGTGCAAAGGACAAGCTAATGCTCTCCAAATGCCAAAGGAAAATTCACAAATTATCAAAATCCATTTCCATTCCTCATGAAATTTTTTATAACCCTCCTAAGGTCCTACAAGGTATAATTCATTCTCATAGGCGTCCTCCACCGCATCCTTGATGTTTAGTCGTATCCATGACACTTGGTCTTCTCCTCAACCCTTCATTTTCCACCCAATTCGAACAGCTTCCACTTAGTCCCAAATGCGCTCTCTTGGAGGATATTTTTAGCACTGACATATGAGGTTGTCATAGGTCTGCAATCATGTCTTAATTTTCATAGAATATTCCATCGTTGCTATCATAAAGCACAGGGAATCTAGCTACACATGGCACCTAGTTTCTTCCTAGACTCTTCCTCTTCTATGGGGAGTTACTCCTACTCACACATTTGAATCCTTGGGATCATGATATTACATTTTATGACTCTTCACCTTCCAATAAAATTCAATCACTCATAATTTTGAATTTGGTGTTAAGTCATGACATGTGTAAGGAAGCGTCTAGCCACCCAAGGCCTCCATGGACCTCCAAATGTCCTTATGAAGCAATGCCACTTTATTTTCTCCATATTTATTATTTTTATGACAAAAATTAATGTGAAAATGATAAAATAAGGTTCTCTTGGGTCCCATAGCTCCCTTATTGCAATATTGAATGCCTCCTCCCCCAACTTAGGGAACTAGTAGGTGGGTGAACATTGTCAACTAGTAGACCTATTGGAATGGGGACATGACAATTATATCATTTCTTTGTTTTATTATAGATATATTTTTATTTATCATTGAATAAAAGGAATTTGAATTTTTGTCTTAAAAATTGAAGGATTTCATTTGATATAGGTTCAGATTGCATGTTTGATTTTGTATCTTGGGAAAAAAGTACCTCTTACTCTCTCTTTAACTAGGGAATCTATTGAAATAAAGGAAAAATAATTGGATATAATTATTGCATGGTTTATGAGTCAATTATTCACCTCATCTTGTCCATCTAACTGCATAAGATCAAAACAAGCGCTAGTTAAGTTAAAAAAAACTAGCAATATTGTGTGTTAGGTTAGATACATTTTTCGACATCTTTAAGTGTAGGAGTTTTTCATTATTTTCTTGTATTGCATACTTGGGACTATGTGGTTCTTCCACATACTAGTCAATTTATAGATAGGCCTTTCATATACTTTACGGTATATAGAAAGGTTCTCTCATGTACTCGATGGTATAGGAAGGCCCCTTTCAAACGATTGTGCATCTGACAACACTACTATGTATTTGAGATCCCACGTACCTTTTTTATATCAAGAGACACCTTCAAGATCCTAAGACCAACTGAGTAAACCAATAAATTGTCATATTGTTGCAATACAGGAATAACAACACTTGGGGAGACTACTACAAACATATTGTTAGGAAGTGAGGTAATACAGTTAGGGGTATGGTTCTAATCCACCTTAGTTAAAGCTCTAAAAAATTGGGTTGAGTATTAATCTTGGACCCTACAGTATATCATGAATTAGGATGATTTCACAATCCTATGAGGATCCAACTTACATATCCCACCATCACAAGTTTGCTTGTTGATTTTAGATTGTGTAGCGCTTGTTGTTTGCATCGTTAGAAGACTTTAGAGAGAGTTTGGACTAGTTGAACAACCTTTGAGACAATATCAAAGAATATGAGGATTATCACCTGAATATCCACAACATCAAAACCCTACAAATCAATAACAAATGGAACAAGAGACAGATGTTACTTTCGATGTTGAAAACGAAACTCCACTAGAACAAGAAGGAGTACCCACAACTGAAGGTGTATAGGAATTCTCTCCATCTGTAAATATTCCTATTTCCAATTTACCATCACCTTTGGTAGTATAACAGCCTTCTTCATGTAACATGTCCTTTGTAGGTCACTCTCCTCCTACAGGTTCAGTGTTCAACCAGCCTTTACCAGAAGATCCAGTAGTTGTTATGTTTGGTCCTATTGCGCCATTTTGGGATTAACGTTAAGTCAATTTATTTCTGAATTTGGTTATACAAGTTACCAAAGCCCCATTTATGGAGTTAACTCCTCTTTCATACACATTTCTATAATACCCTTCCCATATATTTTAGCAAGTGATATCCTTGTTCATTCTTTAGGTATTCCTTCTAGTAAGGATGTGAATGCTAATGTTTCTCCATCACCTACAGTCACTAAGCTAAGTATGCACTCTACTCCGCAATTCAGTACTATGGAAGTTCCTCAAACTACCCAAATCCCACCTTTTAATGCTTCAATGATAATTTCATACATGCCTTCTATAATTCTTCTAAATGTGATTGGAGGTCATCCTTCAACTTCAAATCCACATGTATCTTGAATTCAATACACACCTATTTTTCATAATATATCTGGTGCAATGCCTTCAGCTGCAAGACAATATTCCACTACTCGGCAGTTGCCACGTACTTGGGGGAAGAAACAACCACCTTTCTGGGTACAACATCAACAACCTACTATAGGCACCCAGTATCTTGTCAAGGGGGGATTTACTCAATTATTACCTAACCCCCCTACCTTAAATTTATAATTTGGTGTACCTTATCCAAGGGGTGTGACCAAACAATGGACACAACCTATTTTAGGATATGTCCCTTAGAAAGGGGTCATTCAACCCATTAATCCTCCATTTCATAACCCTCCAATTTACCAACAATAGTATGTGCGTGGCCAATATGGATACAATTTCCAACAACAAACGACTTATGGCCCTACTAGTGTAAACATGACTTATCAGTACTATAACTACCCACAAGGCTAATAGGAAAATTCCTCTTTTGGAGACATTAGATTTACCTAGGTTGTCAAAAATTATAATGGATCCCATTTTGCATGATCCCTTTTTTCCTCCCATACCAGTCAAAATACCATCAGATTTACCCAAATTTGATGGAAAATAAGGAGAATACCCCAAAAATCATGTCATAGCTTTCCATATTTGGTGTTCATCCAACTTATTGATGGGTGAATCTATATGCTTGAGTCTTTTCCAACAAACTCTTACTAGGAGAGCTGTCAAATGGTATATTGAACTTTCGTAACACTCTTTTGGTGCCTTTAACTCTCTTGCAATGTCATTTCTTACTCATTTCTAGTTACCAATTAGATATGAAACTTGTACAAACATTTTAACCTCACCTCGATATTCTACTTCCACTCACCTTTTTTATCATATCCATGAGTGGATAAGGAGACATAGGTTAATCAAGGATCCTATTTCAGATCAACTACTAGATTATTGGTTTATGAAATCACTTCTTCCACCCATTACTAGCTGGGATGTTTCCATGAGAGTTGTTGTTATGGAAGAAAAAGCAATTAGCAGTGCATAGCATTTGGACTTAGTCTATTCTTAGTCAATATCTCTATATGACTTGATTCCAAATTAACCTTGTACCACTAGATATCCTTCAAGACCTTCTAGTGAACCTCTTACTGATGGCATTGTGGGCTCTACACAAACACAATCTACAATTAAATCAACAAAACAATATATTTCATCAACTTCTGTATCTAATCAAACTACTAAAAACACAAAGAATAATTCCACTCATGTTGCTTTCACTAAGGTGAATGCAATTCAATTTTCATAATCACCTATGACTAAGAAAGGGATAAAGGAAAATCCAAAAAACCCATGAACCAACAAGAAAACACCAAAACACAAAACATTGAGGTTGATTCAAAACCTAAAATAAAAGCTAAGTTCCCTTGCATCATATGTGGGGATGACCACTTCACGAAAGAATGTCCTCATCATAATGAAATCAATAAATTTCTCAAAACTAGACCCACACCAGGAGTGTTAAATGACCCTTTCCCTACACAACAATAATTGGTTGATCATGCATCCTTGCATGGACCTTCATCTTCGACCGAAGAGGTAAAAATGATTTCTAGTGAAACAGTTAACATAACAACTTGCTCACTGGGAGCTAATACTTACCTCAAGAAAAGAAGAGTGTGTGGGTTTCTACTGATAAGTATTCCCCTTCCACTCCTCCTCTAGCTAATGGCCTTCAAATAGAAAAACTAGTTTCTGACACAATGTTGCATCCACCAAAGAGTACTACTTGAAAGTCAATTTTCAATCCTAGTGTGTGTGCTGCCCAATATTATAACATTGTTAAATACTTAGCGTAGGAACCATTTTCTATGTCTACTCTTGAAGTACTCCAAACTTGTCTGGTGCAACATGAAAACCTATTGTTGGCACTTGGAGCTATGGATCGAGATACTTCTAATATGATTACTTTTAATCTAGAAAATTTTCAGTTGAGGCTTTCTCACCAACTTTCTTTTCAAATTACCACAAAAGTAAGTGGGGAAAAGATCCATCGTACCTTTTTGGACGAATGCACCTCCACTTAAGCCATGTATCTTCCCCGTTTGAGAGCCATTGGTTCTAATGAAGTCAATTGTTCCCCTACCACCTTAAAATCTTTCTACGATCATGGATTCCAACCCTATGGATTGTTTTCATCCTGATTCTATATATTTTGGAGGGAAATATGTCTATATTCATGTAGAAGTTATTGATGCACCTTTGGATTACAATATTTTATTGTGAAGAAACTGGTTTTATGCAATGATTACAGTTGCATCCTATTTTTTTTTGTTTGGTACAAGTTCCTCACCAAGGAAAAATTGTTAGCATCGACCAACTTAATATTTGCTCCCCTAACATTAATTCCAACTATGCTAATAATGTTCCCATTTTGGGGCAGTACATCCCTCAATATGTGAATCTAGGAGTAGGACTCCTTAAATACTCTTCACTCATGGTATTTTCCATTAAAATCCCCTACTCCTACATTGCAAGTTGCTACAATCAATATGATTTCTACAAATAACAATAATCCATTAAAAGGAAAATCAATCCATGATTCAACATCCCTTAGTCCACCTAAATCTATTCATCATGAAATCCAATCCATATCTGATGACTGCAACATTGATTCTCACCTTTTGGTAACATTAAATCCTTACCATCTACCATATTGGTTGGAGTCTCCTCCACCATCATTGGACTATATTCTACAAACATTTTAGTCTGATGAGTCTATAATGGAAATCGTGTCCAAGTTAGATGATTAACCATGGAAATGTGAACATCAAATGCCCAATTGATATAAAATGACTTTGAATCTTTTGTTCCTTTCCATATTGACACCCATTCTTAGTCACATGTTACTACATAGAATTCTATTTCTGAGGTAAATTTGAGTAACATTACACAAACTATTTCATTGACATATCTATCAAACTAGGAATTATTGAACACGTTTATTAGGGCCATAACTATTCTCCTTTTGAAATTGAAATATATATGGCCCTATTTAAATAATTCCATCATGTTTTCACATGGAGTTATGAAGAAATATTGGGGATGGATCCTTCCATTGTAGTTCACGAGATGGAAAGATACCCTGATGCTAAACCAGTACAGAAAAAACTTCACCAAGTACATGCTAGGAAAGTTCTAGCCATCAAAGGAGAAGTTGAAAAAATTCTGAAAGATGGGCTCATTTATCTCGTATCATTGATAGAATTGTTTTTTAATATTGTTAATGTTACGAAGAAACAAGGAACAATCGTTAGTTCAAATAAATTGTGAGGGAACTATCCCACCCCTTATATCAAGTCATTGACCACTATGATTGAAGTGTAATTGTTTCATTCATGGATGGATTTTATGGCTAGTTCCCTAATGATTTCTAAGTCCAGTTCAAAGAAATCATTAGTTTTTGTTGAATTGATGTGTGACCTTTCCTGTACTACTGAGGATTCTAAGATAGTTGACTCTATTCTGGATGAGTCTTTGTTTCCCATTAGTATGTCTGACTCTCAGTATGGCGATATCATCTTATAGCTCAAAACAAAATGATTTCAACCCGTATTTTATCATGAGGATTGTCGTCATATTCTCCACCATGCCAAATATTACCTTATCATTAATAATACCCTGTATCTTCGTGGCATTGATTCTATATTATGACGTTGTTTAACTCATGAATAAGTTGAGAATGTGTTAAATGACTATCACTCTGGAGCATGTGGTGGTCAACTTTCTGGGATGGTACAACTCAGAAAGTATTACACGGTGGTTAATTATGGCCCTCAAATTTTAAATATTGTATTGAGTTGTGAAAAATGCACACCGTGCCAACTTTTTCATCCTAAAATTTTCTCCCACCCTAATCATTTACATCCCATCATTATTGTTAGTCCATTTTCCAAATGGGGTATCGATTTTATGCATTGTAATCCTACCTTAGTTGGGGGGCATGCTTATATCATTGTCAGCATTGATTATTTTACCAAATTGGTTGAGGGTATGCCTACAAATGTTGAGGCTGGAAATCCTATCTCTCTCTTTTTGTTCAACAATGTTATCTCTAGGTTTGGGGTTCCTCAAGCCATAATCATTGACCATGGTTCCCATTTTGGGAACTAGATGATGTCACAATTAAATGCTAAGCCTAGTTTTCATCATGAAAAATATACCCAGTATTATCCTCAAGCCAATGGACAGGTTGAGGAAATTAATAAAGTTTTGAAAACTATGTTTCAATGAATGATAGGAAAACATAAATCTTGTTGGCACTTGAAACACTTTTCAACACTATGGGATTATCAAACCACACTATATACAACAAATCCTTTTACATTATTTTAGTTGGTTTATGTACTGGAAGTAGTATTACCTATCAAGTGTGAAATACCATCGTTAAAACCCAAAATTCTACCCAACACCACTACAGAGGAAGAGTGTTTCTTATATTTAACTAAGATTGACGAAACTCATTAAGATGCAACCCTCACTAATTAAGCACATCAATGATGTACAAAATCCCAATATTATTGATCCTTTCAACCTCGTATTTTTAATGAGGGTGACTTGGTCTTGACTTACGATAAGAAAAATGATAAGTTAGGAGGTGGAAAGCTCAAATGTATGTGGCATGACCCTTACATCGTAAGTCGATTTCAGAAAAAGGGGACTATGAATTGTTTGATTATGACAGGATACCTTTGGGAGATCCTAAAAAATCACTCCACCTTAAGAGGTACTATGATTAAACAATTTTTCATGTGTACCTTGTACATTTTGTTTATAGTGTGTGTTTTGGGTGTGGTGTGGATTTTTTGTTCTTGTGTGTTTTGGATCTCGTCCTAGCTATGAATACTTATATCATGTTATGATTGAATGTGCACGTGGATTTATATTCTCGATTTGTAGATGGTGTCGGACAACATACCCTTAATCTCTCTTCAACGGCTTGGTTACCCTATCCCCCTACTGGTGAGCTAGTAAGCTCGAGTGGAATTTTCCTAGGTCTCAAAACTAACAATGTCAATGAATATCATGTGGTGATTGGATTGTTGGTTGATGCTTCCTCCAGTGGCATAAGCCATATTATTTTCTACTTGTACTCTCAACTTGTGGTTTCCAAGTTAAACCACATCTATGCTATTTGCAACACCGTACTCAAAGGCAGATGAATGGGATCACCTATTCACTAGCTAATTATGTTTTGAATTGGTATATTTCCCATTCTTTAATAACCATATGTAAATAATTCATATAAAATAATTATTTTTAGAAACATGCATGTACATACATTTTGTCACAAACACATTGTAAAATAAATCCATGAAGATTTTCAATTACATTAAGCATTTAAAAAAGGTTTTACAAAAAGTACTAAGACAAAAATCTAAGCTCATAGCTTTCAATGTATCATGCCGACAGAATATGAAACTTATGGCTTTCATTACATCATTATTTTCTTCTAATGTTGGTTCTCATGATAGCACATGATGGCTCTAGCCACCCAATGGATTAATTGACCAAATCGACCAGAGATCCCAACTATATAGTGTTGATAACGTTGTGTTAGGTCATCTATGGATATGTCGAGAATATCTATAGTTAATCTCTAGAGGTTCTCATTTATCTCCTGGAGCTCCTCTTCTGCCTCTATATTTTAAAACACTAATGCTATGTCAGCCTTTTCATCTCAATGGGAGAATATCCAGTTGGTCTTGAAGGCCCAATATCTGCATATTAACATATAAGGTATTAGTACAAAAAAAAATAAGTATTATAAAATACATAAAAAATCGTCTTACCTAGATTGCCCCACTTCTCTCCCTCCGGAATCGTAATATCTAGATCCCCTCTGAAATATGTGTT
Organism: Pseudotsuga menziesii; assembly: GCA_001517045.1. Lineage (NCBI taxonomy): Eukaryota > Viridiplantae > Streptophyta > Pinopsida > Pinales > Pinaceae > Pseudotsuga > Pseudotsuga menziesii. The sequence continues at coordinate 185,805 of LPNX010940227.1, forward strand.
TGCATACATGTATTCCTCAATCATGAGTAGTTGACTATGCAACCATCTGAAAAATGCACAACCATAGGTTATTATTGGTCCACCACCTCCATGGTGAGCCATCACCTCAACCCACCTCAACATATGTGGATCTCATGGCTCAAGGTCATTAATCGCTGCCTGTGGATGAAAGAGAAAAAAAATCTCTAGGAAGAAGGATACCAAAATTGACCCATAGCCAAATTGTTTCAACTCTCCTCTTCTAAATTTTGTTAGTTTCACTTTCAAGTTTCTCAAAAGACCCTCACACTAGTTAAAAAATGTAGGATCCATATGAGCCCTTGTATCATGATGGGGGTCCCCACTCCTTTCTACCCTTTTAATGGTAAACAAAATAGTCCTCAAAGGGAGATTTGGTACATGATTGATGGGGATTTTCCCACCTAGCATTTGGATCCCAGAAGTGCATAATTGTTTAATAAGAAACTTAGTGGGTTCATCACCACCTATAGGTCCATATATTTAAACAGGATCTCCTCCTCTTGAAAGCCCTGTAAGGAAATAGATGTCCTATATAACCAAGGTAAGAATATGGGTCCCAACTTGAGAATATTGTTGATCAGGGTCCCACATTTGAATCAAATGGTCCAAAACAAGGATTTGATCTCTCATTCCCGGAACTGAGAATAATTTTTCTATCCCACACTCTCTCAAATATTGCATAGTATTAGGTTCATTGGCCACTTTGGAATCCTCTAATTTGTGCTCTCTCTCTTTCCATTGCACCATTTTGCTGAACAAAGTCTACATGAAAAAATAAGAAGCATTAGAAAGGATCCATATCAAAAATCCCAATATTTTGCTTGAATTTGTTTTTTCAATCACTTTTTCCACTAACACATGTCGTCGGTGCATACAAGGAATCAGTGATGCACTCTCCCCTTTCGTGATGTGTGTCACTACTAGTTGACACACTACCTGAAAGGGAGAAGTGTGACACTTAGGTCACACTTTTACCTTTCAAAAAAAACCCTAAAGTAGATAAAATCTGGCACAAAACTTAAAAAACAAACCATATAAATGATAGAAAGGAGAGAGCATTTACCTATATATAACTAAATGAAGAATGGTTTCCTAATGCTTCTAAAATATCCACGACAAGATCAAACCAAGAAATGGATTTACTCACAACAAATTGGTAAAAAACACAATGGTAAAAAAAAATTCCTCTTTACCCCTTTTTAGTATTTGGAATAAAATATTTTAATGTTTTATTTAATTATTTAAATTATTTTTACCAATTTGGTTATATTTGAATAATGTTTTAAGTTAAACAAGGTTCTAGCATTTATTGTGGAGATCACATATGAATTTTAATGACAACTGGCTATGGCAGAGTTCATTTTTGATATTTTCATGCTCCTTTTCAAATATGAAAAATCTTCTGAGTTCTTTTGATACCATAGTAGTTCTCATTAAAAACCAAAGAAAAAGGTGTTCAGTATACTTTTATTGCTTTTTTAGGCTCATAAAACCTTTATGGAAAAGGAACCCCTTAGAGTTGTCTTTAAGATCTTTCCAATTAGAGGAAATTTCAATTTAAAATGGGCCTTCCAAAGATAATACAAATTCCATGTCATCATGTATTAGCCAATCAAAATGATTTAAAATTCAAAAAGGGAGCACCTCTTAAACAAATTTTTAATATAAATTTGGGGATAGGCCTCATAAAAAAAACTACCTTTTTGTTCGTATTTTCGACATATCTCCCTCTGATTTTACTCAAATTTTGATTGGGAGAGCTTGTTGGATGCATAATTAAATTCCACATCCATAAAGTACCCACTCAACATACTTTTTACGAACCCCGCTACCCCAAAAAGAATAAATACCTGAAAAATGTGATGATGATGTCATCATTATGTTTTCAGGTATTTCTTCTTTTTGGGGTAGCGGGGGTCGTAAAAAGTATGCCGAGTGGGTACTTGATGGATGTGGAATTTAATTCTGCATCCAACAAGTCATCATCACATTTTTAGGTATTTCTTGTTTTTTGGGTAGCGGGGACCGTCAAAAGTATGTCGAGTGGGTACTCGTTGGATGCGGAATTTAATTCTGCATCTAAAGATCTCTCCCGATCAAAATTTGAGTAAAAACACAGGGAGATATGTCGAAAATACGAACAAAAATGTAGTTTTTTCTTTTCTTCCTCCAAAATTAATAAATATTATTTTATTATTTTAACTATTATTTTATTAATTTTACTTAAGAGGCCCATTTTGAGTTGAAATTTCCTCTAATTGGAAGACTCCCAAAATAGGAAAATATCACTAAGCGAACTTGATTCTTTCATTCTTGTAAAAGTATTAGAAACTTTGTCTTTCCAGTGATAGTTTACCCCTTTTTTCGGACTGATATTCGAACTATTTACGAAAAAATAATACTTTAGTGAACATTGACTATAAGAGTTCTCCTAGGTATTATTTTAGAATTTTTCAAGTCTTGGGGACTAAATTTATGAAAAATTTCATCTTGAAGTCTTATTTAGTATTTCTGGACTCTCTAAACATGAAACGACACCAAGTTTTCCTTATCTGGACTCATTAAAATTAAACCTTGAATGACCCTTCTTTGGGACTGAACCCCTCCTTTCTCGGGTTCGTAAAACATGTGATATTGGACTCACCCCAAAACATGAGCTATCGATCATTTTCTATCCTCTTCCATCTCGTTAAAAATCAAACAAGCACTCATCAATCATCATGGGGAATTATTGGAAAGAGAATGTATATAAGTATGTATTAATGGTAGCATGTGGTCACCCTTGAGCATAATTATAACACTTCCCTGCATTTCATCAACTTGTCTTCAAGTCGATTCAATTTCATGAGTTAGCTTACTCCTTTGAGTTATTCAAAGAATGCGTTGGTGTCTCATTGCATTATGTCTTGATCTTTGTCTAATTCTGTCAATGTTTTCAAGTCATCTATTTTTGTATAAATGTTCAAGGGAGGTTTACCATCCTAATCAACCTTTGTATTCATCTTACCTTCTGTTGTGTCAGTCATCCCTAATTTAGTCCCACAATTACTCCACAGTTTAATCTACTTCAAACAATATTTGATCATGTTTCATGTCGATGATGGGGGAAACATTATGTCCTTCCTTCGATGGGTCAATTCTAGGGAAAAGATTAGGGGTGAAATTTATCCCATGGGCTATTTTTTTCTATATTTTTTTGCAAAAAAAGATTCACCAATTTTCATTTTTGAAGCCCTGTTTCGCCCAATTTTGGTGGGGTAATTTTTTTTTCACTCTAAAAATCACAAAATTATTATATAAATTATATATAATCCTTAGAAATTTAAATATTTTTAGAAAAATATCACCAGATATTTTATAGTTGTCATTTTCAGAATTGGTAAGATTTGCCAAGGTTCATACACTTTTAAATAAGTATGGATCCTTAAAATTTTCTCTGGTCATTTCTTGTCGACCTCAACTAATCATCTAAGAATTAGACCTAGAAACCAATTAGTACCATGGGTTTGCATGCCTCAATGAAAGGTTACCTCACTTTCAACAGTAGGCTTACATCATTTCTCTCTGATTGGAAGATTCCTTTGAATTTTTAAATTCAAATAATTAATTCACATCCAAAAGAATGTACAACGGTACCTTGGGAATCATTGACATCAATGGTGATTTATCTCGCACTTGTTAAGGATATATCTCAATGATCAGTAATCAAGTGGTTTCTACCATGTTCGATGTCAAGACATTTATTCACATGGATAGAATCGTACATTCTCGAATTTGGGATGAATACCCTAGGGTCCTTTTGGGGTGGGTAATTTGATTATCTACCTTCCCCAGACTATGATGGAGTGTCATTTCATAGATCCATAGTGTATTTCTGGTGGATATGCTCGGTCTTGAGTCAATATGACATATATCTACATTTTATATTCAATATCTATGTCCAGATTTGAGTTTAGTGTCATGGATCTACATTGTATATTCGGGTAGCCATGGCCTGGATGCCTATGCATGGATCTACAATGTCTTGGTCAGAATACATATTATGATTCAGTTGGGACACATATCTCAAAGTCTATTGTACTGCAAAGTCCTTGTTCAACATTTCAACCAATGGTCTTTTTCCTCAACAATCATACTCAAAGTATTTCACCTATCCTATCCTTTTAGCTTCATACATTGTGGGGCAATATGTTACACCAAAATATTTTCATGACCATGATAATAATACATGTGCTCCTAAATTTTTCCTAATCCCTAAAGTATTAGTGTTGAATTGCTTGGGAAAGAGGTTCTTCCCTTCAGTTTTACAATTTTGTGGCAGTGGCACACTTCTCTTGTTTACAATAGGCGTCAAACTACTATTGGCACACCCTATACACTAACAGGGTGCGTCATTGACCCTTGTTTCTTTAATACATCATCTATCACCCCTTATTAACCCATGCTATCCCTTAGAAAAGAGAAAAATGTCTCATTCAAAGGCCAAAAAAAATATTTGAGAAGCTTCCAAAAAGAAACTCTCAAGGAGGCTTATCCCAATAGATCATCATGAGTCGCAGTCGAACCCATAACCTCTTGGGATGATCCCTTAACATTCCAAATGGAATCCTCAAATCCCTCTATCCTCTTGGGTCTATATATATAAGTTCATCCCTCATGGTTGAGAGAGGAAGGATAGAGCACCCAAATGATATTAAAATACTTCTAGAGCTGAGTTTCCCTTTTCCATTAGAGACAAGGTTGGATATTTGAGGCAAAGACTAGTGGAAAAAAATGGTAATGTCAAGGTGATGGTTGTAATATTCCCTTTTATATTCTTGTTAATAAAGTAATACATACTCTTTCCATACAGTTGTATTGTATTGTATATCTTTATAACTTGTTTTCTTGACCACTTGTTTATATTAATCAATACTACATATTTATTTTACTTGTGTGCTTGTTTCTTCTATGTTTTTTTGCAGTTAGGATTGAAGATCACATCAAACAAGAAAAAACCACTATAGTACCAAGGTGAGAAATCTATTATTCTTTTTCATTTTGATTAATCTAGGAAAATTTTATTTATTATGTGGTGTTTTTTTCTAGATCCAAACCATTTAGACTAGATAGCTTTGTCCTTGTCCACATAGACGAAGTGTGTCGAAGGATCAACAAAGGACTTCAACAACCTATCCCCTCAAATTATCAAAGTTTGAAGGATCTAATACATGCAAACATATTCTCTTCAATATTATACCCAATCTTATAATTGCCAATATTGTTCCCTTTCTGAAACTTGATATGACCGCAACAAGTACAATATCCTAGATTATGACATGATATTCATGGGTCTTGAGGCCTATTAAGCCATTTGTCAGTTTTCCTTCTAATATTACTAATCACATATCAAATAGGAAACCAAGTATGAGACATCAACATTAAGAATTGTGCATGTTGTTCTTTTGTCTGCACATTACGAGCAATAGGTTTTCTATATTTTCCATCGCCATATTTTTCAACCCGAATTTTTTGATAAATATTTAGTTCTTGACGGTCTATTCATGACGATATTGTATCATATGCACCAAATAGAGTATCTATAATAGCAAAAGCTATGTTTTTCTCACTATGCATAAATTCAATAGTATTCCTAATGATTATATGCATAAAGTATGGAAACTTATAAAATATGCACAATCATTTTACACCACTATCATTAAGTGGATCATTTTTACTGTTGGAATAATCAAAACCCATTCCCATACTTGGGATAAAAAATTTAAATAATTTCCTAGGTCTTGCACTAGCTAGTTGGCATCCACTTGCATTTATGTGGTCAAACTTTCCAAAAATGCCTCTATGAGCACTTTAGAAAGAATAAGGATAATATTTTGACAAACCATTAGACTTCCTAGTTTATCAAGTGTGTGTTCCTTCCTTATCCATAGTTTCCATTGTGTTCCTTTCTTATCCATAGTTTCCATCTTTTTAGTAGTTTAAAGGCAAAAGGTAACGCTAGTTTTAAGGAGAACAACATTGTTTTTGTCTTAACTTGTTACACATAAATCTCGTTGCCATTATGTGTTGAGGCTCAAAACATCATAATTTTCCCTCAAATCTTAAATCATGAAGTTATGATAGTGGCCCAAACTCCTATTTCAATATTTGAGTCCAACATCGCCTTTTCCCTTAATACTAAAGGCATTGCCTTCTTCGGTAACATCCATTGTCTCTTGACAATAAGCAGTGCCACTGCTTTTTTCCCTTGATCAAGGAGAAATTCCACCCTGATAATGATCTGTCTATATGGAGGAGAAGCAGTGCTCGAGGTAAAAGGTGAAAAAGATAAGATTCCACGAATCTTATCGAAGGAAGACTTCATGGTACCCTCATCCCTACTCATGTGGACCACCTGGACTTGATATCCTCCCTTTTTGGATCTCCCTTCCACCTCACCCACCAATTACTCAACCATCCCTATCCTCCCAAGGCCTATAAAACTTGGCTCATACCCCACGGTTGAGAGAGAGAAAAGTTATGCTGCTGAATTGAGATTCTGGCCTAATCTAGGGTGAGCATAGAAGGAGCAAGTTGGAGATTTTGAGGACAAGTCATGGCATGTGAAGGAGCATCACAACACTAAGGAAAAGGTTGTAATATTTATTCTTCATTATTAATGCAAGGTTGTTTCCTTTCCCATAAAATGTGTTGTGTTTAAATCATTTCATTTTAATACTGTAGGTTATGTTCTGGTACCTTTGATCTTGCTTGTCTATTTGATGTGTTTGCGCAGGTACATTTGTGGAGAATTATCACCATAGGAGACACTTACATCATACTACAGAACAACCAAAGGATTCATTCCAGATATCTACAAGCTCTAGGGGAAGTCTTCCATCCTTGTTGTTTAACTATTTGTTTTAGATCTGAACCATTCAGACTAGAGGAACAACTCTTGTCTGCAAGAGGTGCAATTTTCCTAGCAATAAATATGGAGACTCCACTGGGGAAGAGCTTTCAACACATCTGGTCTTCCTTGGTTCTCAAAATCTTGTCTGAAATCCAAAATCCAACTTTTTAGTTGTCAGATCCACTATATTTTCTAGTGAGATCTTGGTTCGATATAACCAGATCTGCTCAAATCTGATGCACATTTTCTTTATGTACTTAATTTTCCTATTAAATTCATGATTTGATCCCAGTGTTTCAACATCTAACTCTCTATTTTTCTTCCTTCTTTTGTTTTTTTCATCTACCATCAATACTCACCAAGTGGTGCCATGTAGGTTTTCTACACCTGTGTGATTTCAAAACTAAGTTGATTTTTTCTTTATGTTCTGTATGTTTTTTGGACTGCATGCTTGAGATCTAAATTGTATTTTCAGAGTCTGATAGTGGTAAATTCTTGCTTTGGTTTTATTCAAAGGGCTAGGTTACATCCATTGTTTTAGTTGATTGTATGCTTGGTTTGATTTTCAAAAGGAGTGCTTGGAATTTTCACTGAGTTAGATCTCTTTTTACTGTTTGATCAAACTGAAAAGGAAGCTTTGCTTTTTGGCTTTTACTTTTGTTCTTTGTTAGTTTATGAAAGACTTATTTTTTCTTTTAATTAAAAGAAATTATTTTGTTGATATTTTATTATAATTTTTCTTAGAGACAAATCATCGGACCCCTGATTAGCTTCATAAGCTTTCAGATATCCATATTCTTCTTTCCTTTTATACACTCTTATCCTGTCAAAAGAAAAAATATATCATAGTTTTAAGTTAGATATTTTCATTTTTTGAAGAAAATTGAAAAAGTGCTTAGTGTGACTTTTAGTGCTATTGTATTTCTTTTTAGGAAAAGATATCTCACTTTGTTCTTGCTTTCAAAGATCGGTGTGGAAGTGTGTTGCTTGTTTGCAATTTTATGAAAAGTTGAGTTCAATGTAACTATTTGGGAAAATATTTTGTTTTGAAATAGAATTGAAACACTCTCTCCTTCCCATAAGTAGGGAATACATTGAATGGTAAAGTGAAAAAAATTTCATCCCATTCATGCATCCACCTAACCGTTCAAGATAAAATTAACAGTAGATTTAGGTTAAAATTCTTAGTAACTTGAGTGATAGGATATAGACGTGTTTCGATGTCTTTAAACATAGGAGTTGTTGTTATTTTCCTACACTGCAACCTTGGAATTGCATGGTTCTTCCACATACCAGTGGTATATAGAACAACCTTTCACGTACCCTTGAGGTATATCGAAAGGTACTTCACATGCTCAATTGTATATCTGAAGGCCCCTTTTGAATGATTGTGCATTAGACAACACTAACACGGATTTGAGCTCCCACGTACCTTGCGTATATTGGGAGACCCTTCTAGGATTACCTAAACCATATTAGAAAAACATTTTGGCCATATTGTCAGCACAATACACCGCGAACAACACTTGGGGAGACTACTACACATGTACTGTCCAGGCAATCAGGTATTTAGGAAAGGGACAGTCCCAATCCTCCTTGTATCGCTTTACTATTGGACCTTGCAATATATAGCGAGTTGCAAAGACTTAATAATCCTAGTGAGGAATCGGCTTGTATCAACCCCTCTTGTCACTTAAGTTTTCTTGTGGCATTTATTTTGTGTAGGAGAGGTTTTGTGTGTTTTTTCTAGTTTTCAAACCCTAGGTTAATATTTTAGTGACGAGCAATCTGACTGAGTTTCCTTTGAGATGACCTAGAAGGGCTCAAGGCTTGCCACCTGATTCTCCTCCTACTGCGGGATAAAGAAAAATGGAAGCCACTGACCAAGGAGCCACAGTTTATTCTCATGTCGAAGAGAATCCGATTATGGAAGTTGGGGAAGAATTCACTACATATGATAACCCCTTGGTCAAATAGCCTCCTGTGGCTGACACTACTTTCCATTTTTCAATGGAAGGTCATGTTGGTTCATCAAATTGGGTTGATCTCCCATCTGATGACACCGAGGGGACAGAATATGGCCGTAATGCTCCTTTTTGGAGAACCTCTATGGGTCAAGCAATTTTTGAATTTTGAGTTACTAGACCATCCTTTTTCAATCCCCCATTGGGTGAGGATGTGTATAGTGGGATTCAACCATCTCTTGATCACATGCACAATTTTCAAGAGAGACTAACAAAATTTGTTGCCTCACCTCTACCTCATAAAGAACCTATGTCAACTCTTTTACCTCGTCTGTCAGAATCAACCCCTCCTGGGTACCATTCACTCTCAATGTCTCAAGCAACTCCTATTTTTATATCACCGGTTCAAGGTTCTATAGTTCCTAATCTAGGTCAATCTTCCAACCCTGTTACTACAGTTCAAAATCTCGAGTATTCTTCTGGTTCTCTAATACTTTCTTCCACTGGGGGGAAACCTTCAACTCAAGTTGCACCAATATTTAGTGGAGCTACATCTAGTATAAGACAAAACTATGCAGTAGGACAGTTAGCAGTAGTATTCCTTCCCACAAAGACCAAAGTGGTTACTCCCCCTTCTAGTATGAGCCAACCCTCAGGGGTACAACCCATTGTTAAGCAGCCTTCTTGGGAATATACTCACCCTAAAAATTTACCATCTGTAAGTATTGTAAACTTTCAACCTATGTTTACAAGAATGGTATATCCTAGTATGCCTTACCCTGGGAACATGTTTACACCTTGGGGGCAACCAAATTGGTCATATATGCCCATGCTTGGGGGGATACCTATCAATAATGTTGGAGGATATGGTGGCCCACCTTTTAGGGGGTCACCTAGTGGAGGCTCACCTGGTGGGGGCCCACTTGGTGGAGGTCCACCTGGCGGAGGTCTACCTTATGATAGACCACCTCCTAGTGAATCACCTTCTGGGGGGACACCTCAGTAGAGGACCACCACCTTCTGGGGCACCACCACCTGGAGGAACACCTCCTAGCGGACCACCTTCTAGAGGACCACCTTTTTGAGGCCCACCTGGTGGAGGTCCTCCTAGCGGAGGACCATTTCCACCACTACCTAGAGGAAACCCTCCATGTAGCAGATCTTCGAAAGGATTGTGTGCAAATCAAAATTTCCAACAACTAGTGTATCAATCAGCCTATGGTCCCACTGGTATACCCATGATCTATAAATACTACTAGTATGTCCAACCTAACTGACAACTTCCTTTTTTGGAAAATTTAGATTTTCCTGATTTGTCTAAGTTGATAAATGATCCCATTCAACATAACCCTTTATGGCCAACAATTCCAGTAAATTTACTATCAAATATTCTAAAATTTGATGGGAAGCAGGGAGAAGATCCCAAAAACCAAGTTATGACCTTCCATCTATGGTGTTCTTCCAAATCCTTGATGGATGATTCTGTCTTTTTAAGGCTCTTTCAATGAACTTTGACTAGTACAGCTGTAAAGTTGTACATTGAACCGTTCCACAACATTCATTTGTGGAATTTAGCTCATTGGCGATAGTTTTTCTTACTCATTTACAACTGCCCATCTGTTACGAAACTGGTACGGATCTTTTGACATCACTTCATCAAAATACCTCCACACACATATCTGACCATATTCATGAGTGGAGGAGATGATGAACACTAATTAAAGCTCCTATTCTAGATCAATTATTAGAATACTAGTTCATGAAATCCTTGTTTCCCCCTATTACCCGAGACGTGGCTATGGGTGGTGCTGTCACTAAAGAGTATACTATCAATCGTGCTCAGTACCTAGACTTGGTTTATTCCCAATCTAGAACTTTGTATGACCTAATCCCTCAAGCTCCTCTCCCTAGCACTGACCCTACTAAGCCACCTACAAAAATTCCTATTGATGGGGTTGTCAGTTCAATCCATCCCTCATCAGCAGCTAAACCTTCCAAGAAACAAAGTACTTCCACTACTACTCCTTCTGCTCCTACGATTTATGTCGAGGTGAATGCTATCCAAAGTACAGAAACATAAGAAACCTGGAAACCAACAAGATAATCCTAAAGTTACAGCCCGAGAGAATGATAATAAAGGCAAGAGGAAGGCCAAGCACCCCTGCTTGTTGTGTGGTGGTGACCACTTAACAAAGGAGTGCCCCCACCATGAAGATATTAGTAAATTTTTGAAGAGTAACCCTACACTAGCAGTGCTCACCGACCCCTTTCCATCTCAACAACAATTGATAGATCATATGTCTAATCAAGGACCCTCTAATTCGACAGAAGAAATCAGAATGATGTCCTCAGAAACTATCAGTTTGAATACTCATAGTCAGTCATATGACAAACCTACAGATAAGAAGGACAAGAATCCTTCTCCCAAAAAAACGCCTTCCACTAGCCCTCCTTAGTATTCGTCTAATAGTCCCCTCATGATCGAGAAACCTAATCTTTATTTGATTTTGCGCCCACCCAAAAGTACCCTCAGAAATTCTGTGTTTAATCCAAATGCTCAAGCTACATAATTCTACAATGTTGTTGAAGATTTAGCTCAAGCACCTTGCATAATGTCTACCTTGGAGGTGCTCCAAAGGTGTCCCACACATCACAAAAACTTGTTAACAACATTGGGGGAATTAGACCCAGATAACACGAATTTGATTCACTTTAATGTGGAGAACTATAAGTCCAGATTACCCCACCGGCTTGCATTTCAAATCGTGACAAGCGTAGTTGGGAGAAAGGTCCATAGGACCATTCTGGATGAAGGAGCTACCACCTCAATTTTGTCTATGACTTGTTGGAGAGCCATTGGCTCTCTCGAAATCATGAAGTCACCCACAACCTTAAAAGATTTTGATGGATGAGGTTTCCAACCTCATGGTCTGTTATCATCCCTTTCGGTTGAGCTTGGGGGAAAGACTGTTTCCATTCAAGTGGAAGTAGTCGATTCCCCATTGGATTACAATATTCTTTTGGGGAGGAACTGGTTCTATGATTTGACAGCTATCACTTTGACAGTATTTCAAACTCTCCAATTCCCTCATTTGGGGAAGATTTTGACCATCCATCAACTCAATTTTTATTCACCAGATGTTTCTACGCCCACTGGAAATAATATCCCTATGGTAGGTCAATCCCCTCCTCCTTATCAGTCGATTGAGGTAGGTATGCTGAAGGATTCAACCCTTATGGGAGTGTTTCCCTCCACCCCTCCTAGTACAGAAGTGGATACTATGAACATGATCTCCACGATTGGCCACAGTCATAGAGGAAAAGAAGTTGTTGAGTCATACTCTTTAGGCCCTTATTAAGCACTTTATGATGTTGTTCAATATTCTTCTAATGTCCAGCCTGATGATATTCATCTAGTAGCTTTGAATCCTTACCACTTTCCCTACTAGCTAGAACCCTCTATCCCCACTCTAGACTATCTCACACAGAATTTTCCATTGGATGATTCCATTATGGAGATCATGAGTGTGGATGAATTGGTTTGGGAAGATCACCATTATAGATATTCTTTCCTTCCCAATGGCAGTTCGGTATACTTTGATCTTGTATCTCTTATTAGCATCGATATCATCACCAATCCTCAAACACCTGTATTGTTTCAAAATACTGATTCCGAAGGATATCTTTGCAACATCACTCAAACAACCCCTATTTACATATCAGTCAAGCCCGAAACTGTTGAGCACGTTCATGTGGGCCAGAACTGTTCAACAGAAGAAACTGAAGGTTATAGAGCTCTTTTCAAATAATTCTGTGATATTTTTCTTGGACATACGAAGAAATTCCTGGGATTGATCCATCTATTGCCGTACATGAGATTAAACTTATCCCACGGAAATACCAGTCCGACAAAAATTACATCATGTCCATCCTAGGAAGGTTGTGGCTATTAAAGCCAAAGTGGAGAAACTTCTAAAAGGGGGGTTTATTTATCCTATACCACTGACAGAATGGGTGTCTAATATTGTCCTTGTAGCTAAGAGAAGAGCACTATTAGGGTTTGTATCGATTTACGTGAATTAAATATGGCTTTTCCTAAGGACAATTTCCCTACTCCACACATCGATCAAATCATAGATAACTATGTTGGGAGTGTCATCTTTTCTTTCATGGATGGATTTTTTGGCTACAACCATATAGAGATTCTAGCCACCGATTAGCATAAAATCACATTCATTTTCCCGTGGGGAACCTTCGCATATCTAAAGTTACCCTTTGGGTCTCAAAAGCATCAAAGCTACATTTCGGCGCACCATGTCCTATGATTTTCATGATATCAAGCACATCATGGAGCCGTATCTTGATGATCTCCTTGCTCATTCCCAACAATGGGAGGACCACCCAGAGCACCTTAGAGACATTTTCCTTAGGTGTCGTCATTATAATATTTGGCTTAATCCACACAAATGTGTCTTTTGTGTTGAGACTAGACGTCTTCTTGGCTTTATGGTTTCCAAATATGGCATCCATATTGATCCCTTGAAAATTGCTACTATTTTGGCCTTACCCGTCCCGTCAAACATCACTGAACTCCAAAGTTTGCAAGGGAAGGAAAAAAAATTTCGGCGTTTCATATGCAACTTCGCAGAAAAAACATAGGGCTGTATGTGTCTCCTTAAGAAGGACACTATGTTCTTTTTGGATGACCAAGCCCAATGAGATTTTGATCATCTAAAACATGCTTTGACCCATTCATTAGTGTTGCACCCCCCAGATTACTCAAAATACTTTTTGTTGTATGTTGTTGCCTCCACTACCACCATTGGCATGGTTCTAGTGCAGGAAGATTCCAACAGCGATGAAAACATGATCTATTACCTATGTAGGAGTCTTCTTGACTCTGAAACCCATTACTCGTGTGTGGAGAAGCTAGCTTTGTCTACGGTCATTGCTATGCAAAAATTATGTCACTACATCTTACTCTGTACCACAATTGTACTCACAGATCAAAAACCCATGTATTACATTCTGACTCGTTAGGTACTAGGGGGAAAGTATTCCCGTTGGATCATTATCTTATAGGAATTTAATCTTGAGTTTGCTAAGGATACTTCAAAGAAGTCCTTGGTCTTTGCAGAGTTGATGTGTGACCTCCCCTGTGCTTTGATGGAAGTTGGGCCCAATGATCTATTTCTGGATGAATCTTGTTCCTGAGCAGCACAACTGACCTGTGGTATGGATATTTGATCATTTATCTCGATAACCAGAGATTTAATCTTGACATATCCTATGATGATCATCATCGTATCCGTTACCACGCAAAGTATTATATCATTCTAAACAATACATTGTATTGACTTGGTATTGATTCCATTCTTCGTAGATTCCTTACACACACAGAGGATGAATAAGTTCTGAATGATTTCCACTCTGGAGCATGTGGAGGTCATCTTTCTAGGATGGCGATAGCTAAGAAAATCCTTCGTGCTGGATATTTTTGGCCCTCAATATTCAAATATTTTCATTAGGCAATTAACAAATTCCCACCTTGTCAACACTTTTATCCTAAAAAGTGCACCCACCCTACTCCTTTACACCCCATCATTCAGTGTTGTCCCTTTTCCCAAGTGGGGTGTTGATTTTATGCATTGTAATGCTACCTCAGCTCGGGGGCATGGTTACATCATAGTAGCTGTCGATTACTTTACAAAATGGGCTGAGGCAATGCCTACATATGCAGAGGATGGAAATACTACCGCCCTCTTTTTATTTAACCATGTGATAGCTAGGTTTTGAGTCCCTCAAGCCATAGTCACTAACCACGGATCTCATTTCTGCAATAAGATGATGGATGAGTTAAGTAATAAGCTATGTTTTTACCATGAAAACTCAACTCCGTATTACCCGCAGGCTAAGGGTCAGGTCAAGGCCAGGAACAAATTTTTTAAAACTATGCTGCGAAATATGGTTGGAGATCACAAATCCAACTGGCATTTGACTCTCTTGTCTGCACTGTGGGATTATAGGACTTCAATTAAAATAAAATAGGTTTCACGCCCTTTCAGTTGGTTTATGGAATAGAAGTTGTCCTCCCTATCGAGTGTCAAATCCCATCACTTAAACTTGCAGTAGAAGTTCTCCCGAACACTTCTGCTGAAGAAGAACGGTTTTTGTACTTAAAAAACCTTGATGAAAGTAGAAGAGATGCTTCCTTGCCTAACGAGGCACACAAAAATGCATTAAGGCCCAATATGATAAGTCTGTTCAACCTTGTTTCTTTTATGAAGGTGACATGGTTCTGACTTACGATCATAGACATGACAAGTTAGGGAAGGGGAAGTTTGAATCTATGTGGTACGGTCCCTTTATCGTCAGTAGAGTGTTAGAGAAAGGGGCCTACCAGCTTATATACAACGATGGGATACCCTTCGGGAAACCTCGCAATGGATTTTACCTGAAGAGGTACTATGCTTGAAGTCATTTTAGTATGGTACCTTGTATATATGTATATTGTTTAACATTTTGACATTTTTTTGGCTTTTCGATATGGTTTTGAGTTTCTTGTCAATACTGTTTATACCACATTTTGGTTATGCAAATCCGATGGATTTTTATGGTTTCGTTGATGGTGATTGTCATCATACCTTGAACCTCACTTCAACTGCTTTGGTTTTGTATTCCTAGGTAGATTATTTAGTTAGTTCAGGCGCAATTTGTATTGGTCCATCTACCAACAACATCGCTGAGTATCAAGTAGTGATAGGTTTGTTGACAAAGGCTACATCTAGGGACATTCATGACTCGATAGTATTCATGGACTCACAGCTAGTGGTTTGTCATTTAAACCACGTTTATACCATTAGGAACCCCACACTTATTTGTCTCTTTCGAAAAGTGTATCTGTTAGAGAGGTCATTTGAGTCAATGACTTATAGGCACATTCCTAGGTCTTACAACACGGTTGCCGAATCATTGGAAAACTACATTCTAGACCAACATATTTCCCATACATAACTACTATAAATAAAACATGTTCCATTGTAAGTTAACTTAAATAGTAAAAGACATGTAAAAGCTCATGTAAATATCATTTTCCATTTGAAACACATATAAACACCATAAATAAGTCTCTCTGTGTGTGTATATATATATAAAGTGCTTTACAAAAATAATGGTCATGAGACCCCGACTGAAGCACTTTGGATTTTAGATACAAAGGGTCAAAAATCTTGAAGATAACTAGATTTCAATGTATACGTCATGTGGAATGTCTAGTGCTGATCATGATATCACATAATAGCCTAGCTACCCTCCGGAGCAAGCTACTGAAACAACTCCACACTCTAGTTGTGTGTCTCTGGTACCTCCTAGGGAGGTAATCTATCCCAGCATTTGGAATGTCTAGAGTCAATCGATTGAGATTCTCCTCTAGCTCGGTTAACTCATCATCACCTCTATGTACAAAACGAACCCTCGCTCACCTGTCCATTGGGAATGAACCCATGGGCCATGCATCTCCAACATCTTCATGAAAACATTAGGTCTCATCATCATTCATAAAAATCATAAAACATGAAACTAAAAAAATAATTAACATCTTGAGCTTGTTTCTTACCAATATCACCCCACTGAGCACCAACTGGTAAAGGTAGATCTGGATCTCCTCAAAATTTGGTCCTAGCATAAGAATAATCCTCAACCATGAGGTTCTAGTCATCTAACCAATGGAAGAAGGGATTCCCATACTTGACCTTGGCTCTGCCACCTCCAGTGTGGGTCATGATCTCCACCCACCGCAACATGCGGGGGTCTTGATCCCTCAGCTTAGTAAAAACTACAGGTGGTCTCAGAAGAGGTACTCACTTGAAAAACAAACAAGCCAGGAAAGTCCCATAATTAAATTGTTTCAGTTCCCCCTGTCGACACTTCATCATCTTATCCTTGAACACAACAAGAAATGATTTGGCCCAGTTGAAAATAGTAGGTTCCATAGCCTCTAGGGCATACAACATGTGTTCCCAAGAATATTGGTGAGCCCCTTGGCTCCCTGCAACCCTTTGCATAGTAAAGAGTACTATCCAAAGTGGAAAATCCATCACTTCCTTAATTGGGATCTTCTTCCCAAACATTTTAGTGGCTGGATAGCAGTGACAGACTATGAGTTCTTGTGTGGTAATATATCCCCCTCGGTAGCCTCTCAACTTAATAGGCACTACACTCCTAGATAATTCGGTGAGAAAATAAATATCTTCCACCTCCACATTGATAATATGGCCCCCACCTCAAAATTTTGTTGTTCCAGGTTCCACATCTGCAAAATATGCTCCATTAGTTTTACATGGGATATCATACTAGGAGCCTAGAAGAATTTTAGAAGGAGACAAGCCCGTAGTACAGCTATAGAAGCCACATCTGCCTCAGCTCAGCCATCATAGTCCTCATGCTACCTCTCTTTCCATACCACCATTTTGGTCAAAATGACCTGCCAAAAACAATAAATGGAGCATTTAGACATATAATCAATCTTCCAAAATGCTTTAAAATCACTATCTTGGCTAAGGTATCCATTTTGGGCATGTGATTTCTAGCACCGCTTCTGTCTCTTTGAGATAGAGTGGTGCCACTGCCTATGTAGGCGCGTTTGGCGCGGTTTTCATCGGGCACCGCTTTTCTCGCATGGGAGAAGTGCATTACCCAGGAAACAAATTTTACCCTTGGGTAAAAATCCCCAAAAATCAATAAAAATGCTTGAAAAGAGAAAATTGCAACCATGAAAATGATGAGAAAGGTTTTAGCTCCTACCTGAGACTGATGGTTCGGAAAATGGACAGGTAATGGCTCCAAAATCTCTAACTGAAAATCTGCACACAATGCTCCAAATGGCTCTCCAAAACTTGGTAAATGGTAAATGAATTGTTTTTACTATTTCAATTGACTTTTATATGAGGTTTTCTAGGGTTGTGTTATATAATTATTTTAATATTTTTTAATTATTTAATTTAAAAATGCCCTTTTTCTATAGTTATAAAAGTCAATTTTTATATTTTTGGGAAGCTAATAGTTTTTTAAAAGATGCTTGCAGGGATGAAAGTGAATAATTTTGGATATGGTTAAGTTTGTTTTTGAATTTTTCATACTGTCATAAAATGGAAAAAGTTGTCGAGCGCTCATTTCAATACTTCAATTGTGTTCCTTAAACCTAGTATCACAGTTTCGAATCGTTTTTGCTTCTTTTCAAGCTCGTTAAACCTACTCATCATGAAAAGAAACCCTAACGGAGTCTTCTTTAAACCCTTTTCGAACTCCTTAAATGTGAAAAGATTGTCGAGTGACCTTGTCTTCTTCATGCTCGTAAAAGTACTTGAAGATTCATCTTTCCGATGATAGTTTACCCCTTTTTCGGTTCGGATTGACTAATTACAAAAAATTAACACTCCATCTAATCATGACTGGAAGAGTTTTCTTGGGTATTATTTATACTTTTTCGGTCCCTAGAGACTAAATTGTATGAAAAAGGACCCTTTGCAGTCTTCTTTTGTTTTCGTTCAGACTCTCTAAACATGAACAATACCGAGTTAACTTTCAATGGACATATTAAACTAAACACTAAGAGACCCTCTTTTGGGAATGAACCCCTCCTTTCTCAGGTTTGTGAAATATATGAGAATGGACTTATCTCCAGATAAGCTACAACAAGTGTTTGTTACCCTCTTTGGACTCGTAAAAAAGAAAAGAGGCACTCATCATCCATGATGGGGAAGTTAAGGGAAGGGACCTATTTCAAATTTTGAATAAATGGAAGTTATTAGTCACCTTTGAACATGGCACTTTTCTACATTTCATTCATTCAATTGGGTATTTCATCTTACTTCCAAGTCGATCCATTTTCACGAGTCATGTCACTCCTTTGAGTTTTCCAAAGAATGCATCATCTACTGTCACATTACATATCAGTATTTATCTGGTATAAGTCAATGTTTCCAAATATTTAGTCGTGCCGCCCGATGTTCAAACGAAAATTGAAATCCTACCTCTGCAGTCTAAACTTCCTTTTGTGTCAGTATCTTTTGAATCAGTCCTATGGTTACAACATACTCAAAATTCTGGAACTTTGTTTCGACTTTCATGTCGTTGATGTGGGATTCATCATGGCCCTCCTTCAACGAGACTATTCCTATCGACATCAGATAATCATCCAGGAATTAGTCTTAGAAACAAAAAAATAGTACCTTGAGATCTGTATGCTTTTATGACAAATTCTCTCGCTCTCGACATAGGTTCACATCATTGACTTTTGATAGAAATATTCGACTGAGTGTTCAACGTAAAATCATCTATTCACACTCAGGAGATTGTACTAAGGTACCTTGGAAATCATTGACATCAATGGTGATCTCCCTTGCACTTGTTAACGGTTCTCATCATTAACTAGTAATCAAGTGGTTTCTACCATGTTCGACATCAAAACATTGTAATCACATGGATAGAATCGTACTTTGTGGAATACGAGACGAAGACCCTGGGTATTTTTTAAACGCTCATTGTTGTCCCAGTTTGTGATGAAGTATTTTGTATAAGTCCTAGCATGGATCCATATTTGTATGGTCATGATTGTGCTCAAATTTGTGTCCATTTGACATAGATCTACATTGTATGTCTGGTAGCTATGTCTAGGTTTGAGTCTTCTTCGCATGGAACTATGTTGTATTCTAGTAGCCATGTTTATTCATCTCTCTCATGGATCTTCCTTGTATTCATCTACATACATGATGAGAATACATTTTGTTATGAGTAAAAAAGTATTGATGTATTGCAAAATCCTGGTTGATGATGATCTATGATCAAGCGATGTCTTACTTCAAAGTGATAACTTTATCTTTCAAATATCTCGCCTATCTCATCCCTCTAGCCTCATGTTTTAGGGGGCATTATGTTACACATAAAATATCGTCACCTCATGTGTTGAGGCCCAAAACATAAGAATTTTCCCTCAAATCCAAAATTATGAAGTTGGACAATGGCCTAGACTCCTGTTTCAATATTTGAGTCCAACACCACCTTTTCCCTTAATGCAAGAGGCATTGCCTTCTTTAGTAATTCCCATTGTCTCTTGACAATAAGAGGTGCCACCACTTTTTTCCTTTGATCAAGGAGCGGTTCCACCCTGGTAATGCTCTGTCTATATGGAGGAGAAGCGGTACTCAAGGTAAAAAGTGAAAAAGAGAAGATTCCATGAAGCTTCTCGAAGGAAGACTTCGTGGAACCCTCGTCCCTACTCCTATGGACCACAGGGACTCGAGATCCTCCATTTTTGGATCTCCCTTCCACCTCACCCACCAATTACTAAACAATCCCTATCCTCCCAAGGCCTATAAAACCTGGCTCATACCCCATGGTTGAGACAGAGAAAATTTATGTTGCTGAATTGAGATTATGGCCTAATATAGGGTGAGCATAGAAGAATCAAGTTGGAGCTTTTGAGTACAATTCATGGCATGTGAAGGAGCATCATAAAACTAAGGCAAAGGTTGTAATATTTCTTCTTCATTATTAATTCAAAGTCAGTTCCTTTCTCGTAAAATGTGTTTTGTTTAAATCATTTCATTTTACTACTGGATTCCTTAGTCACTAGTATAGAACTGTAGGTTATATTCTGGTACCTTTGATCTTGCTTGTCTATTTGATGTGTGTTGATGTATTTGTATTTTTGGAATGTATTCACTTGTATATATTATGTATTGTACCCCGATTTTTATTCCAGGAAGTATCTATAATGTAATTGAGTCATGTCATGCCCTGATGTTCCGATAGGGAGATTTAATAATGTAAACAAGTCATGTAAAGTCATTGAGGTTAACCCTTCATTATAAGTCGGGGCAACAGTCCCTACAATTGTGTCAAGGTTAACCCTCCTTGTTGATTGGAGGGCAAAGTCCCCACAAATGTGGGGCACTAGGGTTATTAGACTCTCCTAGAGATGTCGGCACTAGTAAGTAATTGTTAAGTGGGGCCGACATGTTGAAGTGGAAATTAAGTGAGCAAAAGAATATAAATACAGAGTGATCCTCTCTATTTATCACACACACACTCACTCATTGGGGCACATGAGTGAAATAGGAGAAGCTCTCTCAAGTGAGAGAGAGAACAGTTGTGGAGATCATCTTTTCTATTTTTGATTTTTACTGCTGCCATTGGTGCTTATTCTATCTCTGAGGAAGTTGCAGGGTTTTCTCCTTTATGGTTTCCTCGAGGAAAATTCTTTGTGTCTCTTGGCTCTTGTGTTTATTGTTGTGCATGTTATTCTCTCAGATAAGATCCTAAGATCATATTGCTTAAATGATAAAAATCTAACATGGTATCAGAGCTAACCTCAGAAGAAGTGTGCAGCTGTAGAATCTAGGGCTTCTTAATTTTTGGGTCTCTCTACGCAATCCATCAGCAAAATAAGGCTAGGATAACTCTCCATTGAAGGGTGCATCTTTCCGTTGAAGCAAATTTTGATTCCGGGCATTTTCAATTTTTGGTGCAAGAAATTAGGGATTTTTACAGAAGAGGAATTTTTTAGTGAGCCCGGCATAGGATTTCTCTCCTCATCAAAATCGAAGTTTAGAGACTTGGGTCGAGATTTTTGGTTGGGTGAAACTATAGGAAAAGTCAAACCCTAGTTTGACCCAGGGCCTGAAAAACCCTAAAATACTGAAACGGATAGTTTTGGTAAATTTGATATATCTTGATATTGGAGAAGGATCGGGTAGAAAAAATTTCACAGGTTGAAGACACATTCTAGATGTAGATTGTATCCAAGTTTTAGTCTCAGATTTGCTATATTCCAGAAGATATGATTCCTCCAAGTTAGGGTTCCAGCCTCTCCCACGATTCCTCCCCAAACCGGACACCTAGGGAGAATTTCTATATCTCAGGCTACGAAGGTCCAAATGAAATTTATCAAGATGTCCCAGAAAGGGCATGGATTATAATTTTTGTGGTAAAAGTTTTAGACCCCTAAGATGAAACAGTGACACGTGGCAATCTATACAACGTTGATATGTGGAAAAGTCCTGAAACAGGTCACCTTTGGAAAACTCTCATAAGTACCAATTGGTGAAACAAATTCTGATGAAACCTATGGTGTTGGAAGAAGGACAGAAGAGGTTACCTCAATACAAAATTTCAGAAATAGAGGAGCATTAACTTTGGAGATATCGCAGAAACAATATCAGGCATTTATGCAGAAGAAATTGGTAAACTAGGGCTTCCTATTCTGGGAGCTTCCCTCCACTGTTTTCAGAAAAGGAGTACATTGGATAGCTCAACTTGAAGATTTATATCTTTCTATCCAATCAAATCTGAAATATTCCAAGTTTTGAAAATTATGGTTTCTCTGACAAACCCTAGATCAACCAGCTCCGGAACCAGGATGGACACCTCAAATCAGTAAGATATAATCTTTTTCTATTTACAATTGAGGTTCTCATTTCAAGATGACTAATCACAACAGATTGATGACAAGCTTGGTGAGGCTGACACCTTCCAAGCATGGAAGTATAGGATCTCACTAGTTCTTGAAGGAAATGAATTGGACACCTACATAAGTAGAGAGGTTCCAGTTCCATAGGGAGATGAGGCTAAAAGCCTTATACAAGAAGAACTTGGTTAAGGCCAAGAAGATCATTGTTGATTCAATCACGGATCACCTTATACCACAAGTGTCTTCCCTAAAGACACCAAAAGATATGTTTGATTCCTTGACCAAGATATTTCAAGGGAAGAACAAAAATCAGAAGATGACTTTGAGAAAACAGTTGAATAATGTGAAGATCTAGAATGCAGAGACCATACAATCATACTTTACAAGGGTCTCTCAAATCAAAGAACAACTTGAAGCGGTAGAAGAAGAAGTGGAGAATGCAGAAGTTGTGATAAACACCTTGAATGACCTCCGAGGATCATAGGATTCATTCATTCAAGGAATGTGTACCAGAAGGAAGTGATTAATTTCAGCAGACTCAGGGAAGAGCACAAACAAGAAGAATCTCGACTCATAATAAGAGAAAATAAGATGGGAGCAACTGAAGATCAAGATTTCACGATTCAAAGAAGATACCTCAAGCGATGAGGAATATGAAGAACTCAATTCTTGGAGATCCTCTTATCCATATTGAGCATTTGGATAAGAAATGATGATGTTATGAATGAAGAAGATGATGAAGCTGAAAGAAGGAGTCTACCCATGAAACAAGTAAAGATAAGTATTCAATTGTCATTTCATTATATTGTTTTTGTTATGCATTTGTTTATATTCATTTGATGTATTATGCATGATAGAATGTTTGAATTAATCACAATTTACTACTAATATGCATGTGATGGGTAAGTAGCTCATGGTGCTATACAACTTTCCATTGCTACTTATCTAGAATTAAACCTCTTTGCTGACATATTGGATTAGTGCACAATCTCAATGTTGTCCTGGTAGAGATGGAAGGCATCTAGAAAGTTTTCGTGAGATATGGATGAATGTTGTATTGGCTAAAATAGTTGCATGATTATATATTTATGCATAAGAATTTACCATTATTAATATGCATTATGAAATGTTTCTAATCATGCAACTGGTGCATTTGACTTGTAGGAAAGATCACGTACAATCGCCTACAAGAAAACAAGGATGAGACCTGTTCCGAAGAACAAGTGACGACAGTTCAAGATTCACTCTAATAATCCAAAATGAAGAATGGTGTCTAGGATATAGTATCGTGACCTGAAGGGAAGTTCGTAGTTCCATAATGCAGTAGATGGAAACATCATGGGATACAAGGTAGGATTCGTAGCGCGAGGCTTCTCACTGAAAGAATGCATAGAATACGAAAGGAAGAGGGATAATGATGCTCTGCTCCAGAGGGAGTGACTATAGAATATCATGAGGTTCGACATGATACAACCAGATGGACAACTTACTTATGACTCTAGGCTTTACTGAGAGTAAAGAGGATTCCAACCTTTTCTTCAAGGTTGAATGCGGAAGACCAGTGATGCTCCTATTATATGTCAATGACTTGTTCCTGACAGAAAAGAGGAACTCATTAAAGTTGCAAGAAGGAAGCTTGTTGCTGAGTTCGAGATGAAGGACTTGGGTATGATACACTGCTTTCTAGGCATGGAGGTGTGGCAAAATGTGAATGGAATATCCTTGGGACAAGGGAAGTATTCAGTGGATATCCTGAAGAGGTTTAGAATGATGGACTGTAAGGCCATGACCACACCTATGGAATCGAACCTGAAGCTATTGAGTGATGCTTCATTAGAGACGGTTGATGCTACGATGTATCGTCGAATGATTTGTTCCTTGATGTACCTGACGAATATGAGACCGGATATTTGCTTTGCTATGAACACATTGAGACATGTTCACTTGATGGTTGCAAATCATGCAGTAAGGTACCTGAATGGTACAGTTGAGTATGTGCTAAAGTATGATGTGAATCAAAAGATTAACCTAGAGGGTTATGTGGATTCATATTGGGCAGGTAGTGCCATTGATAGGAAGAGCACTTCAAGGTGCTACTTCAGTACAAGATCAAGGTGATCTCTTGGTTTAGCAGGAAGGAGTCCTGTATGGCGATGAGTACAGTCGAGGTAAAAGATGTTTCCACTTTCTATTTGGGAGGTAGTATGTTTCTTTTGAAAACTACTATTTGATTTGATTGATCTGACTTGCATTTTTTTATGATGCAGAGAGGAGCATTGAAGCTCCAGTTTGTGATTTAGATCGAGATATCTCGAAAGAGGGAGTTATATCCATAGTCAATCAGATAGGTTGTCTGAGCATAAATATCGACAAAGCTCTTAGGTTGCTCAGATGTAAACATACATGTAGGTTGTCCTTAGATGTAATCAGTCCTGGCGAAGCTCACAAGTTATCCTTGGACGTAATCATCCCTGATGTGATTCTATGATAGAAATGGCCAAAGTGAAGTTTGAGTACTTCAGGGAGAAGCTTGGTGTTCTCTAGATCGAGGTTCCTTCCAAGGGGAAGTGATGAGTTTGTGAACCCATCTGACATGTTGAGAGGATTGGTTACTTCCATGGTTAGATGTAAAGTGCAGAGATGCTCTGATATGATTGTGGGTTGTGTTACCACATGATCAATGTAGAGCCATTCTGAAGTAATTGAGGGACATGTTCCCACATGATCATATATAAGTGTTGAAGGCCATTCTCTGGGAGAATGGAGGCACCTATTCAGTTACCAGGAATACTTACCTTAGTGTTGAGAGGCAATTCTATATGAGAATGGAGGCACCTGGTCAGTTACCAGGAATACTCAGCTTAGTGCTGAGAGGCCATTCTCAATGAGAATGGAGGCACCTAGTCTGTTACCAGGAATACTCAGCTTAATGTTGAAAGGCCATTCTCTAGGATAATGGAGGCACTTGGTCAGTTACCAGGAATACTCAACTTAGTGCTGAGAGGCCATTCTCTATGAGAATGGAGGAACCTGGTCAGTTACCAGGAATACTCAGCTTAGTGCTAAGAGGCCATTCTATGGGAGAATGGAGGCACCTGGTCAGTTACCAGGAATACTTAGCCTAGAGATGAGATCCCTTCTAACATGTATGCTGGATTGGTTCCTCGCATGGTCAGATGTAACTACAGAGCCCTTCCACAAATGATAGTAGTTGTGCCCTATCATGCTGATGGTTGTAAACGCTAGGCCTTTTCACAGATGATAGTAGGTGTGTCCTATCATGCTGGTAAATGTAAGTGTTGGGCCTTTCCGACATGGTTCTTGGATGTGTTCCTCCCATGGTTGGATGTGAGTGCTAGGCCTTTCTGACATGGTGGTGGATGTGTTCCTCCCATGCTCAGATGTGAGTGTTGGGCATGCCTTTCTGACATGGTGGTGGATGTGCTCCTCCCATGGTCAGATGTAAGTGTTGGGAAGGCCTTTCTGACATGTGGTTAGATATAAGTGTTGAAGAAGATGAATACCTACATGGAGGCTAGGCCTACAACCAACATGAAAAAGGGCTCTCTCTGTAGAACTTCCTGTGACGAGAAGAATGAAAGGATAGCACCTTTGATCGAGATGGCAGAAGCAGTGATGTTGATGATGATCCAATGATGATCCAACTTTGATGATGATCCATTGAGATCAAGTTTTCGATGATCCAATGATGATCCAGATCCAGTGATGATATAGACTTGATGAAGATGACTTGACGATGAAGATGACTTGATGATGATCCAGATGATACAGAGAAGAAGAATTGTGCTGATAAATTGTGTCAAGAGAATACCTTCCTATTTAAGAGGGAGTGTTGATGTATTTGTAACTTCAGAATGTACTCACTTGTATATATTATGTATTGTACCCTGATGTTTATTTCAGGAAGTATCTATAATGTAATTGAGTCATGTCATGCCCCGATGTTCCGATCGGTAGATTCAATAATGAAAACAATTCATTTAAAGTCATTGAGTTTAACCCTCCATTGTAAGTCGGGGAAATAGTCCCCACAATTGTGTCAAGGTTAACCCTCCTTGTTGATTGGAGGTCAAAGTCCCCACAGTTGTGGGGCACTAGGGTTATTAGACTCTCCTAGAGATTTCAGCCCTAGTAAGTAATTGTTAAGTGGGGCCGACATGTTGAAGTGGACATTAAGTGAAAGAAAGAATATAAATAGAGAGTGAGCCTCTCTATTTATCACACACACACACCCTCATTGGGGTGCATGAGTGAAAGAGGAGAATCTCTCTCAAGTGAGAGAGAGAGAACAATTGTGGAGATCATCTTTTTCGTTTTCAAGTTTTACTGCTACCATTGGTGCTCATTCTATCTTTGAGGAAGTTGCAGGGTTTTCTCCTTTATGGTTTCCCCAAGGAAAATTCTTTGTGTCTCTTGTCTCTTGTGTTTATTGCTATGCATGTTATTCTCTCAGATAAGATCCTAAGATCATATTGCTTAAATGATAAAAATATAACAATGTGTTTGCGTAGGTACATCTGTGGAGATTTATCACCAAAGGAGACACTTACATCATACTGCAAAAAAAACAAAGGATTCATTCCAGATTATACAAGCTCTAGGGAAATTCTTCCATCCTTGTTTTTTAACCATTTGTTCTATATTTGAACGGTTCAGACTAGAGGAACAACTCTTGTCCGCAAGAGGTGTGATTTTCATAGCAATAGAACTCACCCTCCTTGATTTTATCACCTAAACACATGATTTATTCCACTTTCCTTCACTTATCATTTGTACCAACTAATTCATACAATTCATGAGCCTCTTTACATATTAGGAAAGTGTTTTATGCAACTGTGGGGGATTTTGACTATTTTGGTAAGCCTGCTTTTGTGTTGATTCGAATGGAATATTTATGCTTCTGAATATTTGATGTATCTATATGATTATTTAGCCTATTATTATGTAAGTTTGGATGGTGTAATATATACAACAACAATTTGTGTTATTCAACATTTTCAGTCTCCTTCTTGACTGTTTCTTGCATATTTTTCAAGCAATTTTTTGAGTTCAATTGATCTAACATTGGGATTCATTTCCACATGGTATTAGATCCTTGGTAACTCGATTGTTCTCCTCTTTTAATTGCTTTTGCAGGGTCAAAATAGGAACACATTCTGTATGTTCAAGGGCGTAGTTACTGAACAATGGATCAATCTCACCAAATCATCTTGAGTCCATTCAACTATTTCTAATGGAAGGCAAAGATGTATATTTTTATGAGAATTAAAGGCCTCTACAGAGTAACCATGGAAATTGAAGCTGATCCTAATGTAGTAGCATAGAAGATCAAATGAAATAATTGGAGAGATGAAGCATGGTCTCTTATGTCTCAGCATTTCCAAAGAGCTTCTTTTCCATCTTAATGGATTGTCATCACTAGATGAAGTATGGGATAAGATTCAAACTTTATTTGGGAAGAAAAATAAAATGATACGTCATCAACTGGAAAAAAAGTTGATTTCACCGATTCCAATTAGCTTTAAATCCTTGCAAGTCTACTTCTCCAAATTCAAATCATTTGTTTTGTACCTAAAATAGTGTGGTATAGAGAAATAATATGATCAAGTAGTTCTGACCATCCTTTCGAAGCTTGTACCTAACTAGTCATAATTTTTTTCACCTTCCATGCCACCAAGTTAACAACTTGAACCTAAAATATGCCTTCACTGGCATATTTCATGGAATCCTTGACTCAAGAGAAAGACAAATTGGTCATGATGGGCACCATCAAACATTCCAAATATCAAGCTTTGGTTGTTGGAGATTCAAAGGTGGGTTCCAAAGGGGAGAAGAAGGCTAAGAAGCCTCCTGATAAAAAATGATACAAGACCAAGTATCATGAGGAGTCCTCAAACTCCAATAATAATAACTTCCAAAAGAATAAACGTAAAGGTGAAGGGAGAAACTGCACATATTGTGGGAACAGATTTCATCTTGAGAGCTCTTGCATGAAGAAGCAGATCGATATGTTGACTCAACTCCTAGAAAAACACAACATATCACTCCATGAAGACGTAAAAAAGAAGGAAGGAGGATCCAATTTTGAAGACAAGAAGAGATTTCATGCCCTAGTTGTAAGCACTGTAATATCTCCTTCCTTTATCATTGATTCTGGTGCTTCAATGCACATGAAATCAATAAGAGAGGCCTTCTCCTCTATTGATGATTCAAATAGCCAAAATATTTTGTTGGGATACAACCCAGAAACTGAAAGTAAGGGTAAATGTTTTTGAACACACCAAGTACACTAAGAGAGGGGGTGAATCAGTGTACACAACTTTTATTACTTTTTACTATTAAAAAACAAAAATTTGTTCAATAATATGCATTATCACGTTATCATTATATCATCATCAACATTATTATCATCATTATATCATCATCACATAAGAAGCATAGCATCAAACATAGAACACCATATTTTATGTGGAAACCCAAGTCTTGGGGGGGAAACCACATAATCCTTTCTAAAATACTTTATGAGAAATAACTGGAAGGAGGAAACTACCCCCTTATTACAAAGAATTCAGTTTTCCAACTACAACTGAAAGGATGCTACAACCCCCTGATTTACAGGCTCCAACCTGAAGGAAGCTTCAACTCCCTAGTTTTCAGGCTTCAACCAGAAGGAGGCTACGACCTCCTTTCCTTGCCTCGTCCTGTCACCCACATAAGAAGATATACAGTGAAATACTAAACCATAAATGCACTGATCTTGTGGACCTGCTAATCAAAACCTATACTACATTGCACAATCTATACCACACTGCACAAACACTACCAATACTATCCACAACTCATCATATGATCACTACTTGTCAACTGATCATTGTTTGATGTATCGCACTGCTCATCATCTCATCACTATTCATCAACTCATCACTTTCTCATCAAGTGATCACTGCTAATTACTGTTGACCACTGCACAACACCTAAACCAATAAATTGTCCAATCACCTTATACAAATCAATCATATGACTAAGTCTAACCAGCTACACACCAAACTTAGTCCACCTGCATTAAACCAATTGCTCATATAAATTGGCCAATCGGATTCAAACCAACTGCACATGGGGAAACATGTGCCAATCCTACTCAACTAAACCAACCTGTACCAAGATTTGAATATGTTTTTGATAACCTCTGCACTTTAATTACTTTCAAATCATCCCTGTATACCAACAAGTCATTTCATGCAATACACTTCTCATGTACATCATTGTACACCTCATCATACACAATTACTGAACAAGTAATTCTATTATGCTTTCACTTAACATAAGGCATGCATCATCATGCATCATCATCATAGGTATGCATCATCAACATAAAAAATGGATCATAATGCATAGGAGAGCATCATCACACTATTGTATGCATGTACATCATATTGTATAGGAGTGCATTAACTTCATAGAGTGTACATCATTATCACATGCATTATCATCATAAAATGTATCATATCATAGCTTTAAGGTACCCAAAATCATCATGATATCCTCCATAATAACTTCAAATATACATACCAATATAGAGGCTCACATACTAAGATCAAATATGAACTCTATCCATAAGAGACATGTGTCATCACAAGAGAAACCGAAGCATGAGGCATACCTTTTTTAATATAATAATATGAAGAAAACATATACAAACCAAAATAAACTCTATACCATGTCATCACACATCCCTCATAACAAGATTTCCAACGAGCCAATAATTTTTTAATTATGGTTCCGTATGAGAAAGTTATGCCAA
Organism: Pseudotsuga menziesii; assembly: GCA_001517045.1. Classification (NCBI taxonomy): domain Eukaryota; kingdom Viridiplantae; phylum Streptophyta; class Pinopsida; order Pinales; family Pinaceae; genus Pseudotsuga; species Pseudotsuga menziesii. The sequence continues at coordinate 215,972 of LPNX010940227.1, forward strand.
TTTTAGTAAAGATGCCCATAAATTTCTCTGTCACAAAATTTCACACTTTTCTCCAAGAGTTGCAAAATTCCTGAGAGAATTGATGATGAACAAATGAAATGATTTATATTCTATTTATATAATTTGTGGAAAAAAATTGTTGCCTTGGGCCGACATGCAATTCAAAATTACATAATTAAATTCTCTTTTGTTTGGTCGGCTCACCCAAAATGGTGGGGTACACGAAATTCAAAAATTCATATCTCTTCAACCGTAAGGATTTAGAAGATGATCCACATATCAACAGAAATGGATTGACAAGGAATATATCTCCAATATGGTTTTATTAATAAATTCTTATTCTAATACCATTAAATTCTTCAATATGCACAGGACGTCAAAGACCCCACACATGAGGGTGTCAAAGACCATAACACCAACTACAAGAGTTTCAAATTCTTCTTCAACATATCAAGGCACATATGTGGGATCTACCTCCATCTAAATCCCAATATCCATATAAACACAAATAGGACCATACATCATCATGGTTCAAGACCCAAGGCACCACATGCAAGGGTTTCAAGGACTCTTTCAAATATATCAGATAATATTTAAACAAGATACTTTCCATGGACTTCAAGGGCTTCAAAATCATCATGTTCAAGGTCTCCATATCATTAAAAACATATCCAATGGTTCCACTATATATATTCATCACCATAAGAGTACCAACAACCCAAAATAGGGGTACAAAAACCTCACCACTAGTTTGCAACACCTTATGGGATTCATATGCATGATCACAAGGCTACTACATGCCAATGACCATATAGCATCTAAGAGACATCAAACCACCATATATGTGGCTTCAAGACCTAAACTTTTAAGGACACCAAGTACCCCATAATAATGGGTTCCAACATACCACTATAAGTGTGGGTTCCAAGACCTAAGTCTCCACATGCAAGAGGATCAAGATCTAAGCTTGTGGACTCAAGGGCCCCACAAGAACTTAATAACATCAAGATCATCCAATGAAAGTAATGGGCTTCACCATCAACACATCAAGGACTTTACACACGAGCCACATCATCCATCCAACAACCAATCAAGAGATAAAAATAAGTACAAGCATAACTAGTAGCACAACGACCAGTAGCCAAAGATCAACCAGGAGTAAGGAACTTGACAATGGACTCAAATGGGACCAAGATACAACTTAGGGTAACTTGACTAATTCAATGGGTAACCAAGGCTTTTTTCATTGTTCCAAGGCCTACAAGGGCTTCAATATTTGGATTTGACAAGGTCAAAAGGGCTCCTTTGACACAAACAACCACAAACTAAACACTAACCATTAGGGGCTCCATAAGGGGCACCAAGGACTCAACAGTTGGCATCAATGACCATAAACCATTGGCATAAATGAATATTTAATCAAAAATCCCTTCCTTTGTCATTTATGACAACACCATAAATCCTCTTCATAACAAGATCCCACAGTTAATAAAACTTCTCTTCCCCTTTGGCATCAATGGCAAAGGGAACATCCTTTGACCATATTTCTTCCCCTTAGGTCATGCTCCCCCTTAGGCCATTCTCTCTGAGTTATCAACTTCTCTTCCTTTTCAAATTTTCTTCCTATTTGCATTAATGGCATAAAGATATTCTTTTGGAACTGCTTCTTCCCTTATCACTGAGCACTAATGCTTATTTCATGGACTTGCATTCTGTCACGCAGATACTGCTGGAACCAACTACTATATGATACTAAAATCTGATAATTAGGTGCATATACCCTTTTACACATTCTTTGTACACTTCATATCACTGGTTGATAGTCTTCAAAATGGCATTGGGTTTTTCCCAAGATTTTCATCATTTTGGTTTTGATCTTCTAACTTTATTCTCCATACTTTGGTAGGATGATGGTTTTTCATGTCATTCGATTGAACTTGCTTTCTTCTCCAAACTTTAAATTGTCCCTGCATCCTACAATGTTTTTCAAAATGACCATAATGATAGCAATTGTAACACTAAACAGAAAATGTACTTTGATTTATTTCTTGAGTGATTATGTCATGAACTCTGCAATGAATGGCTTTGTGATCATAGTTGTTACACTTGTAGCAGTGACCATGGAACCTTATAGGATATCTCTGAGTAGTAACTTCTCTTGATTCTTGTAGATCATGGGATCTTCTTAGAATACATGAATTACTCTTATCCTTTTATTCTTTTTCCATAAAGCTTTTACTTTCTTCAATTTTATTCTTGATCTTCAAATTTGTATTTAACTTGGTAGTTTTTTTGTCCATATCTTCATTCAGAGAGAGGATCTTCAATTCTTGCTTTTGACAAATTTCTATCTTTTCTTGGAGTTGTCTTGTTAGATCTTCTTCTATTTTCTTGACTTCTTCTACCTTTTTGTTCAGATCAAGGATAATGTATTCTATCTGTCCTTTTGAATTATTATCATCCTCATGGGAGTTTTGCAATTGAACTTTTAGTACATGATTCTCCTTTCTAAGTTCTGAGAGGTCCTTTTCAAATTCAAATTTTGTCAGACATACCTTCTGTAATTATTCCTTCAAGGATCTGATTTCAAGTTCTTATTTTCTTCTTAACTTCTCTTCCAATATTTTTATAGTCTTGTAGGTACTTATCTCACTGTCTTTGTCTTTTAAATTGCAAATCAATTCTTTTTGCTTCTCTTCTAGCAGTCTTCTGAGCTTGACAATTTCTTCTGATTGCTTTTCAAATTCTATAGCTAACTTCTCAAGTTTATCTTTCAAAGAGTTGGATATGGCTTCTTTTATTATGGTAGATTCTTCGACTTGGATTTTCATATTAATTATGGTATGTGTGGACTTCTCAGATTCTTCTTGATTCTTCTTCTCATAATTGCTCCTACAATACATGTTTCTGTTCATAGATATTTTTCACTTCTTGCAAAACATTAGTAATTTCATTGTCTATCATAGTATCTGTTATATTTCTATCACTTATCAGAGAGAAAGGATTTTCATCTAAATTTGAAGTATTTCATTCTATGAATTCAAAATGTCTGTTATCTTCTAAACCTGGTAAACATATCCCTTTAAAACCATTACAAATAGAGTGTTCAAGGGACTTACCTTCATACTTACTTGGATCTTGTACTGACCTTTTAATGGGAATGTCTTATGCTTTTTGTTCTTCATATGAGTTTAGGTGATGTATTTGAATGACAATTATTCAGGTGAGTTTCACTTTCCTATTTTCTCCTTTTGGAGATCTGTTAAATCTAAAAGCATTAATTCCATAACCTCTGCTTCTTATTCTTTATTGGAGAAAAGTTGTTCTAATCTAAGCCATAGTTCCTTAGCTGAGATGCACTTCCCTATATTATTCTTTTGGATATATATTAGGTCTTCAAGGATGTTTTCCATGCCATATAATTATTTTTCTTTGCTTCCTTCTGAGTTGTTGTTTTCACTTTCATTAGAGGAGTATATCCAGTAAGAACCAATTGTCATACATCAATTCCTTCTACCTCAAGATAAACCAGCATTCTTCTTTTCCAAATGTAGTAATTTGTTCTACGAAACAATGGTACTCCATTAATTTATAACCCCATGGTGTATCAAGGATCTACTTCAAGCCGATAAGAATTTTTGGTGAAGACACGCTCTAATACCAATTGTTGAACACACCAAGTACATTGAGAGGGGGAGGGGTGAATCAACGCGCACACCTTTTATTACTTTTTACTTTTAACAATCAACAACTTATGCAATAATATGAATTGTCACATTATCATTATATCATCATCAACATTATTATCATCATTATATCATCATCACATGCATAGCATGAAACACAAAACACCAGATTTTACGTGGAAGCACAAGTACTGGGGAAAACCAAGGAAGTCTTTCTGAAATAGTTTTCCCTAAATAAATGTAATGAGGAAACAACCCCATTATTACAAAGACTTCAATTTTCCAGCTGCAACTTGAAGGAGGGTATGAAATCCTAATTTACAGGATCCAACCTGAAGGAAGCTTCAACTCCCTATTTTTTCGGCTTCAACTGGAAGGAGGATACGACCTCCTTTTCTTGCCCCGTCCTTCCACCCTAATAAGAATATAGACACTGAAATATTAAACCACAACCACACTGATCCTATGTACCTGCTAATCAACACCTATACTACACTATACAATCTATACCATACTATAAAACCACTTCCACTACTAACCACTGATCATCATCTGATCACTACTCATCAACTAATCATTGTCTGTTGTATCACATTGCTCATCATATTATCACTATTCATCAACTCATCACTTTCTCATCAACTGATCACTGCTCATCACTGCACCACACATGAACCAATAACCTATCCAATCATGTTGTACAAATTAACCATCTGACTAAGTCTAACCAACTACACACAAAACTCAGTCCACCTGCGTTAAACCAATAACTCATACAACTCAACCAATATGAGTCAAACCAAGTACACATAAGGCAACTTGTGCCAATCCTAATCAACTGAACCAACCTATACCAAGATATGAATCTACTACTGATAACCTATGCACTTTAATCACTAGAAAATCATCCCTGTATACCAACAAGTCATTTCACTGCCATACACTGCTCATGTACATCATTGTACACCTCATCATACATAATTACTGAACAAGTAATTCTGTTATACTTTCACTTAACATAAGGCATGCATCGTCATGCATGATCATCATAAGTATGCATCATCGTCATAGGCTATGCATCATCATCATTAAATATGCATCATCATCATCTTAGTGTGCACCATGTATGCATCATCAACATCAAGTATACATCATAATGCATAGGAGAGAATCATCACACTATTGTATGCATGTACATCATATTGTATAGGAGTGCATCAACTTCATAGAGTGCACATAATTATCACATGCATTATCAACATAAATTGTATCATATCATAGCATAAAGGTGCAACATCATCATCATATCCTCCATAATAACTCCAAATATATATACCAATATAGAGGCTCACATACTAAGATCAAATATGAACTATATCCATGAGAGACATGTGTCATCACAAGAGAAACCTAGAAGCATGAGCCATACCTTTTTCAAAGTCATAATATGAAGAAAAAGTATACAAACCAAAATAAACTCTATATAATTCCATCACATAGCCCTCATAACAATCTTTCCAACGAGCCAAGAATTTTGTAATTGTTATTATGTATGAGAAAGTTATACCAATTTTGGTGAAGATGCCTAGAAATTGCTCTGTCACAAAATTTCACACTTTTCTCCAAGAGTTGCTAAACTCCTGAGAGAATTGACGATGAACAAATGAAATTTTTGTATTCTGTTTATATAGGTTGTGGATAAAAAATTATTACCTTGGGCCGACATGCAATTCAAAATTACAAATAATTAAATTCTATTTTGTTTGGTCGGCTCACCCAAAAAGGTGGGGTACACCAACTTCAAAAATTCATATCTCTTCAACCGTAAGGATTTATAAGATGCTCCACATATCAATGGAAATGGATTGACAAGGAATATCTCCCTATGATGGGTTTATTTTCAAATTCTTGGTCTAATACCAATAAATTCTTCAATATGTCCAGGACGTCAAAGACCCCACACATGAAGGTGCCAAAGACCATACCACCAACTACAAGACATTCAAAGTATTCTTCAACATATCAATGAACGTATGTGGGATATACCTCCATATACATCCAAATATCCATATAACCACAAATAGGACCATACATCATCATGGTTCAATACCCAAGGCACCACATGTAAGGGTTTCAAGGAATATTTCAAATATATCATATAATATTTAAACAATATACTTTCCATGGACTTAAAGGGCTTCAACATCGTCATGTTAAAGGTCCCCATATCATTAAAAACATATCCAATGGTTCCACTATATATATTTATCACCATAAGAGTACCAACACCCCAAAATAGGGGTACAAAGATCTCACCACTAGTTTTCAACACCTTATGGGATTCATATGCATGATCACAAGGCTACTACATGCCAATGACCATATAGAATACAAGGGACATCAAACCACCATATATGTGGATTAAAGACCTAAAATTTCAAGGACACCAAGGACCCCATAATAATGGGTTCCAACATACTACCATAAGTGCCAGTTCCAAGACCTAAGTCTCCACATGCAAGAGGATCAAGATCTAAGCTTGTGGACTCAAGGACCCCACAAGAGCTTAACAAACTCAAGACCATCTAATTCAAGAAATGGGATTCCCCATCAATACATTAAGTACTTTACACATGAGCCACATCACCCATTCAGCAACCAATCAAGAGATCAAAACAAGTACAAGCATAACAAGCAACACAAATACCAGTAACCAAAGATCAACCAGGAGTAATGAACTCGACAATATAATCAAATGGGACCAAGATACAACTTAGGGGAACTTGACCAAGTCAATGGGTAACCCAGGATTTTTTCATTGTTAGAAGGCCTCCAAGGGATTCAATATTGGGATGTACAAGGTCAAAAGGTCTCTTCTGACACAAACAACCACAAACTAAACACTAACCATCAGGGGCTCCAAAAGGGGCACCAAGGACTCAATAGTTGGCATTAATGACAACTTAATAAACAAAGGTAGCTTATATTTTGATCATGGATCCTTCAAAAATTTGTTGTATGTCCCATGAATTGCTGCTAATCTCTTGTCAGTATGTCAAATGACCCACACTAGGTCTCCTAATAAGGTTGTTTTTACTTCTAATGATGTTGAAATTTTTGTTATTGCAAATGGTAGAGTCATTGCTAAAGTTTTTGTGGATCACAATTTGAAAGTATATAGGTTCTCACACATCATGCCTTTCTATAACCCCTATTCTATCCTCACTCATGCTAATGAAGCCAAAAATATTTGGCATGAGAGGTTTGGCCATCTAAATTACAAATATCTTTCATATTTGTGTGAAAAATACATGGTTTCGGGGATGCCAAATATAAAATTTTCCAAATGAGTCTATCAAGGTTGAATTCTAGGAAAACATCCAGAGCATAAGCATGAGAGAGTTAGTCATGAGCGAACCTTTGCACATATTCATCTCATACACAGTGAAATTGCTAGTCCTTTCCCTCATATATCCATGAGTCAAGACAAATATGTCCTAACCTTCATAGATGAATTTTCTATGTACTGTTGGGTTTACTTCCTTAAACTCAAGTCTGGAGTTTTTTACCTCTTCAAGGTCTCTAAAGCCTTGGTTGAGAACCAGTCTAGGAGGAAACTCAATATCCTTATATATGATAATGGTAGTGAATATGTCAAGTCTAATTTCATTAAATATTATGAAGATGTAGGTATCCAGATGCAACACTCTATCCCTAACACACCTCAACACAATGTTGTCATTGAGAGGAAGAATAGAGCCCTCAAGGAGATGGATACTTGTATGATGGAGTCTAAGAATTTTCCACCAAAATTTTGCAAGGAATCCATAAAATATGCATCCTAAAACCAAAATAGGGTGCCTCACAAGAAAATTTATGGAATAAGTGCTTTCGAAGCTTGGAGTGGACACAAACCTGATTTGTCTCATTTCAGGATTTTTGGCTCAAGAGCATGGGATAGAATTCCATTAGAAAGAAGGAGGGATTTGGAACCCCAAAGTTAAGAGTGGCTATTTTTTGGGTATTCTGAATATTCCAAAGGGTATAATATGATCAACATTAGCACTCAAAAATTCTTCATTGAAAGGAGTGTTCAGTTTGGAGAAGAGCCTATGCTAGCAGCAGAAATTGGAGAGTCCTCTTCACCACCTCTACCTTTGACTGTAAGTTAAGAGACTAATAAAATTTAGGATTCTGATATGTATGATAATAATGATTTAATTTCATGTCCTAATAGTCCCAAAAGGCCATAGTGGGCAAAAAATACCATTCAAGCAGCTGGGGAACTAGTTGGGAATCCTAGTGATTCTAAGAGGACTAGATCTCAACTTGAGAGTTCCCTTTCTGTCAAGGATCGTTTAGTTGATGATAAGTTTTATCTAATGATTAAATATGACCCAAATACATATGAAGAATCATCAAAATACCCAATATTTAAAACAACCATGAAGGAGGAATTTCATTCTCTCTAGAAGAATGACAGATGGGAACTAGTCAATCTTCTCCCAGGGAGAAATCTAGTCAAGTGTAAGTGGGTATTCAAAACTAAATTTTCTGTTGATGGATCTCCTATGAATTATAATTAAAGTTTAGTGGTAAAGGCATTCTCCCAATTCCAAGTCATTGACTACAATGAGACCTTTGCATCAATGGAAAAGATGGACTCCATAAGACTAGTTTTGGCCATTGCAGCTTCCAAGCAGTGGGAGATACATCACATGGATGTAAAGAGTGTCTTCCTACATGGAGATATGAAATAAGAAATATATATGCAGCAGCCAAAAGGTTTTTTTACTAATAAATAGTGTCTTGTGTGCAGGTTGAATAAATCATTCTATGGGATAAAACAAGCTCCGAGAGATTGGAATGCCAAAATTGATGGATTTTTGCTATCACTGAACCATTGTAGGTGTAAGTCTGGTAAAAATGTCTATTTGAAGTTTATTAATGGTTATTTAATCATTATTGTGATGTATGCAGATGACCTTCTGATTGCAGGAAGTTACAAGAAAGAAATTACCTCTTTGAAGAGTGGAATGAACCATGCCTTCTCTATGACTGATTTGGGATTGTTAAGCCAATTTTTGGGGCTTGAAATTTATCAATCAAATATTGGAATCAAGCTACATAGGTCCAAGTATGCTTTAGAACTACTATTCAAGTTCTACATGAAGGATTATAAGCCAAGCAAGAATCCTTTTCTTTCAGGAGTTAATCTTGAAGAAGCGAGTAAACAACACCATGTATAGGAAACTGGTTGGTTTTCTTCTTTATTTGACTCATACTCGACCTGATATTTCTTATGCAATGAGTGTGGATTCCAGACACATGGATCAGCCTCATGAAATCCATTGGAGGGCAGAAAAGAGAATCCTAAACTTTGTACAAGGAACAAGAACTCATGGGATTCACTATGTTGCACAATTTAGCCTATATTTAGTTGGCTTTAATGACTCCGATTGGGAAGGTGATAACACTGATAGAAAATAAGATTCTATATATTTTTTTATGCTTGAATATGGACCAATCAACTGGCCAAGTAAGAAGCAAAGTGCAAATGCAATTTCATCAACAGAGGCATAATACAGAAAATTTGTGAATGCAACTACTCAGTGTTTGTGATTGTAGGGTATACTTGGAGAGTTTGGGATTGAGTCTGATAATTCTACAATCATCTATTGTGACAACCAAATTACCATTAGAATATCAATTTATATACTACTAAGGCAATCAACCAAACACAGAGATATCCATATGAACTACATCAAAGGACTTGTGCATGATGGGTTCATTGCTCTGCATTAATGTATATCATTTGAGCAGGTGTTATAGCCTAAAATTACACACTCTCTTCCTGTGACCACTTTCCCATGTTTTCGTTGCATGTCAACACTTCCATGACGACACTTCATGAAATCCATTGAAAGTCATTGAAAAACACCTAATTGGAGGAGCCATATCCGAAGTTTTGTAACTATGTTTTACCTCTTCTCTAGACTGTTGGAAAGGTATTCAAGTCAGGAACAACTTTGCAGAAGACTCTAAAGCCTAGAAATTCCCATAAGCACCCTAAAAAAGAGGATCTTTTACCTAATCAGGACTTTTGTTAAGAAAACCCATGATTTTCACCTTTGTACTCGTGACTTTTCCTTCATGATACCTGCAGTTACCTCCTATAGTGGTCAAAAATAATAAAAATATCAAAAATATCGAATTAGGGGTGGTTTGGGAGGTAATGGAACTGAATTGAGAAGTTGTAACTAACCCCTAATCAACCCTATCTCTTCAGAAACGTATAAATAGAAGGAGAGAGGTCCATGAGAAGGGACTTGAACTTTTGCATTGTTATGATGGAGAAATTGTGACTCTCATTCCCCACACATTTTCCCTATATTGTCATCCTAGTGTTGTAGATCTTGGAGGCTGAGTTTCTTAGGGAAGAGAAACAACAGAACAAGATCAAGGTTTCATGAGGTTCCTAGCTTGAAGAGAAGGTAATATTTGTACTTCTCTCATGATTAATAAAGATGTGGTTCTCTTCCTATTCTAATCAAAGTGTCTTGTATATTGAATATTTGATTGTGATCATATGTTTATGTTAATAAGATTAGGTTTTTGTATTGATTTGATTATCATTTCTTTACATGTGGTCATATTGGTTTTAGGAAGGTATAATTTGTTTTGCAGGTCTCTTAGAGCAAGATGGACAAGAGGAGGATTGAAGGGATGATTGGATCAACCTTAATTTTACTAAGGAATGAACCATTCTAATATCTTAATATTGTTTACATTTACTTATAGAATTGTTTGCATCTGTCTTTCAACCCTAGTATGTTGATGGCCTCTTAACCCACAACCATAAGACACTTTCCTGTACAACAGAACTTACGACTGCAATGGGGAGAGCCTTGTATGTTTGGGGTTTCTTTGTCTTTATTCTAGTGTTTTTTAGGGTTTTAGGTCCTTATTTCCACTTAGGAATACCTTATAATATTGATAGTATACCACCCCTGCCTTCCTAAGGCAGTTTTTGACCTTTGTTGGGCCTTTTACCACCCATTCGTGAGTGCCCCTGAAACTGTCTTTTTCATCTTTTTGTAATTTTTATGGTTGTTTGAGGGTTGTTTGGTAGGTTTTTTAGGGTCCTCTACATCCGCATGACTCTAGGGAGTTAGTGTCATCTCTGTTAAGTGTTATTTATCTATGTTGATATTCCTTTTGTAGAATTAGGGTTTTCTATTTTCTCTTCCCCCCCCCCCCCCCCACCCCCTTTGCTTGGCTTGACTTTTGGCACTTGTTTCTGGTCAGCCTCTGTTAGTCATCTTTGTATGATTTAATAAGCTTATTGGTATTTGTTTCCTTCTTTACTTATTGACTAACTTCACCATAATAAATTAGTTGACTTGTCTCTTATGCAAGCCTCTCTTCCAAGTAGGGTTTATACTGACTTTAGGGCAGTCTAGAGTCTGTTTAGTAATTGTATAGTAGGAATCCTTCTGCTTTGTTCTTGTTATCTACATACATTAGTTTGTAGGTAGTTTTTATTTTTCATTTATAAAAGAAAAATAAAATGAACACATAGTTATTTTAATATGCATGTAGATTAGGTTTTTTTTGTCTTTAATGCACTACATAAAATTATTCTTGAAAAAATAAAAAGAAGTTGTTCTTTTGTGGCTTTCAAGTTTCTATTTGAAAAAGAAAGAAAAAAGTTTTTTTATTTTTATTTTTTCATTTCATGTTCTCTTTTTTTTAGTCATCTTGTTTCAACATTGAGTCAAAATGCCACTGGTTTCACCTTCACCACCCCCTTTTGAGTAATCAACAGCCCTTAAAAACGAACATTTAATATTTAGTAACTATTTGTTTATAGGGATAACACACACTGGTCTAGGCTAGTGTTTTCAGTTAGGGATATCTTAACTTCCCAAAACTTTAGACTCAAACATATTGTCCTATCTTTTAGGAAATCCAACTTCATTGAGAAAGACACCGAAAAGCTCCTCTCATATAGGAGTCAAGCACGAGGTCGTGCAATACTGAGTTGTTGGAGATACCCCTCCTATTCTCAGTAAAGAATACACCAGAGCTGTTGCAAGTTTGGGGACTCACCCAGTACCTCCTCTCAGCCCCGTGTGGTTCCTGGAACTACTTGAGTTTTGGGATTAGCTACCCTTCCCATGTGCATTGGCTAGACAGATGATTGTTTCACCGGAATTTCTCCATGATTTTTGTATCCTTAGTATGTTGACTGCTAGGATATTACACAAGTGGCAATGGAAGGCTATTTCTAGTGCTCTTAGGGTAGACTTGGAAGGTAACCTCGATTGAAAATTTGGGATGGAGGTTGGACGATTCCATCACTTGTACCCAGAGAACTCTTCACGATACACCAAGTAACTACTCTCCTTCCTTCACTGGTTAGTTATGGGCCCTCATCATCCCAGACTCTCCATTGGAAGGCATCTTTGTTTGTTTGGTTTGATACTTAGGTTTTTTCTTCTATTGGTGTGTTCTTTGTATTGTTGATTTCCTATCGACCTCAAAATTTGTCTTCTTGTTTGAAACTGTGGCTAACACCCCTATGAACACCAACCAGGAGACCCCATTGCTAGGGATTCCTTGTATTATTTTTCTCACAAGGAATGTTGGTGTTCCTTTGATGTCCACCTTGAATCTTCCTGAATTCACCCTAGGGATACTGGTGTGGTTTTTTTTCCAATCCAACCATCATAAAAAAATTTGATGCTTCTCAAGTAAGATCCTTATATAAAGGACATCAAAACTTTGCTTCCCCTTCACCTATAGATTCTTCTCATACTTCTTCTAACTCATGCAGTGAAAATACTGATACTAGTAATCAGAATTCTAAAAGGAGTTAAAGAAGGAATAATAGGAAAAACACTCGAAAGCAAGGGGGAACTCGTTCAACCTCTGTAAGTCAACTTGAACCTCACCACCCAGCATCTGCAGTTCATGCTATGGGAACCTATCCAACCTCTGCACGTCATGTTGGATCTAAGCACGCAACATCTGCAATTCAAGTTGATCTTCACTATCCAACCTCTGTAGGTCATATTGGAACCAATCACTCGGCCTCTACAATTCATGCTAACAGAACCCGTTCAAACTTTGCAGGTCAAGTTGAAGCTCCCCATCCAAAATTTGTAGGTCATGTTGGATCCAGTTATCCAGCCTCTACAGTTCATGCTGGAAAAATTCATCCAACCTCTGTAGGTCATGTTGGACCCAACCACCCAATCTCTGCAACTCATGCTGGGAAAACTCATCCAACCTCTGCAGGTCATGTTGAACCCAACCACCCAGCATCTACAGGTCATGCTGGTGGAACACACTCAACTCTGCAAAGCATGTTGATCCTAACCATTCAACCTCTGCAAGTCATGGTGGTGGAAGCCGTCCAACCTCTGCTGGTCATGTTGGACCCAGTCTCTCAGCCTCTGTAGGTCATGTTGGGGAAAACCCTTCGCCTCTATACATCATGCAAAGGGAAAATAGTCACCCACTGCAAGTCATGTTGACATTGTTGAAAACAATAACCGTTCAAAACACAAGCTCAAATTCCCTTGTAATATTTGTGAGGGAAACCACCATACTCATCAATGCCCTGCCATCGCAAAGGTACAAAGATTTTGGTTTCAAGGTCATCCCATTCTTGAAAAAACTAAAGCTCCTCAAAATCCTACTCAACCTTCGGTTGATCTAGTGGTTGAACCTTCCTAGTATTTGGTTCACCCCACTCTTCTTTTAGAAAGTGATCCTTATGTGATTGAACCAATTCTGTATTTGGTCAGCCCCACTCTCCCTTTAGAGATTGAATTTCATGAAGTGGTTGAATCAATTCCATCATCGATCAATCCTACTCTTCTTTTGGAGATTGAAGTGTCTTCCAGTCTGATTTTCTTCAGTGCCAGTTCATAACTTACTAAAAAATGGGGCATTGAACTTGCTTTGGATGAACCCCCACCAAGCTCTTGGATTGCTTCCTTTGATTGGGATAGCCTAACTGATCCATGCCTTCCTTTTGATGCACCTTTACAAATAAAGGTCAAAGTTGGACAATACACAATTGCTCATTGTATTGTTCATGAAGGAGCCTTAGTTAGTATCTTGTATGCTCATTCTTGGCAAGGCATGGGATCTCCCATCCCTGTGTCGGAAGCTACTCAGTTACTAGTGTTTGATAGAAGAACTAGTATAGCCTTGGGAATTCTTTCTCAAACGCATGTTACTTTAGGTGGGAAGACCGTCTTAGTTGATTTCATGGTGATTGAGGACCCCTAGGACTTCAATATGATCCTCAGGCATGATTATGTTTATTCCATGTAGGCTGTGGTGTCAATGTTCTTTTGTGTGATGTACTTTAATCATAACAAATAAATTGTCACTATTAATCAATTGGATTTTATTGATCCCTCTCTTGAAACAACTAGAGACCAGTTTTTTCCTTTATTGATTCCCAATGTCTCGATAGACACTACACTACCATGGGTGAGCTATGTGGCCTAATATCCCTTGCGTTCATTTGATACTGAGGAGAAGCCTCTGTGTTCATGCTTACCTTCTGAAGACTCTGTCCCAGCAGTTGATCAAGTCATCCATCCTATACAGACTGTGGAGTCCTCTCTCTACTCTGTTGATCAATTTGAAAGTTCAGATATGTGTCCTATCTAGGATGGTTTACATCCTTCTACCAAAGTCTTCCTAGATTCTTTGATATAGTCTATCCATCTTATGGTTATTGATTCAGTTGTGACTAAGTCTAACCCTGAATTGCTTAATAAGCCTGATATTTTCGTTGATCAATCTTCTTGTGTTGATCTTGTTGAGTCTTCATACTTTTCCTTTGAAAGACAATTCAATGATCCTGATGAGTTTGATTTTTCTTTTGAATTTTTCAATTCCTGTCATACCGAGTTTGTTCCTACAAACTTTATCTCCCTTGTTGATTTTTTATTTTACTATGAGGTTGATATTACTAATTATAAATCCTAGAGACTTAGTGCTATATAATCTTCTTTGGTTGATTCTACCTTGAATTTCCCTTATGTAGAAGATAGCAAAGTTACATGTGTTTCTACCAAAGTGACCCGCATCAGATATTTTCTTTTGAATGTGATCCTACTATTGTTGTTTCTTGGAGATAGGATTTGCAATTGGATTCACAACTGTTTATTGACCTCACCTTGTTGTTCAAGCTATAACTACATTTGCATGTACCTTGCTTGCGCTTTTGAGCCTGATATCATCTTCCATGCTTTTAGCTCATTGTATAAGCCCTCATCTCTGCTCTCATCATTGCTCAGTCTTATACCCTTTTGATTTTTAAACTTGAAACATTTTTCCTTGAGGATACATTCCCCGGTTGTCTTTATCTTGCTCATGTTCCTTGCATTGTGCTTAGGTTTGTTACTTGCGCTTGGAACTAGTTTCTCCTGCCTCTGACACTCATCTCCTCGCATTTAGAGCATTCTTTCTACTCTCCTTCAAGCTTGTTAAAAACAATAAGGATGTCATGAGCTGGATTTTTTGGAATCGTTAAAACTTTACGGGAATGATATGGAGTTTTATTTAGGCCCTCTTCTGACTCCTTAAAATAGACTGGACAACCGAGTAAGCTTGTTCGTTCATACCCATTAACGTAAATTGACTATCATCTACATTGGCAGTAAGTTATCTCTTTCTCGAACCATGTGGATTATTTATGAGAAAGGAGCACTATATTTTCTTCGAAATCTAGAAGAGTATCGTCAGGCACAGGTTTATTTCTTTTATGGACCTGAAGAACTAAGCTTACAGAAAATGACACTTTTCAAGATTAGTTTTCTCTTTTTTGTGCTCTGGACCTAAACATGAAAAATATTTTGAGAGTACTAAATGTCTTGGTCATTCTTTCTAAACCCTAAGAACAAATCATCGCTTTTATTGTTGTCTGTACCATTCTCGTAAATAAATGGAAATTTCTGAGTGATCTTGCTTTCCTTTACACTCGTTCAAACTAAATTGCTTCTGCTTGATTTTGAAGGAGTGTCGATCTGGTGATATTTTTTGCCTTTTTCGGACCTTACCGACTAACTACGAAAAATGCATACCATAGTTCATCTTGGATAAGAGAGTTCTCCTATGTATTGTTTTATACTTTTTCTGACTTAGGAGACTAACTTTACAAAAAAATCACCCCCCTTGGAGTCTTCTTTGGAGTTTACAGACTCTCAAAACTATGAAAACATTGTTGAGCATCCATTAATTTTGGCTCGTAAAATCCATGAATAAGTGCTTTATCAAGCATTCTTTTGTTTCTTCTTCAATCTTGTCAAAAATGAAGAAGGTCCTAAGTTTGTTTTCTTGGACTCATTAAACCTTTACAAGAAAGAGGGAAGGGGAGTTCATTCACATGTATTTTACATCATGGCATCAAGTCTTGTATCCTTGAACAATGCACCAGTTTTGATTCTATCAACAGTTGGGTCTTATCTTTTTACTTTATCCTGATTCATAATTTTTTACTCCTCTAGTTGGTCTCTTTTCCAATTATATGGAAAATCTGTTAATGTATCCTACATTGCATATTTGTGTCATTGATATTTTTCATGTCAAAACCTGCCTATGTCACTTGTGTGTCATGCTCACTATTCAAGGATTAAACCTTTTTCAGTCATTCTATAATTTTCTTGACCTTTTGTGTTGGTCATTCCCTAGTATCAATTCATTACATTTTTTCTTTTCCAGTCTTGTTGCAAATTTTGTACCAATTTCGGATCCAATTAGTCTTTTCCTTACCTCATGTTGGATGATGAAGGATGCCTTAACTCCTTCCTTCCAATGGATCTCTTCCTATCTACGTCAACACATATTGCTATGGGAAAGAGATTTAGAGTTTATGATAGTACCTTGGGGATTGCAGTCATCAGTGGTGATTTCCCTCACTATTGGGTAGCAGGAATACCTTACTATCTCCTAGTCGATGGATTATTTAGGTGTTTGACTTCAAGACCTTATATTCACACTTGTTAGAATGTACTAGGTACATTGGGGACCATTTTCATTAATAGTGCTTTCCCTCGCGTTTGTTAACATTTTTCATCATTAACCGATAATCAAATGGTTTCCTACATGTTCGACTTCAACTCCTTTATTCGTATGGTTAGGATTCATACATTTGGTCGGTTTGGATTGAAGACCTTGGTCTGACAGTAGCATCTTCATATTTTGTTACTACATAATTTGCGCAAGACCTTGTCACACTTCATATGAAATTTGTTGAGACATAGATCTACCTTGTATCTTTGTGGCTATGATCGATTATTGAGCATGGATCCACCTTTTTCATATGTGGCCATGACTCCTTTAGATTTGATATGGCGCATTTTTGCATATTGTGCGACCATGATAGTTACATCAGTTATACACATGTTGACATCTTCACCAAGGTTTTTTCTGAGAATTACTTTGAGCAATATGAAATAACTGTTGGGGATAGATGATCATGTGGTGAATACCAATTGAAGACAAGATTTATTACAATTTTTTTCATGTCCATGTTTAAGGTAGGATTTCCCCCTTTGTTGTTTTCCCTCTTTCCTTGTTTTGTATGGACAAGCAGTATGTAAAGGGTGACTAATCCTTGTTTCTAGGCCCTATATCTTTGATACTTTTTTGATATTTCACATAATTCATTCTTAAGAGAGGGTGTTGGAATAATCAAATCCCATTCCCATACTTAGGATAAAAAATTTAGTTAATTTCCTAGGTCCTACACTAGCAAGTTGGCATCCACTCGAATTTATATGGTCAAACTTGCCAAAACTGCCTCCATGAGCGCTTTAGAAATATTTTGGATAATATTCCAACAACCCATAAGAATTCCTAGTTTAGAAAGTGCGCTTTCTTGCCTCATCCAAAGTTTCCATCTTTTTCAACAGTTTTAAAGCAAAAGGTAAAGGTAGTTTTAAGGCAAACAACATTATTTTTGTCTTAACTCACCCTCGTTTTTATCACCTAAAATCATTATTTAGTCCACTTTACTTCACTTATCAGTTGTACCAAATCATTCATCCAATTCGTGAGCCTATTGACAAATTAGGAAAGTGTTTTTGCACCAATGGACAATTTTGACTATTTTGGTAATCGTGCTTTTGTGTTGATTCGAATGGTATAGTCATGCTTTCAAATCTCTAATGTATCTATATGATTAAGTAGCCTATTATTATGGAATCTAATGGAGAATCTGCAGTAATAAAGTTTATTGTCGACATTTCGAACCAAGCATGGCTCATCTTCAGGACAAAGCGATGCCTGGTGATTGTTCATCTTTCATTAGTGCTTTAATATAGAAACCGTCGTTTTGGGAAGAGCCAACAAGGTTTGTTATGTCAAAAGAAAAAAATTTAGGGTTTTAATTTTATTTTGTTTTAATTTAAAATTTTTATTATGTAAAACGAAAGTTTTAATTAAAATGTTGACTTTGAGTTATAATGAACCAAATTAATAGTTTAGGTTTATAAAGAAGTTCTAAAAAAAAAAAATTATTAATTTTATTTTAAAATGGTTTGGATTTTTAAGTTTCTTCATTTAATTAATATTTTATGGTTTAAAAGTAAAAATGTTTCTATTTAATTTAATAAGTTTTAAATTTTATTTTTAAAGTTTTTTTATTAAAGTTTTTGAACTTTTTTTTAAACTTTTTTATTAATTTGTTTTAAATTTGTTTTTATTTTTAATTTTATTAAACAAATTTTATTTTATTATATTTTATCAAGTTTAAATGTAAGATTAAAATTTTAAATTTAACTTTACAATTTCAAAAAAAAAATATTTAAACTCTTAAATTTGTTTTTAATTAGTATTTAGTTAGGTCTTAGTTCAGGAAATTTATTTAATTTTATTTTATTTTAAAAATATAATCTTAGTTAGGCAATTTAAGGGATTTTTAATTAATTAAAGGTTTTTTAAATTTAATTAGGCTTAGTTAGGTTAGGCAACCATGATCGGCTAATGGACAGGTCGTCATCTCTATTTAGGCAATTAGGGTTTTTAACATTTTCAATTGCTTCTCTAATTCTTCGCCTTGACCAGTTGTCGACTTGTGCTAACACCTACATATCCCCAAATTTTATTGGGTGTTTTGTGTTATGCGAGTGTTCAGCTAAGGCCGACTTGTGGGTTCTATTAAGATGGATATCTGCACAATGTTCTTTCCCCCTAGTTTGGATGGACCATCTTGTTTCACCTATGTAGGCTTTACCACATTCACAAGGAATGAGGTAAACCCCCTTTTTAAGACATGGGTCAACCGGATATTTCATTGATCTAAGAAGCTTCTTGATGTTGTTAGGTGGGGAAAACACTAAGTCAATGTTCTTCTTTTTCAAGTGTTTGGCTATTTTGTCTATAGTCCCTTGAATGTAAGGGAGAAAGGCCTTATATCTCCTACTTTCTTTTCTTTGGATGTAGCCTTAGGTTTTTTTACTTGTGTTCTTTTAAGGGCTTTGTTGATTTGAACTAGGTTATAACCATTGTTAAGAAAAACATTGTGCAGGTGTTCCCGCTCGGAGTCTAGGTGAATATTATCATAAACTCTTAGGGCTCTGGTGAATAGTGTGTTAAGAACCCCCATCTTCTAGTTTGGGTGATGATGTGAGAGGGCTTGTAGGTATTGTTCTATGTGGGTCTTCTTCCTATAAACCTTGTGGGAAATGCTTCCATCCTGTTTCCTGATAACTAATGTATCAAGAAAGGGAAGCGCATTGTTCTCTTCAAACTCTTTTGTGAATTTGATGGAATCAGTTTGGCTATTCAAATGATCCACAAATTTTTCTAACTCTTCCTTCCCTGGGCCCAAATTAGGAAGGTATCATCAACAAATCTGGACCACCATTCAGGTTTCAGATTAGTAGAGTTCAAGGCTTTTTGCTCAAATTTTTTCATGAAGAGATTGGCTATAATGGGAGAGAGGGGGGAACCCATCGCCACTCCACAGGTTGTTCATAAAGTTCACCCATAAAACTAAAAAAGGTGGAATTAAGATAGAGGCCTATGAGTTGTGAGGTTTCGGGATCAGTCAACTCCTCTATAACATTGATGGCTTCTTTGATGGGTATCATGGTGAAGAGGGATACTACATCTAAGCTAAATAAAATCTCATTCTCTTCCATATGTCTGTGTTTTATTTTCTCAATAAAGTAAGAAGAGTCCTTAATGAACAAGCTTGTATTGCCTACTAGGGGTTTCAATTTGTCTGCGAGGAATTTTTCGAGCCTATAAGTTGGTGAGCCTATGGTGTCTACAATGGGTCGGAGGGGAACCCCAGTCTTGTGGATCTTGGGAAGTCCATAAATTCTAGGAACCAGGGGGTCAGAGATGATAAGTTTTTTCTCGATTTCCTTATCCAAGGAGGATTTCTTTATGGCTTCTGTAACTTCCTTTATGATCCGATTCAAGGGGTTCTTGTTAAGTTTCTTGTAACAACCACTAGAATCCAAGTGCGATTTCATCTTAGCAATATAGTATTCCTTATTAAGAATCACTGTAGCTCCTCCTTTATCATCTTTTAAGAT
Source organism: Pseudotsuga menziesii (assembly GCA_001517045.1). Classification (NCBI taxonomy): domain Eukaryota; kingdom Viridiplantae; phylum Streptophyta; class Pinopsida; order Pinales; family Pinaceae; genus Pseudotsuga; species Pseudotsuga menziesii. The sequence goes on from LPNX010940227.1 coordinate 236,235, forward strand.
CACAATATGGTCATTCTTTTTGAGTTCTCTGAGGGCTCTGCTTTCTACCCTGGTGATGTTGGGTTTGGGTGGTTTTGCTCTTCTTAGGGTTACAGCACAATCTTGTCGTACCTCTTTTGCTTCATTTTCTGGTAGGTGCCTAATTCTCTCTTCAATGCTGCATATGATGTCTTTGACCAAATTTTTTTTTGAAGCGATGGAAAAATTAAGGCCTTTCTCAAGTAGTCTTCTGGTAGGTATGTTTAGTTCAAAGGTTGAGAGGTTGACAACGAGTCTATTAGGATCCTTGGTAGCACATTTATAGTTAATGTTGCCTTCAATTTTGTGGTTTTTGTTTTTACTTTTTTCATTCTGACGGTCACCATCCCTGGTTAATGCGTTATTAAGATCGTGGTCGTGGTCATCATGCCATGTAAGACTGACTTTCTGCTCCTGCATGTGACTGTAGTTGTTGTTTAGGTTTATATTTTCAGCCAACCCATCGTCGGTTCGTAGGGTTTCAACCAAAGATTTATCTTCACTAATGCTGTGTGTTTCCTCAAGGTTCAATGCATAATGTTGTGTGTTAAAAATTTTATTGGCTTGTAGGGTTTCAATCAAAGATCTATCTTTGTTGGTGATGTGTGTTTCCTCAAGGTTCAATGCATACTAGTGTGAGTTAAAAAATTTATTAGCATTCTTTACCATGCTGGCTAAGTCAGGTTGTTCCTTTCCTGGAAAATAATCATCATGAGTGTAATCATTATCATTTGTTGCAGCATTGGAGATCATATTCATGTCATTCACCCCGTTGGATAGCAAGCTAACAACACCAGCACTCCTTACCTTGCTAGTCTCCACATTGGTTGCATTGGGAAACAGGCTCTCACCACACGCTTTGTTGGAGTCTAAAATGGCTGCGTTGGGTGCTATGGTAGAAGATATATAAGGTTGGATGATGCAAATATATACAACAACAGTTTGTGTTATTCAACATATTCAGTCTCCTTGAGTGTTTCTTGTGTATTTTTCAAGCAATTTTGTGAGTTCAATTGATCTAATCTTGGGATTAATTTCCACATTTACTACCAGGAATTCTACCATTTTCGATCAATTGCATTATTTTTTCCCCATTTTGAATAATGTAATCACTTGTTACTACTAATGATGCTTCTTGATTCTCTTCCTGGCCATTGAAATGTGACTTTTGTTGAAAATATGAATGCTCCATTTTAAGGTAAGCAATATGTCCACAATAAATACACTTATGCAAGCTACTTGAGTACCTCACAAAACCCTTAAATATGCAAGACAAACATCCATGGTATCCATGAACATTGAAACTAGTCAATGTACCATATGCAGGAAGATCATGTATCATAAACAATAAAGAAGATCTTAAAGTGAAATGGATTGAATCATTGCCCCTTAAAAATTTGAATTGCTTCAATTTCTTTCAACAATTCTACTAGTTCATCAAATAGTTGCTCTAAATAAATATCAATTGTATCTGAAGTTGAACTTTTCTTTCCTGGTATAATCAATGACAACATCAAGAAAAATGGTTTTGTTGCTCTTAGATCAACCACAGACCATTGTTTGCATTCATTGCTCTTATTTTGGGCATGCCATTGCATAATATCATTAATGTCTGGACAACTGTACATTCGAAGCAACCGTGGAATTAGGGGAAATTAGCAAAGAACCTTTCTAGGAGTTGAATTTGATGTCAACCCTAGTCTATATCTCGATTCTTTACAATTTGAACATTCAATCTCACTTGCATGATTTTTGTGAAATAATACACAACCATTCACACATGTGTGGATGTTTTCATACCCAAATCCTATCTTAGTGATTTGTGCTTTACACGCACTCCATTTTGTTGGAAATGTTGAGTCAAGTGGTAACAACAAACATTGCAATGCCAATAAATCATCAACACTCTCATTTTTCCAACCACGAATCATTTGCAATTTAATAATTAGAAGGATGGTTTTCAACTGAATTAACTCACAAGTACCATACACAGGTTTTGAAGCATCCTCTGATCAACTTTTTCCAATCATCATTGAAACCCTCATTCAACATTCTATAAAATTCAATCCCTTCATTTAATGTTGGTTCATATTCAACTTGGTTTGTTTATTTTTCATCTATGTTTGGTGCCTCTACATCTCTCACACTTTATAATTGTATCCTATCTAGATAACGACTTTCAGGGAAAGGGCTTATACCGCTATGACTAAATTTCACCATATGTTCATAAATCACTCGCCTTTTTCTCCTATTCCCACCACAACAATCAGTACATGGACATGCATATTTCTCCAAGCTATTATCATCGACTATTCTCTCATCATGTGCATGGTATTCATCCATTGACAAAATTGGGTGTTGACTCATCTTCAATTTTTTGCATTCAATTATGACACTAGCATGTAAATATTACATGTATATCATCTTGAATTGAAATGCATCAAAACCAATTCCTAGAGAGAAAAAGGAACTAGATATAAGATAAGTGGTAAAATATCATAAGCACCTACCATGCATAGTTGCATGAGCCCTTTTGTTGGTTAGAAATGAGATGACCTCTCAAAACAAAGAGATATCGATGCCCATTCAATTTGGTTACCAAATAACATATGTATATGGAATGGTACATAGGATCAAGACTACAATGTTAATTTAATACACTACACTTTATGCCCCACATCAAATATTTCAATACTTTTTGAGCTCCCTATACTCAATTTCAGAGTATTATGCACCAACACATACACCATTTTTTGTGTGAATGATTCAATGTCATAACGTTTTCATAGCTATATAGGGAAATAAAATAGTTAGTAACTCCTCATAGATTCTATCCATACACAATCTCAAATGATGATTTCTTTGGTGACCTATGAAGACAAATGACAAAATATTAAGATTCAAAAGCATCACTTTTTCTCATATCTATAGAGAACTGAACACTGTGGCATACTCCTTGGAAAAGTAAGAAGTCGACCTAGATCTAGGTATATTGGGTACTAAGGCTTCTCTCGAGGAGGGAACCAATAGCTCCACTTCTAGGAATATATTTTTTACTGTTATTGAGAAATATGAATGATAGTATGAATTATTTCATAGAAATCCATAGATCCTAATTTGCCTTGTTTGATATACACCCACATATATTCTTCCATGGAGGTTATAAGTTGTTGTATCCATTGAAGCATTGTATATTATATGTTCATGGTCAAAAAACAAGAAGACATTTTTTTCCTAAACAGGAGTCTAATAATCAACCTTCTTCTATGCATCATTCTCATTATAGATATTTAGGGGATGTCAAATAAAGTGTTTCAAAGACACTTCCTAATGATCGACTTGACTAAATGACACTCGGCCAAGAATTAGGCATTAACAGATTTACGAAGTATAGAGGATTGTATTTAATTTTTCCTAAATGTGTGATTTTTCTATGTTATTTCTAGCACAAGACATCATTATTGTGACTATGAAAATAACATCCTAAACATTGCCCTCTTAGAGCCTACAAGATATCAGGAAAAATCAATAGATGACTATAAGGAAACTCAACTCATAATTCAATTGGCTATATTAATCCCTTGGATAGATTTGAATTCCACGGATAGAATTCTGAATTTCTTTATAGAGATGTCTCGGTTTCTACAACAAGTGAAAAGAAAGTTCAAAAATCTATTACACGGATAGCTACTCAAATTAGACAGGAAAAATAAGGCGATAGCTTTTCCTTTCATATGAATTTCTACTATAGACACTGCTTCTATCTAGAAATATTCTTTTATAGACTACTTGCAATAACAAATTTCCTAAAATATCTCAACAATAATTCTTAAGACTCGATCCTTTTCATAGGTAACGATTCCACTTTAGCTTCTTTTTTTTTGCATGTGGAATAATTATTCCTTACATAAAAAAGTACAACTAATTGACATAATAATTATCTTAAGATATAGTTCATTAAGTAACAGAAAATTATAAATGACTAAAAATTCTATTGAACCCGAACAAGGATCTATGCTTGGAGATACTGATGAATTAGTTAATGAGAGAACTAATGAATATTATATGGATTGTTTAGAGAGTCCATATCAGTAGAAGGTGAAGGTATCAATTGATATTGAAATACCTTGTATTTTTAATACTAATGAATTGTTTTTTAATACATGTTACATGAACAAGGAAGAAAGACAGTTATTGAAAACTACCATGCAAAGTGAAAACGACATGTTTTTTATAGGCATGAAAGAAGCATAGAATCAACATTGTGTTAGAATATTGGACACTTGTGTCTCATATTGAAAAACATGTCATTGACATGAACAGGGAAAATTTCGATCTTGATGATGGCCAAATGGAAGAGGAAGAACAACTATTGAAAGTTGTTACATAAAATGAAGAATTGCATAGAGGTTGGAAATAAGAATCCTTTATATGAAGAGACACAATCCTTAGAGGATTTGATTAATACATGATGAATAGTGTGTATATTTACAAATATAGTTCCAAGCTAAACAACGAATTGAAAAACAAAAAGTAATTATGACAACCTGGGAGATGTGGAGTTTATTTCTAACACTAACATGCAAATATGGCATATCCAACATCTTCCATTGGTGAATGCAACATTGGATGGATGGATCATCACACATGTACAATGTCATGCTCTTGAATCCATTGTTCTTCTATTCTAATTATTATTTTACAAATTAAGCTACATAGATGTCAAATAATGGGTTTCAAATCCTATAGGGTGCAACTTTGTGAGGACCATATAATTTCACATTCAATTCCAATTTTATGTTGTTTTTATTGATGTAACATGTTAACATTTCTAATAATAAATATTCTAATGAAATTGGAAAGTTTAGTCAAATTCATTGGCCTTGTTGTAGGAATAATTAGCTAAGGGACTAATCCAAAAAGAAATTAATATTTGCATGGTAGTCTAACATGGACATCTTGTACAAAAAGTAATGAATGTTTCAAGAGTAAATTAATTGGAACATTTTGTACAGTTAAATTTGAATGTAAAGAAAATGAAAATTGAAAGTAATGAAATAAAGAACAGAAGAATAGAAACATCTAATGGAAAGCATTCATCCAAAGAATAAATTCAATTCAATAAAGTCGGTGTCTCTCCCGATAACCTTCGTCATATCATGGGTTTAATGGCATTAATAAATTATCAATTTTGGTTAGTTGGAATATGAGTTATTTGTTGACTATTAACAACAATAGATAGAAAACAATGCATTAACATGACCCTTTGGCACATTTAAATTTGACTAAGAGAAATTGAAGAAAGGATGAGGAAATAAAGCATGCCTAATTAGTAGCCTCTAAAATCACACTCATCCAAAGAAAATTTTTGATTTAGTAAACCCATTTTATCTACCAATAATCTACTTCTATAGTGGGATAATGGAGTTGATAATTTTTAGTAATTTTGGTCACTTTCCTTGCTTGCATTTTCTAATTAGTTGATAACTCAATGATTGACAAACTAAATCATGAATTTGTTAGACTTGTTGCATGTGTGCAGATAACTTGTGACACTAAGAATTCCTCTCGAGATTTAAATATTAAAAGTTAATCCTTAAATACTCTTGACTTGGCACCAGTTACTCGCGATTTGGGATTCCATGAAGCTTGAATAATTTTAAGTTTAAACTTTATATCAAGATGGCCCTCAATGAGTCATCTAATCCTTCAACACCTTGAAAATTTTGGATGGTGAGCCCCACATTTAACTTTGTTGTGAGATAATCATATCATATGTATATCAACACATACAGTACAGAGTTGATAAATAAAAAAATGTAAATGAATTTCTACCTCGATTAAACCCTTTTACATCCCATGTGGCTCGACAGGGTGCCATTTTTGAATCCCAATTGCACCCATTTATATCCCATGCAACTCATAAGGGTACCATTCTCAAATTTAATTTGAAAGGTCATAGCGACACCATGGCATAGTGAAATACAACCACCTCTGTATATTAAATATTGACTTATCCAATAAATTGTGTGTTGTACCCATAACGTGTAACCTCTAAATAGGAAATGACATCCTATAGTATATATACCTGTCATAAATTCAAAGGAATCAATTTTCATGGGTTTTATTTTTATTTCACTGTAAAATACATTTCAAATCAAGAGGAAATGTCTTGTAGGACAAAAAAATTGTAGGGTTGCAGAGGATAATTATTCTAAAAAGGTCACTACCTTTGATTTGAAATCAAGAAGTTACATGTTATTTTGTGAGTCATAAAAAGTTTACTAATATTTTTAGAACATAATTTTGAAGCAATCTAATGGTTATGGAATTTTTTATTAAAACACTGGCATACTCATACAAGTCGTATTTAACTAGTTAGTGGAACAGGTTTCCATTCAGTTCGACAATTTGACAATAGAATTGATGTTATAAATAATTCTTTTGTGTTACAAATCCATTCAAAACAATAAATATAGAAACCATTATAGAATAATTGCAAAACAATGGTATCAAAAAAATCAACAATTGCTCAAACCTTAACAAGACCCTTGTGTGTTGATTTCTTAAATCAATCTTGGCAAATAATATGAACATTAAAAAAAATGGGGATAAAAAAATATATTTCTAAGAAACCATAAAGCATGTAGTGGTTTAAATTGGTAGTTTTCTATATAAAATGAATAGCTTAACTCTATATATGTATAATCATACTTTATCAATCAATCCACCATGACAAATTCAAAAAAGTCAAAAATAATAGCATGCTTCTAAGTTTTGGATTAAGGATTAAAGGTAGAACACCATGCCAAATGTGTGATAATCATATGACACTTCACTGACAGACACAACAAAGTCGTTACCTTTGTTGACCATGTATATGAATCACCAATTGACTTGGCCTTGTTAATCCCTCGCACTATGGATACATAGGACTAAATCAAATGTTTGTAAAAGTAAAATGTTCCACCAACAAAACAAATTATATACATAGCCCATATACTTTTGAGAACATATGGTCCTTGTTGCAGAAAGTGGTGTTCACAAAGTGCCAAGCAAAATTCCCTTCTCAAACTTCATCTACCTTCCATTTTGATTTTATGTTGGTTAGACTTGGTTCTCCTCCATCTACTTAGGTGCCTAGGTTATATCATGGCCTATTGTACTTTCGATTTTGAGATCCAAAAAATAGAGAGTTGTAAATTGATCTGATCTAAATGTCCTAGGATTTCAAGTTGGCATGAAGAAACACATAAAAATGATCAAATTGGCACAAAATACTCAAAACAACCATCGATATTCTAATCAATGTAAAGTTAAAATATATGTAGTAAAACTATGGGATCAATCCAATAGATGCCAAAAATTTGAGTTTTCATATGATTAAAAATTTCATTAGAGTTCTCAAAAAAATGAAATCCAAAAAATGTTAGGGAACCCTACCATCCAAACCATAATTGTTCAACACTAGAATACTAGAACATGTTTCATGTTCCTCTTCTTAACTTTCATTTTTTTAGCTTCTTGATGACTGAGCCTATTGCAAGTTCTTGCATTTAGTAACAATGCCATGGGGGACTATAATTCATGTGGTATAACATATGCTCCTACCTAATATTTGACCCCATTACAACATACATTGTAACATCTCTCGCATTCAAATATCTTAGAAAATGGTTTTTACTTTTATGTTGTTCCTTCAAGAACTTTGACAATATTTATACATATGTTGTTAACATCTCTTAAATGTTAACAAAGTAAATCCTGACTTGACGTCTTATCAACGTAAGGGTCTAGTCCTTAATCTCCAAGAATATGGACAATTCCACTTACTACAATCTACATATACATAAAACAATTAAAATGGAATTTTCCAACTATGCAGAAGTCAACTGATGCAAACTAAATCCCAATGGCTAAGTTAAATAGTGGAGTATTAGGTATTGATCCAGATCCCTGTTCAAATTCCTCTACACAAATTCCCAAGAAAGGACACATAGTATAAAATTACAATACACACATGTAAACTACATATTTTCTAGCAGTACAAGATAATGAAACATTACTAACCTCAATTTTCCTAATATGTCACGTCTCAAAAAGGGGTGCAAAATTTTATTGCATTTAACATGCTTCATAGCTCAAAACTCTAATGAAATTTCTATACAGCTTGCAGATGTCTCTTTGTAGAATGAAAAATAAAAAGAAAAATAATTTTCATGCCCAAGGTTAGAGGTTCAAGGAAGATTGGCACCCAAAATAAGGAGGCAATCATAAAAATATGGGTAGTATAAATTGTGGAGAGATAAGTAGTATGTGAAACAAACACCCAATACTATATTAGGATAGTAGGCCTTTCAACCAAATAAATATTAATATATTTTCATACCATAGGTATGACAGGACACATGCAACTTTATAAACACATTAAAAGATTGGAAATCAAGTAACTAACTTCATCGAGTCATTGAAAAAGCAACCACAAGTAGAGTTGGTCATGTCTAATCAAACCTATCTTATGCTTAATTTCCCATCAAGGTAAACCTACTTCAGAGAAAATCCTATGTTTTTAAGGAAATTAACTTGCCTAAGAGGAATAGTATGATATTAAATGTGAATAAACTAAGAGAAATACTTTAGGAATTGTATAAAATTTAGGTTCCACACAAACTGAACCATTCAGATTGGCTCATGGTAAATAAAGTAGCATTGGATCTATGTTTGTTAACCCCAAGAATGGTTACAACTTACTCTTTATTCGAGCTTACTTTCACAATCTTAAAATTAATAAACCATAAATCCTTATGGACTAATAAGTGTATCAATTGAAGAGAAACAAATAATTCGATTGCTGGTAAAGAGTGATGTACTTGTGTATGAAGTGATGTACTTATGTATAAAGTTCAATTGTGCTTATCTACTAATCCTAGTTTGATCTTCATTGAGATGAGTATGTCCTCTTAACAGATCTTTGTAATTGGTGCATAACCTTCTACAAATCTTAACTTATTCAAAAAATCATTTTGATTTTACTACATATGTATAAGTGTAACTTTGGAAACAAAGATCTCTATTCCAAAGGAGGTTGTCCCATCACATAACCATTCAAGTTTCATCTTTGCATTCCCCTGCAAAATCAATTAAGCAATTTTGTTGCACCTTCCATCACATCAAATGTCCTAGCAAGGGAAACACAAATATTGGGACATATATGAAAACTTCCTTGTGAAGTTGATTTGAACAAGTGATTCAAGTGTTGGCAAGGTTGGATCTCAAAATCCCCATGTGCTCTAATGGCATGTAAGGTATTTTATTTAGGAAACCATGACACCACATGATCAAAGGAAAACAACATGTGTAAAATAATGAACTAGATAGTTGTATCCTATTGGTGAAATCCCCACAAATTAACTCACTTCTAATAAGTCAAAATTAAAAAGCATAGTTTCAAAATCAATAGTTACTCTCTATGTATGTTGCACATGAGATATGCAACCATGAAGTTAGAAGTGTGGAAGGTTGTAATTATTTCCTAACTTTGATTAATTCAAGACTGCAAAGTATATTTTAATCTATAGCAGAAAGAAGAGTAATCCTAATTTACAAAAAACAATTGATTTGCAGATTCAAAAGAAAAAATTTGAAATGAAAATGTTACTACAAACTATGACAATTAGGCTTCATTTCATCCAAAATAGCAATCAATTCCAAGATCCACATCCATAGAAAATACTTCCAAGGAACATGAGAACAACAAGGGGATATGAAACAGAGAATTTACTAACCTAAGAAGGATAAGTATATTTGAACTTCATTGCTACAGAAGAGTTCACCTTCCTCTTTAAGACCCTCCAAGTTATGCCCAGTGTTGTGTTTTTCTCCATTGCAACAAGTCGAAATATATAGTTGTGAATTTTCCAAACCCCAACTGAAATTCCCAACTTACATGAGTTATTAAATTCCATGAATATTGAGTTCACACCCCATTCAACCGGTGTAATGGCCTCTCAAACCCAAACAAACCCCCTCCCCTCCCATAAAATCCAAAAGTTTGCCACAAATTAAAGTTTTTATGATCAAAACATTGGTAATGAATAAAATCCATTATATGTGAATAAAATCCATTCAATGTTAATAATATAAACTCATATATTCTCGCATAGTCGGTGGTGGCATCGAGCTTTGTCCACATAGTCAATGGTGGTATAGTGGCCTATGGGGATTTCCAAGTTTTGTTTGGAACATTTTTTTAAATGATTTTGGGTTTTTTTCACAATATTATATTATAAACGTGTTTTAATAACAAATATATATATAT
>LPNX010940234.1:0-12188 GCA_001517045.1 Pseudotsuga menziesii
CTCCATTTATGGTTTCCCCTCCTAAAATCTTTGTGTCTCTTGTCTCTTGTGATGTGATTATGTGATTGCTGTGCTTGTTATTCTCTCAGTGAAAATATCTTAACATAATGCTAGCTTAAATGTTGAAAAACTAACAAGCTAAGGTGACTTGCAGCTTTGGAACCCATGTTTTTCATTGCATTGTGTTGTGACCAGAAATGACAACTATGAAGCCATAGAATGGTTCAATAGGTATCTTCCTTTTCTCCACCATCTCTGCATCAATGAGTTTATGTGTGGCTCCTCCATATACCAAAATTGAATCTCTTTTTCCTAGTACCACACCCTTGCATCGAATAGCGTGATAGCGAGGCATTGCTGAAAGTACTGCCATTCTTGCTTTGTCCATTGATGGTTGATTTTATTCTTAAACTATTGTCTCATATGCCTCCTCTTGATCTAAAGTGTGTCCTTCTTCATCCATACCCCCTTCATACTCATCATTATTAGAAAATATTTCTATGTATTGAGATTTTCCCTTGGTACATTTATGCCCCGGTGTCCATGGTTGAAAGCATGTGAAGCAAAAAAAAATTCTTCGAAGTTCAACCCTATTTATTCCTTCTTTCTTATTCTTTTCAGATGAATCTATTTGCCAAGGCTTCTTATCAGGTGCATTTATTTTCCAAGGTTTCTTTTCAAATATGAAATTAGGCTTGGGAGGAAATCTTTTTCTAGGAAGCACATTTTGGAGATCTCTAGTCAAGCTCATTGCATCATTTAATGTAGTGGGATTGTGGGATTTGAACAAACTTTTAAGGGTTCAGCCAAACCTTCAGTGAAAAAAAATACTAACATTCCTATATAAACATCAGCCACCTTGACTGATAATTTTTGAAATTCCATCATATAATTAGTAGGGGTCCCGACTTGCTTCAATTGGGCTAGTTCTTTGAAAGAAAATTCTGGATATTTTTGCTCAAATCTCTTTAGTAGCCTGTCAATAAATTATCCATATGTTTTAACCTGATCATGACCCAAATTTTTCATGCCATGGAACCACCATTCATTTTCATCTCCTTCCAAGTGAAAAATGGCCATTTTTAAGGCATCTTCTTCCACCATCGGATTCGGCTGAAAATACACATCTAACTTTTGCACCCAAGTGAGCAAGACTTTGAGAGGAACCATCAAAAGTAGGGAGTGGAAATTTACCAATGGAACAATTCAATTCTTTGTTTTGGTATAGAGACCTATTATCTTCCTTCTTTTTTAGTTTGTTTGCAACAATAAAGTATTAATCAAATGCTATACTTTTCTTACAATCTTCATCCAATTTATTCGTTTTTTTCCATTGTATCAAGTTCGAATGGAATGTTAGGATATTATTTGGGTACAATAAATTTAGGTTTATTAGGCCTTGGTGTGCACTAAAATTCATGGGGTATATTATGGGGTCCTGTGATTGAGAAAATATGCCCACCCATTGTCTTGTTTTCTTCTGATTGTGAACCACTGCTACCTCATATTACTCCCTTGCTTCCCAATTGGCTAGCCATAAATTCAAGTCCTTTCATAAGTTGTTGGGTCATGTTATTTGTTATGTAATCAAAGATATGTTGTATTATTTTAATATATTCCTCTTTATCATTAGAGAGTCCATTCCCCTCGTTACTCATAGTTTTAGTCAAATGTACCTCTTATTCTTCTACTTCTTCTTCTTCAACAAAAACACCTTCAACTTCAGGTTCTAAGGGTGGTGGATTATTTATTTGAATACTTTTTAATACCATAAGGTTCCAAGACCACACTCTTATACCACTTATAATTTTCCTTTTTAAGAAATTTTATTAAAATGACCAATTTTTCACTTTTTTCTCTATTTTGACCTTTGATTAGTTTTGATGTCTAGGTCTCCAAATTGACAAAAATGCTCCCAAATATTCTGAGAAGTTATATGAATAATATTAAGAATTAAATATTATGTTCAGGGATGATTAATGACCCTCCAAATACTTCTGCAAACTTGTTTAACATTCTGTCCAAGGTAGGAGTTTTCACTAGCAAATTGGGGTTCCAATTCCCCCAACGTAAATGCTGAAAATGGCTTTCCAAATGCTCCCAAATATACTCAAATTTATGAAAATAGGTAGAGGATGTTTAAGGGACATTATTAAGGTCTCATATGCATCATTTTTCATTTTATAAAGGTTGCTATAAATTTCCCCCAAACAGCTACAAAATCATTGGTTTGACCCTTGGGGAAATGGCACCAAATCTTCTCCAAATGAAAATAAAATGAGTAATATGAATTAAAATACTTAAGTGATGGATATGAAACTTTTAATAATCATCAATGACATTCCATTCATCCTAAATATATCAGAGAAACATTCTTACATTCAAAATCACCAACATTACAATACAACCATTTGGTATTTCGACTTGATACTTTTTGAAGATTAAGAACATAGTATATTAAGCTTATTACAATAATAAATGGACCAGGATAAGATCTCCCAAAGAGTAAAATATCTCACCCAAAGTGCAATCCCTCCATGAGCAAGAATATGCAATAAAGACTGGAAATGGTTGAGAGAATGTGTTGCAATAGAAGAAACCATGAGCTGTCATGTAGCTTACACCTAAAAATAAAAAAATCCATTAAATCTCCATGAAATACCTGAATGGCCTATCCAAACAACAACTTGGATGGGAATATTTCACCCTCAAAATTGGCTAAGGAAAGAAACTAGTCATCCACTAGCCCTCTCTCTTCACAAATGAAAATTTCTCAAATGATCAAAAGCCCTTCTCTTGGTTGATCCCTATATTTTATAAAAATACTTAGACTTAATAGGTTACCAATCCATCCACAAACTCAACCCAAATCGAATTAGGGTGTGGGCTCAAGATTTTCCATGTGTCCTCCCTTCCCTAGCCTTCCATCTTCCCCCAATTTGAGTAGGGACCCATTGAGCTTCCCCAACTCACATGAGAGCCTCCTCGGATGTTATATTTATGCCTCACATCTCATAATGGTCATATGTCAGCCTTCAGGAATGCAATATGTCATAAATGTCATAGAATCTTCATCATTGGTGTCATAGATGTCATAGATGTTAGGGAATCTAGCTCAAGTGTCCAATAAGCTCCCATTTGACTCTTGCTCTTCCAATTAAGTTACATTTCCTTCCATATTCTACCTATGATGTATATGGCCAAGTGTATTGTCCTTCTAACTCATCCAAGAACATTAGGCTTCCCATGGATTCAAAATTGCAAGAGGAGGATGCCACCTGGCACACAAATTCTAGCTTGTGTGGGCCCCATAATCTCCATGTGTCTCCATGCTCCATTTCCACTTCAATTTTCTCTTGTATTTATTTAATTAGCTCCATTATTAAATATTTATTCCATTCTAATGTCTGAACATCATTTATTAGCTCCCTTATTAAAATTCCAAATGTATCCATCCAACCTAGGGAACTAGTAGGATTGATGGAATTGTCCTGCTATGCAATTATTTGAATGGGGACATTACATTTAGTTGACACAACCGGGGGTATGCATGAGCTTCAACTGATTCAAATCTTATTCCAAGACCCAGCTTGGTTATTTCTCATGTCCAACTGAGAAATGCGGTCGCAAGACTCATCTTGCAATTACATACAAATTTCTATCTTAACTCATTTCACAAGTCACTGCCTACAACTCAAATTAAATATGAACATCACGAGCTGATCATGTCAACACCTGTATTTTCCTCTGCACATCATCACTGATGTTATAGCGTATCCGATGTAATGGATAATCTATATCCGGATTAAGTCATCACGTATCCAGGTCTAGGGAGGAAGATGTTCCATCTTCAAATAATTAAATGTATAAATGTATAATAATTGAATGGATGATTTATTACAATGGAGATGGCTTCATTAAATATGGCTTGGCCATCAAATGTTGAAGAGACATTTCTTTTCATAACTATATTTAATAATTAATTATTATTACTAATGGTTATAACCTAATTATTTACTATTTTATTGTTCAAACATTGCCTTCCCCTTAGGAAATCTTTGTCCTCAACGCTTAGATTATTGTTGTCGTCTTTTCATTCTCGTTTTGTGTTGAAACAAAGTCATTACTTCCTTTATGTCTTTTTTAGAACTTGTATTAGGTATGTGCTTGGTCTTTACGCAATAGTTTGTCATTTTCCTTTCATTTGTAACTTTAATTTGTACTCCATTATGTTTATTATTGTTGTCCCATTTTCCATGTACATGAATACGAGGAATATTTTTGTGGCTGAGCATATCGAGCATTGTTGTAGAGATCGCTTGTCCCACGATACTCATGATGTCATCACGTAATGTTTCCATTTTATTATCCTTGCGAGTTATCTCAAGAAGTGACGTCTCTTGAGGCTTCTCCCAATCGAAGTCGCCAGATAGTGTTACATTTAAGTTTCTCTAGGGTGGTAGAACAGTTAAGGTAGAAGATGAATCTATGATATCTAATTTCTTTGACTTGGATTCCTTTGCATACTATAGGATCCATATTTTGTCATTGTAAGGATCATCATTGTTGGCAACGATACTGGCTTGACTTTTATTATGATCTTGGTCGAGCCCATTTTTATTTTTATCAATTATATTATTGTTATTTGGTCATCCTTAAGATATTTTGTCTCCTTGTCTTGTTTATTGTCTTGATCGACTTTGTTGCTCTCATTTTCATTGACATAGTGGTCCAACATATCTAAGTTACTTATATGGTTTGTACTAGACCTTAATTTTTGTAACATTTCCATTATTGTATTTTGGTTCTGTTTCATGATGCTCAGGTTTTGTGCCATGGTTCTTATGTTTTGTGAAATCGCACTCATCTTGTCATTTAACTCTTTTTGTTTCTTGTTCATGATGTCTAGTTTGTCATCAAGTTTTCTTTCTAGTACTAGAACAAATTTGTCTTTTATTTCTTTCTTAAGTGCCTTGCTATCTTTCGTTTCTTTCTTCCAGCTTTTTTGGTTAGCGACGAGGGCCTTGATGTCTTTCCCCAATTTCTCAAGTTTGTCTTTTAATTCTGTCATAGCTTGGGTCCTTTTATGCAAATGTGTGTATTTGGAAGTTTATTTTAACTTATGGAGGAATAAAAGACAACTAATGTCTTTGAAATACTTCATGAATTAATAATAATTATTATAATTATTTAATGTGTTGAAATAAAATAATAAATATAAAATATTGTATTTAAATATTTTATTAAAAGGTGGATTAATAATTTTTTAAATATTATATAATAATATTAATATTATTATACTAATATTTATTTTATTAATATTGTTTTTGTTTGTAGGGTTACCGGGGGGTGCAGCTTGGGTTGAAGTTGGAAAGCAAAACCATGTGTTGGTTTTACTTTTTTGTTTGTTTGGACAAGGTCCTATATTTTAGGGAAACCCTAAAAACTAAATTTACACAAAGTGTAAATAATGGCCAAGGGTCATATAACTCTGATACCAACATTACACCGTATCCGGTGTAATGGATAATCCGTATCCGGATTAAGTCAGCCTATATCCAGGTCTAGGGAGGAAGGTGTTCCATATTCAAATAATTAAATGTATAAATGTATAATAATTGAATGGATGATTTATTACAATGGATATGGATTCCTTAAATATGGCTTGGCCATCAAATGTTGAAGAGACATTTCTCTTCATAACTATATTTAATAATTAATTACTATTACTAATGGTTATAACCTAATTATTTACTATTTTATTGTTGTAACAACTGACCTAATCAACACTGCTACCACTCTGTCATGTATGTGTAACTTATCTTGTCAAAAAGGTCATCATCATATTCCCCTTTGTGTTTTACTGATTAGTTATATGTCTGGCTTCTTTCAAAGGTCATCACTGCACAAAACGCTACTAGCTGCACAATATCTATGCCCATGTCTTAAGTGTTTGACTATTGCAACTTATTACTTAAGTCATCAATTTGATATGCTAAAGATCATCATAATTTGATTATTTCAGTCATCTAGGGTCTCCTCATGACCATCAACTTATCTACAATATAAATTCCAACATAGATTAAGCACACCAGTAACTTCTTTCCAATTTAACAGTATTAACCCATCTTCGCAACTTCCTGAGTGATCATGCTAAAAGAAATCAGAAAGAAGAAGTAAACCTTATTATAAAGGTTGCACCTCAGTTGCCATACAATCAAAATTTCCTCTCCATGATCAGGTCGCGACTACCACAGTCCATTGTTCACCCAAGAATCAAAGAAAAGAAGAAATACTTAAAAAAGAACATCTCCTCAACTGTGGTTGCATTAGGTCTTCACTACCTCAGTTCACATACCCGGTTTCACAAAATGAACTTAAAAAAAGATTTCACTACAACTGTGGTTGTCACTCTCTCACCCAAAAATCGGAGAGGATCAAACTCCGTGGCTTCCATAGCAACTAACTTGAAAAATCATAGCTAAACAAATCTTCCAAATTTCTCCACGATGAATGAAGGCATTGACTCTTTTTATACATATTTTCCATAAATGTTTATACTGAGTCAACTTGCAAATCAAGGTAAAAATGAATTTAATTAAATATTAATTAACCCTCCTTTCTTTGGGAGGCCGACCCTTCAATTTGTGATTGTTTTTTGGGTTACATATTTATTACAACTTTGTTCTTAGCTTGGATGAAGTGCAATGTCCATGTGAACAATTGAGTTGCCATACATTACTTAGCTTTCTCTTTACTCTTCTTGTTACGTTAGAATGCTGGGCCAACTTCTTTCATCAAAGGAACAATAGGACTTATGTTGATATTTACTTAAATCTTTAATATGGTAAATGACCACAACATGGGTCATTTACATTCTTACCTCTCCTTAAATTTTCAATGTCACAGGTTGTACATAGGTCCTTTAAAGCCTTATTTAGGGTTTCAAATATAATCAATACGTAAGGTGTAATGTGTTAAAATGCATTAACGTGGAGTATGGAATCATCCATGAGTGTTTCAACCCTTGCCACTCCTTCATGCCATTTCATCAGCCTTTATTACTCATTTTTCCATATCATCAACCTTTGTCTTCCTTTATCATTAATGGTTTGTCATCAATGACAACCTTGCTCATCAAAAACAATATATTGGGTTTATATAGATCAATGGTAAGGGTTTTCAAACTATGTAATGGATTTTCTATCAAATCATTACATTCTTGTCATAATATCATAAAACAAGGTAAGACTGCATCACATTTGTTCCAAAAATAAAATATCATAACCATTACAAAGTTGCCTTGCTCATGGAGGGTCCCAAAGAAATGTATGGGAATGAACCTTTGTTCGGAAAAAAAAAAACCTCCCAGAAAATAGAATTACATCAATATCATTTTAAATAGTCATAATAACAAAACTTGAAATATGTGAAACCAAAAAACATTAATTGGCTAAGTGGCTCAAAACGTTGAACATATTCATAAAACAAAAATAGGTTTTATCAATGATGAAAAAACATTCATCTGCAAAAATAAAACATCATAACCATTACAAAGTTTCCTTGCTCATGGAGGGTTCTAAAGAAATGTATGGGAATTTGATCCTCCTAACTTCTAACAATAAAAAAAACCAATATATTGGGTTTATGTAGATCAATGGAGGGTTGGCAACAAATTCCAAATGCATGACAATACAAACTATGTAATGGGTTTTCTATCAAACAATTAAGATAAAACAAATTTGTATATATCAAAAGAAAAAGATTAAAAAAAATGTTAATATAAGGAATAAATCCTCAATATATATGTATTTTTTCCATAAGAAAATAATGGTAACTTTATTAACTTTATTAAAACAATTCACGAGAGTACAACACCTCTATTTGAAACAAAAAAATCCTCGCAGTAAATATAATTACATCATCATCATTTTCAACTTAGAAATATCTGGGACCAAAAAAAATCGATTAGCTCACTTGAACAACAACATTGTGATAGAATAAAAATGGATATTATCTCATACCAAAAAGAATTCATTTGCAAAAATTAAACATCATAACCATTACAGGGTTTTGTTTCTCATGGAGGGTCCCAAAGAAATGTATGGGAATATGATCAACCAAAACTCTTGAATTTTCATCAGATTTAATCCATTCTCCATGCTTCAAATTCATCATGTATTTTTATAGAATAGTTGCTTCATTAATTATTTCCCTATACATATGGGCAAAAGTTATCACCTCCATGTTTGATTTTAAACACTTGGTATCTTCCAAAATGAGTCCCAGAAAGATGTTGTGGCATCTCTTCTCTTCCGTGATCAAATCGATTATGAATTTCACATCTCCAAAAACCAATAGCTACTTGATATCCATTTTCACTTCCAACTATGAAAGCAACCTAAGAACACACAACACTGCAAAATTATTCATTCATGTCCCCAATCTAGCCTTACATATGTACTTTTTATCCTTAGACACATGTAACACTCCTCATGCACCTAAAAAATAGTGGTCTCTCTATGTTGGACTGTTGAAATACAATCACGGTGTCTTCCAATTAATCAACTCTTCCTTCACTTGCCACGGAATGCAAAGTTCGATGATATGAGGAAAACTATTAATAATGGCTAGGCTTTGAATTACGCATAAGAGAGGAGAGAAGAAAGAGTCTTAAACAAGACTATGATTCCTAGCTATCCAGACTTGGTAGGCCACTATAATAGGTGAACTCTTAATTTCATTAAAAATTATTTTAGGACACCATCTTTTAAGATAATCTAGGATGGTTAATCCCACCCAATGACATCTCCTTTTAATTAAAATTCCTAGTTCCTTTGCAATCTAAAATCAAATGGTAATTTGACTACTCAACAATTTTGCACAAAACACATCTACTAGACCCCCTCCCAATTCCTTCTTTGTGAATTATCTCGGGTTAGTACTTTATTGCACAGGAAGAACCACATGAGGATTTTTTCCTTAGCTAGACAGTTGAACTTCCATACTGCATGCCACCATCGATCTGGTACTATTGTTTGATCTGAACCCAACAAAGAACAATAACCCAATTTTGGAGAGTAGCTACCTTGAGGATCAAACACCCATACCAAAGAATCTTTCTAATATTGAATTCTTACATGAAATATGTTTAATTGATTTGTATAGGCATTCCAACGAATGCCATATTCATCCTCAAAACATAAATGGTCCACATGCAACCGTCCTTGATCCAACATAGATCAGGAAGTCATTTAATCAACAAATTGATTAATAGTAAACATACCTTTGAACTTGAGTTTCACCGCCATATGGGGCAACAAATAGTAAGCAATGCCACTCCTTATCCATAAGTCATCGCCCACCCATATGCTACACCCATTCCCCACCTTCCATGTTATTTACCATTCTCAATCACATTAAATGACAAGACATTAGTTTTCCAGATGATATAACATTATGAATGGATTTTGAAGGAATTCGAATCCATTACAAAATTGAAGCCATATTTATATGTTTTTGAATAACTACTTATTTCCACACTTCTTTCCACAACCCTGAGCCATTTATCAATATCCAAGCACTTTTGGCTACGAGATACTTTGAGAAGACACATTAGGAGAATTTTGGGGTAAAAAATGGGCCTCAAAACAAAAAAAGAAACATCAAAATCAACTTTACAAGAACCAATCAATTCTAGAGAATGACATCATCCCTTATGTTTGATGTGACATTGCTTGAGTTAAAGTTGTTTACTTGTCAAATTCTAAATGGTGGATGAAAATATATGGTTAACCATATTCATAATGGAAAAAGTACTCATAAATTACTTTCAAATATAATATTTATGTACTTAGAACTCTTAAAGTACTTTCTCTTTTGAATACAAAAATATATAATAATCAAAAGTCAAACATAAATTCAGAAATAAAATCATGATTTAGTATTTTTGGATTTTATATAATAAATCAATTTGATTGTAAATATAAAATTTTATGATGTAATAAAATTATTGCACTGAGAGGCGCTCTACAACCCAGTATGAGGGATATCTTGTAATGTTTTTCGATATTATGAGATCTTGTAACGTTTGTTGATATTATGTCGGCCAAAACTAATATTGTCGAGTATGAGGGAGATGTTGTAATGCTTGTTTTTTTTGGTAATTTAAGAAAATATTCTATTGAAGTAAGGTAATAATGTTACAAAAATGATTACAATTCAGAGATGCGTTCCTGCCCAAAAGAACTGGCAGGTAGAACCATTCGTAGAAGAGAACCAGACCCTCCCTCCAAGAGGGAAAACAAGTCCAAAAGAAGTGTATCGGACCCTCCCTCGAAGAGGGAAAACAAGTCCCAGGAAAAAAGAGTGACATTATACAAAAGACATAAAATATCCTGAAAAAAGACTGAGCAAACAGAGTCAGGCCTTGGAGAGCCCACAATATTCTGGAAATGTACAAAAAATTACCATTGATAGAACCTGGCTAAATCTTGTGATAAGGCTCCTCGACGACGGGGCAACTAAAGCGAGAGGAGATTGGCTCAATTGGATCTTCTGTGGTGTTCGACACGTCATCACTGGAGGAGATTGAATCCTCACTGCTGGGAGATTCATCCTCATCTTCATCACCTACAAGGGGTTGTTTCACTATGAGAGGGGCACTCTTTCTGGCAATGGCTAGCATAGGGGTGCATTTGCCGACGGAAACAGATTTTATACGGCTCAGCGATGGGGGAGGAGGGGGTTCGCAATCTGTAGGGACCGCAGGGGAGAGGGTGGAAGAGGAAGGGCTAGAGGCTGATGCAAGAGGGAAAGTGGAGTCAGTAGGAGTAGGAAGAGGGGGTGGGTGTGTCAGAGGCGCAAGTGGAGCCGAAGGAACAAGTAATGCAGGTGGATCAGGAGCCATGGGTTGGGAATTGAAGTGGAGGATGAGCCTGATGAGCAGGTTCTTTATGACCCAGTAGTTTCATCTTTTGTCCAGTGTGCATCCCATGGCATTGGCAACACCATATAGCTCGTCTTCCCAGTCGTTCACCATTTGGTGAACAACGTATGGAATCTCAGCATCAAAATCCTCTCCGCTCGCCTATGTAGTGAGAATAATTTGACGTTCAGATTGGGCTCCTCTCCCAAAATGGCCACGATGAGGGATACCTCGCTGCCTTCTTGAAATAACTAAGTGGCAAGGAATAAAGATAAGAACTGGGTTGAGAGTTGAAGCACAGAGGGTCGAGTGGTCTGGTGAGAGTAGGAAACAAAGCAGCATGAAAGCACAGAGCAAATGGCCTGGAGAACGGAGAGGCCAAGTCATAAAATGAATGGCGCAATGGCCCATGAACCAAGGTGGTGCATTGAAGTCCATCTGTGCTTAGTTGATGATGACGTCCCATCGAACGTCCACGTCTAGACCCACTGTAAATGTTTGCAGCCATAAGAAGGTGATCTGGTGGTGACATCAGGCTGATGATGGGCCAGTCTCGTCATCATCCCCCTTGTCCTTGTTGGCATCTATGTCACCCACATCTGGGTAATGTCGTAATGCTTGTTACTAACAAAATGATAAAAAATAATTTTTTTTAATTATCCACCAAAATAAATGTTGGCGAGAAAAACAACCTGATATGGGGGAGATGTTGTAATGTTACTACCTAACAAAACAATAAAAAATAAAAAATTTAATTATCCTCCAAAAAAAATGTGGGTCAAAAAAACAACACAATATGGGGGAGATGTTGTAATTTTCCTAGCTAACAAAATAATAAAAAATAAAAAATTGAATTATGGGCAAAAAAATGTTTCCCTTACACATGGTTTTAAAACCATGTGCAAGGCCTCCTAAACAACCCATGGTTTTATTATACATGGTTTAGGAGGGCCTTGCAAATGGTTTTAAGACCGTGTGCAAGGCCTCCTAAACAACCCATGGTTTTAGGAGGGCCTTGCACATGGTTTTACAACCATGTATGGGGGAGATGTTGTAATAATCGTTCCTAAAAAAATAAAAATAAAAATAAAAATTATATGTCGTCCATAAATAATATTAAATATTAATAATAAAAATATTATATGTCGATCTTAAATAAAAAGATGTGTCTTTTGGTTTGAATCAAATCAGTGGCTATAAATAGGACACACCAAAGCTGATAGCTCCTTGAGTGCATTACCTAAGAAGATATTTGCACCTC
>LPNX010940261.1:0-27898 GCA_001517045.1 Pseudotsuga menziesii
TATATATATATTACATATAATATTATGTGCATGTAGGACATTTTAGAAATGGGTTTCAAGGACCCATCTAAGAGAATTTAAAAGGAAAATTAGATAGGAATAAAGACCTCTACCTCATTAGGAAAAAAACTAGTAATAGACATAAGTGTTTTCACACATTTTGAATAAAAAATAAAAATAAAAATTACACAAGAATAAAGGGGAAATGAGAAATTATAATTTTTTCAAGATGGTAAATGTAAAAAGTAAAGAACAAACATAAGTAAAAGAATCAAAAATAATGAAATATAAAATAAAAAAGAATAAGAAGGATATTTATTCTCAACATTGTAATAAATATAAAGAATTTTTTTTTTCATTTTTCATATCCTAACAAATGATAAGAATATAAATGCATAAGAAGAAGAATTAAAGAAGAATTAATATAATACTCATAACCATAGTGAAATATACTAGTAACAAGGGAAGGTGTCATTTGCTTTTTAGATTTAGTTTTTTGAAACTATTAAAAAGGAATCAAAGTTTAGGGAACAAGAAAACTCTTTCCATACTTCACCTAACATATAATTAGAACTCTCTCATTGTATAGATAAATGTGTACATAAACATAATTGACAATTATAACCTATTACCAATCTGTTTCCTCTAGACATGAGTACATTAAGAATATAACAAATGGATAAGACTCATGAAAGAAACATGACATGCCAACTCGCTCCACTCATAAAAAAATTGTTTTTTCGTAGTGACAATAATATGTTGCACCCCATATATGTGACCTTGCGACCCTCCTTATAACTAAATTTAATGAAGTTTAAATTTTTCCTGGACCAGATATATTAACAAAGACATTGAACTCTATGTTGAAAAGAGACATGGATTTAAACAACACTATAGATGAAATTGATTATGAATATTTGTGCAGTGACCAAGTGGACAAACTATTGTTTGTAGTAAAATGACCATGGCGTAGATACAATAAACCCTTCAATGCATCCACGCATGATAACTCAAAAATTTAACCAATAGTTGTGAAACCTTAATGGTGAAGCCAGGGAATCATTTTGGGGCTTCAACAATAATTTTAGAGTCCCTGAACTACATGCATTTAATTTTTTTTAATGCTTATATTCAAGTAGTATCATGGTGTGTTTTCATTAGAATTCACCATCTATCTTGTTTATGCCATCAATGGTTGGTAAGAAATTTCAACATCATTTGATTCCTATCAACAATATATCCAATGTGTATACAATGTAGTACAGAAATGTAGTGAAATGTTTTAAATACTAAAAATACTTTTCTCCTTGGTATATAATTTTTTAATTTTAAAAAACTACAATTATGTGATATGAATTTGGATTTACACTAATTTTTATCTTAATTGTCATGTTCTATTCCGCCCTGGACTCTGAGCTTTAAATATATGGCCTGAGGATCTATACCGTAGGTATATTGTAGTCCTGAGAATCCAGGTCAAGTGGACACAACTCGTCTAAGTTCAACTCATCAACTGAATTGCATGCATCATTGGCATAGTATACTTTTTGCATTGAACCAAGGCGGGAAATGATGCATGCAATTCAGTTGATGAGCTGAAATTAGGTGAGTTGTGTCCACTCGACCTAGATTCTCAGGACTATGATATACCTATGATATAGATCTTCTGGACATACTTTAAATCCCAGATCCCAGGGCAGAATAGAACAGAACAATTAAGATAAAAATTAGTGTTAAATTCAGAGTCATATCACATAATTGTAGTTTTTTTAAATTAAAAATTATATACGAAGGAGCAAAGTATTTTTAGTACCTTTAGAGAGATGAAAATGTGAGCATGAAAAAAAAATATGACCTCATTTCCTTGGGTCATATCAATGTCCAATTTTTACTCTTCAAAGTTGTTATTGTGCCACACATTTGCAGTTAATCTTGCTAGTAAATTGTTGAATGACATTAGAATTTACATCAATAACACGTGACTAATTGTTTTGTTGTTTCATAATTCTAAGAGTGGAGGAAAAATAATAAAAGAAAATGTGCTATGACGATTGTGAGATCTGAAAAACAAAAAGTATGGAAACTAAACATGATACTAATTCTCATTTCGACAAGAATTGAAAATGTTCAATGACATGAATTCAAATGGGGATTCAAAATACAAGGTGTCCAAGCATCTTTTGGAAGACTTAATTAAATGAAACTTTACATGATGCATATGGAAATACAATGTCAAGATCAAGCTATCAGTTCGATCAAGGTCTCTAAAACCATTGATTGAGCTTTTACACATGTTTGTAAATACCTCTATTGAATGTTTATGTGTGGTTAGAGAAAAGCTCGATCGATCTAGCAGCTTAATCGAGCTTTTCAAAATTTTAAATAAAGACATCCTCAAGTGCCCATATTCATATGTGCACATGAATATGGACACCCAAAAAATTCTTTAATCAAAGTTTTTAAAATATCGTATTGTTCATGTGAACAAGGTCTTCAAATTCAAATAAAATCAAACATAGAATTATATGATAATAAAACTTCATAAAACATAATTTCGACTAGAAGAATGATATACTTGTGGGTAATAATACATACATTGAAGAAAAAACAAGTAAAGACATTACTACTGCCACTTCCTCTAGATTTTATGAATAGATATTAGTCGTAGAGTAATTGGTGTTATAGATGTGATTGATTGGAGTCATACATGTGATCAATCACATATATAACCCAATTAATCTACAACCCATATCGACAAATGAATATAAATGACCACTTTCTATCCAACAAACAAAGTGAATTAAATGATGGGTTTGTTGCCTATTTATAGGCGATTAAAAATGCTCAACCGAGGTATTTTTTAACCCTCGATCGAGCCATTTTAACCCTCAATCGATGGTTTATCAAAAGATCGATCGATGGTTTATTGTAACATCGATCGAGCATGTTATAAAACCTCGATCGAGGGTTTAATAAAATATTGATCAAGGTACATTTTTTCGTTTTTACCGAAATCACCTTGCCAAAAATTGTAACCCACCTCCATGGATGCACCCATTTTCAAGTTTGTTGTAAATAGTTACTATGTAGAAATGTGAATATAGAAATATAAGTGACTTACTCCTTATCATGCTCTTTTTTCCTTTCATTTCCAATAACTCCCCTTACCCTGTTTCCTCATCATGTTCATCATCCCAAATCATTGTGTCTGGTTTGTGGTCACTTTTCTTGATGTACTCACTGGCATAATAGAATGACTCATATACTATGTACCCCTCTTCCATAAACCCCTCGGGTTTTTCACTTAGTCAAACAAATCTATTCAATTTTTTTATGTACCTCTCCAAAAAGAACATCTAGAGACATGATACCACCCTAACTAATTCAACTTTATCGACTAGGTGAATTAAAAGATGAATATGCAAGTCTATGAAACTCTATTCCAGTTCCTTCTCAAACATACAAACAATCTTTGTTATCTCTTGACACCACTAGGGAATGATGGCAATGTAAATTTCCTTTGATGTGACCCATCGTACAAATGTTTATAGTCTAGATATGGAATGCCATAGGTCATCGAGAAAGTCATGATTCACACACCCACTCAAAAACAATGGAAAATTACACTACAAAGTAAACACAAACAATTAATTTCATTTTAACTTGTGTGGTAAAAGAGATAAAAGAATAATAAGAATAATATGTAGTCAAGCAACATTGTAGAGAACACCCATAAAAACAAGACACCTTGATGCCCAATAAAACTTCCTTTTCCAAATGAAGATCTTCTTTCTTCAAAATCCATGGGACGTCACATTTTTTTAATGAAAAGGAGTGGTCATCCTCTCCTCTATTTTCTTATCTTGGCGAATGCTTATTTTTAGTATTTGAAGAAATAATATCTTTTTCTACTTTCAACTTGTCACTTTTTTTGAATTATATGTGACACCACAAAAAACATGAAACGTTTTTAAATATATGCATGGGATATAGTAAATGGGAAATCTTAATATGATCTCAATACGGGAGCTCATAAAATATCGATTTCCTTTTCATCCCTTTGGGCATTTTCTCGTCATATGTGTCGAAGAATTCAGGATCATTGAACAGAGGTTCCCCATTTGAATCAAACATTTCTACAAATTCCTGCTCCTTCTCTGTATTATATGCCCAGATCCAGTCAATTGTTGTGATTATTTCAAACATTTGGGTTCTCTATGGTTTACCATTGAAAGTAGATGTTTCTCTTCTGTAAGGGTGGTTTTCTGGTAGGAATTCCCTAGAGAAGTCACATACTTTATTTCATAGGTATTTGATCCACCTAGCCTTCATATAATGTCCACAACATTTACATCCATGATAACCTTTTTTTACAATAATGATGATGTTATGGTATACAAAGAACACGGTCAGCGTTTAAAAAAAAGATAGTCACAACGAAATAAATATGCTAGAAAAAATATTTCTTTGAATATAAACAAATCAAAAAGCATATCTACCTGAGTAAACTCCCAACCCAGGATAATCATATGTGGTGTATGCACATATGCAATACAATGTAAAACTCCTCTATGATGGGATGGGTATCGATACATCATATACCTATAACCCTTCCCCTAATTCCTTAAACTCTTTGATCAATGGTTGTAGGTAAACATCCATATTATTCACTTGTATTCTACCAATAATTATAAGAGCCATCATAAGATGTTCATTCTTTACAGACAACCATGGGGTGATATTGTTATTGATCACTACTACATGCCAAAAAATATAAGTGTTGTCTATTGGAAATATGTTTGATGCCATCAATGGATATGCTCAATATGATGTTGTGCACTTCACCCTTGAATTTATCGGGCCATGTATCCTCTATATGCTTCATGTATTATGAATATTTTGGGATTCACAATACTCCTTCCTCACTTCGATGTGATGCATGCCATCCTACAACATAGCTAATTCTTTGCAACAAAATATCATTTGAATCCTTGGGGTTATAGGCATGTGCCTCAATATCTTATGAGGAGGACCGTGTACTTTATCCTTGTTATCCGATTCTATGTACCTTCCATTCCCACATTTTGGACATATCCCTTTTTATTCATATTCAACTCTATATAGAATACAATCATTGGAACATGCTTGATATGATATGTACTCAACACCCAACATTTTCAACATTTCCTTTACCTCTTTGTAGCTTCCAAGAAAGACATTATCATTCGGAAGTAGGCTTATCTTTGAATAACATGTAGTCAGTGGGAAATACAAATGCACAGTGTCATTTAACATTCATAAAATCAACCATTTTCAATGATCATTGTGTAACAATATTCCTCAAAATATAATGTAGTTGATGGTCATTTACCTCAACATCGCTAACAAAAACGCATCAGACATGCCATACTTTCCTTTCAAGTTGTACAGTAACATTGTTGTCCCAAATTGTGTATACTTTGACCAGTCATGTTCAAAGAAAGGTGTGGAATTTGTTGTTTTAAGGCTTTAGAAGAAGGATTCAGTAATACAAGTGTAATCCCCTAGCTCGTTGTCGTGGAATGTATGAAACAAAATTGAATCCATGGCAATCCTTCATCGTAATAACTCATCCATACCAACATCTACTTAATTTCCTCCATTTCCAAAATGTGAAGAACTTAAATCAATGTAGTCATTCCTAATTGGTGAGGATGAACACAATGGAAATTGAATAGGTGATTGATTCAACCATGATTGGTATACCTCCTTATCTCGATTCAACATTGTACTGGGTGCAACAAAAGATATTAGGAAGGTCGCTCATCATCAAAATCCTAATTTAAAAAATATTGAGCATTACATCGAAGATGTTAGTAAGCATAATGCAATTTGTTTGATCTATTAGTATACAAAACAATCATTACAGAAGAACAAGAATAATTTCCAATAAAAATAATAAGCTGCAAACAATTTATAAAGTAAACTTTCAAATTTACTGATAAATTAACATCAATTCCACATTAAATATAAAAATTCAAAGTTGAGCAGCACATTTTCAAATTCAATTTATAAAACATAATTTCAAACTGACAAATATAATTAATCAATGTTGTTTGTCTTACTCCCCAAGAGAACGTCTAAGGGTAATCCCAATGCGAGACATATTTGATGAGTGGTTGGTGGTATAAGAAAGTTGTAGTTTATTAACAACTCGTCACCAGGAGACAAACTACATATTTCATGTACAACAACAAATCCTGGTGCTTTCCTTTTCATAAAGAAATCCTAATCATTGAAGTATTCCTCAAATGAACACTTTGCAGAAAATAAAGAACACTTAGAACTATTTATTAACCTTGAAATATTCCCATGAGTGTGTGGACAACCATCTATATGTAAAAGTTTCTGCTTGTTAAAGCTTCCAGAAACATAACCATTCATGCACACACTATACATGGAAATTGTATGCTTATATTTAACAATATTCAAGTAATCAGACTGGCAATAAATATGGCCACAAAATGGCATAAGTGCTACCGATTGTTTGGGAGGAACAAGTACATGTGAAAGGATAAACAAGCCAAGATTTGTAACATCGGTATTATACTTCACAATCATAAAACAATTACCACAAAAAAAAAGAATTCAGTCACAACATCCAACATAGGTAGAGAAGATGGCCAAGCGCCATACAAATTATGGTTGTAAGAAGTTTGATATTTACTTTGCAAATTCACAAGAAGGGAGAAATCATTGCCACCCTCCAACAATTGGATAGAAATCGGTATGTACTTGGATAGTTTTTCTCTCAACTCATCCAACATTGGATATTCTAGTAGAGATGGGTTGGGTGACATTCAAATCATACTTTGGATCACTAGAATTTTTAATTGAATGAACATAAGTAGATGGGTTTGTCAATTTAGGATGAGACATAGTCTTTTTGGCTTCCAATGTTTTTAAAAAAGTGCATAGGGAAGTGTTCATGCATGTATTTTTTATATCAACTATTGGATTATTTACTTTAGTAGTGGGTATTAGACTATCAACATTGAGAAATCTATCATTGGTGTAATTGGTGAGTGTGACACACCGAGGGTTCTCCTTCAACCATTGACATTTTCAACAATCACAAACTACTAGGGTGTCATAAAAGAGTTCTAGCTCACGAAGAATTGTCGTCAACGAACTAGTATTGTGGCTTGAAGCCGACATGATGTTACAATTTGCAAGGTAAAGTGGTTTCCCATTTTCATCTACGAACTGCTTGCGGTAACTTGCTCCTGGTAAGAGCTTATGTCATTTTGAAATTGGTGGAATGTCTTGTGCATACAAACTCAAACCTGAACCGGGATCATGTAATAAAGAATAAATTGATAATTAGATTTGCATGGCTAAGCAATATAAGTTAAAATACATAGTCAAAATATAAATAAAACCTAAACTTACTGGGGATGGAAAGGGAGAACTCATCGAACTTTAAACATGATGGAATGAGCTGGAATTTGAAGAATTGGCCATTTGATACTACAAATTTTTATCCCTACATTTGAGCCAAATCAATAATCAATATACATCTCTACAATCCTAATTTTTTTTCAAGAACTATATTCCAATCTAACTTTCAATATAGTTTGGAAACCATTCTATAAGAATAAGGTGAGTTTAAGCAACATATATATACAATGAAATATTGTAATTGACGTTATTGAATACTAAAAGAATATTTGAGATGAATAAATAGTTTAAGTGGAACCAGAAAAACCCACCATTAAAAATTTTTAGCAGTGCATTTATTCCAATATACATGCACTAGTGCGCTCAAACAGACTAAACACACCGATGCTCAACAATGATAAATGCACCATGAAAGAATCTATTCAAAATCCACCTTAGGAGAAATATCTGCTACATTTGGTAGCCAATATTTATACATGCATTATACATAATTATTCAATATGGTGTGTTTCATAAACACAACCACACAAATGTGTTACATGTATACACACACCAATGAACGATATTTTTTTCAAGTATTGGGATGTCGGTACATAACAACGATAAACGCACCATGAAATATCCTTCGCAAAATTTCTTGCAATAGAAAATATCCACTACAGTTTGCATTCTGGTGTGTTTCTTAAATACAAATGCACCGAGTCACATCATAAGTCTATGTGCACCAAGTGATCATATCTTTTAAACTTTTGGGATATCCATGTAGTTTATAAAGTAATACACCAATGCATCATGGACACAGGCACACCAAACTGTCGAAAGTTCAAAATTTAAAAACAAAATCGTAAAAAATGGTGGCAATTTTAAGTTCGAAAAAAGTAAGTGTATAGTGTGTTTAAAACCAAAAAATGTAAACATTTAATCATTTTCCAAAAATATCAAGAGCTTTGGAATAGATACTTCTGCAAAAGGTGTTTGGAGCAACTGGATTATTCCAAAGATCGAAATTTGTCAGGTATGGTGAATGAAACAAAACCTTGCATAGTAAAAATTCCATGTAAATATTATTGTTGATCTTTTATCGTATTTATAAATTAAGTAGATTTAGAATAAAAAAAACTTCATAGTACCTTCAATGTTGCAAAAATTCTCTTCTTGGTGCTTCTTTTCATTTGTTGTGGCTGTAAAATTTTACATTAGGGTATAAATCTCTCTACTATTTTGCAAAATTATGATTTCAGCTTTTAGGGATTTTGGATTTGTTCAATTTGTGAATATATATAGAAATATTAGGGAGAGATGGGGTCATTATTTGGATCAAATTTGTAACCATGTCGGCTCTCAAAAGTATTATATTTATTTTATTTCTGTTTTTTTTAGTTAAAAAAATGGATGCATGAAAATCAGATGTTTGGTTTTCCAAAACGCACCAGTGCACATACAATTACATCACATTGCTAATGACATATGACACATAAATTTTTCTCATTTTTTCGTTTCTTGGTTGTCTATTATCTGTGTGTTTATACAAAACTAGCATTGATAACGGCAGGAACTTCCCATTTTTTATTTCCATAAAATGATAAATACTTTTTGGCCATTCACTGTGAATTTGTGCTGGTATAATGCATTGGGGTGTCTTGGTTATTGTAATGCACCGGTACGTCTTTGTACATATGCATTGGTACATTTAATTTTATAAAACACACCAATTTCATACTTGTTTTCTATTTTAGAGGTCTGTAATTTATTTGGATAATATATTGATAGGTTTTGTATTTAATGGTCCAAGTTGTTTCTTGATAAAAATGCATGGTATTATTTCAACGAAAAAAACATTTAGTCAACATGATGGAAGCACATCCATGATTGCAAAGAAGGAAATTGGTTCTAATTATTTTAGGTATTTGAATTAATTTATTTGAATTATTTGTACATTTCACTAATATGTGTTCGTTAATGTGAGAAATGAAAATCCAAAAAATGAGGAAGCTCGATAATATTCTTACCAATTTAAGTCCAGAAGAGCGTAAAAAATTCAAGGAAAGGTTGCAAAGGAATGAATCAGGTAAATAAAAAAGAAGTCAATATGAATTATTTCTTCATATTTGAGTAATAATGTAGTTATGATTACTCACTATTATGTTTCAAATAACATAATACATATATGTTGAATGGTATGCAAGGACTGACAGCAACAGAACTCAATGTTGTCATAAGAAAAAAAATATGCCAAGATGCAAATGATAATCAATTGGTCCTTAGCTAATCTGGAGTGGTGTTGGAAGTTAATAGAAGGGGAAAATAATTTTATAATACTATGAGGGATATAGTGGAAAGAACGTGAAGATGTACTTTTCACTTAGAATACAGAAACCAATCAAATGATTCAAAAAATCAAATCATATGTAAACTACAAGAGGCATTCCCAAAGTAATGATCAATGAGACCTCTCAAACTTGTAATAGAAAAAAACAAAAACAAAAAAGAATCATTGAAAAAATAATATTCCTAAACATATTTATGTAGAATATGTATGTATAACTACTACAAAGTGCCATTCCTTTAATATTTTTAATTATGTTATATTATTTATTTTTCATATCAACATAAAAATTGTTTAATGCGGTCATTTTACATTTCCAGGAATATTATGAAAATCCCAAAGTATGAACGAGGTGATATATGCGAAATGTGCTAGTAGGGGTGTCCAAAAAAGTGTACAAGGAGATGGTAAAGGAAATATACATAATTGCATCACAAGAGGAGCCATATCAACAACAATGTGCTTCAAATGTATGAAATCATTGATTCTTAGGATTATTTAAATCTCATTAATTAATTCAACATTTAATATTTATTTTCAATTGTTTTGTTAATGTAGAAAAGGAAACAAAATGGAACCCAATCAGCACACAAGACAAAACAACAAGGACGAAAGGGGTTGATAGCAAATTTTGTGAGTATTTGTGATTTCCTTATAATAAATTAATATTTCATAGTGGTGTGATTTGTATATATATATATATATATATATTTCACTGTCAATCCTTGGATGTCTTCAAACAGGTGTTAACATACAAAGAGGAACCATGAGATGAATTGATTGAAATTGGGTTAAGCAAGGGTTGTGAATATATGATAGCTATCAAAAATTAATTGTGTATTTTGTAAGTATCTACATTTTTTTACTTCTCTCATTTTATAATTAAAAAAATCATTTATATTAAATCTAGAATTAATTGTGATGGGGCATAAAACTTACAGGAAACAAAGTATGGAGTGGATCCAACATAAGACTTGTTGATGGAAGGCATGAGATATGGTTTTCAAAGAAATTGTATCATTCATGACTCAATTATTGCTATGTAGGTACGCCACTTTTCAATTTACATTCATGTATACTATCTATTTTATTTTTCATTGTTCCCAACAATGTAGATACACTCAGTGCACTTTATTTTTAGGTTTGCAGATGCTAGTTGAAGAAGAGAAAAACAATCGAGCCAATGAACAGAAAAATTGGCCAAATAACCCAATTTATGTAAGTGGCTTGAGTATCGATAATAGTTCTAGCAAAGAATGATGACCCATATTTAATTTCGATGTTAATGCAGTTTTTTGTAGATTGTTGTATATTTTTAAATAATTGTCTATGAAAATAAGACATTTTGTGTAATAATGTACTAGACATACTATCTGAATTGAAAAAAAAACAGATTACCATTAAGTGTAAATATTACCTGGTGTGGCAGGGGGGTGTGGGCTTTTCATCACCCCAAATGAACAATCAAAATTCAGATTCTCCTGAGGTCTAGGAAGGGAAACCAATAACATTGCAGAAGCATTGGCATTATGGCAGAGACTTCAAATTGCTAGAAATCATGGAATCTTAGACATCACTATGTTGGGGGATTCAAGATTTTTAATACAGGATCTTGCGAAAAATTCGCCTCCATCCCAGTTGCATCTCAGGAAAATGTTTAAAAAAAATCAAATTCATGCTTCCTCCTTTCGTAGAATTGAATATTATCATATTTTATGGGAACACAATGGAAAGGCTAATGGTGTTGCAAATAAGGGAATTGTTCTGGGTTTGGGAGTCCTTGATTGTAATGGAGACATTTCCATTTTCCCTCCTCCATAGAACCCTGGGCTGGCCCAAGGGGCCCAAGGTTCAATCCCTAAACCCATGGAAATTATGGTGATAGGATGGTAGGCGCATGCTCATCACATGGAAAATGATTCGCGTGACAGACTGGTGTCCTCCCTGGCACATGATCACCATCTAGATTCTTTAAAACCCAATCTTCCGTACCCATGTTACCATTACTACGAATATATCCAGTCAAGTCCACCTAATGTGAAAATCATGACTCTGCAATCCATCATGAACCAACAGGGAAGTCGAGGAAGTATATTTAGCAGTCAGGAAATGGTTTTTGAGAGTAGTCTGGGGTTGTGGGATTTTAGGTCAAGCAATAGAATTACGCTATGGATCGTCATTTTCATCGAGGACACCGATGGTTCTTCAGCTCTAATATTGGGGAGCAGCATTCTAGTGCTGGACAAGTGCATGATGGAAGACTCCTCCAAATCTACCGAGTCCTCCACACCTGCATAGTTTATTGAAATCGATATCAAGGAATTGAATAGGAAGGTAAAAATAATGGGAAAATTTCTGGACAAGTTCGATGTTGAAGGCAGTCGTCGATTCAACAATGTTTACAAGCATTCGGCCTATGATAAAACTGAAGGAGAGAGAGCAATAGCGCGCTCAGAGAATGTGTTGACTGGCATGATTGCATACTTGGAGGTTAAATTTGAAAAAATAGAGCTGAAGGTCGTCAAGCTAGAGATGGCGAAGTATCCTGGTTCCTCCAGTCAACGCAGCAAGATTTATCCAGGTTCCTCTACTCGATGTGGCGAGAATTCCAATTAAAATAGATTATGTTAGTCTTAATTTTGTTCTAAATTATGGCCAGCTTTTGCATATAGCTAAGTCGTCAATGGATTTTTGTTTAGTTACTAGTGTAATTAGCATGATACCATGAAAGGGAAAACTTCACACTTAAAAAATTATGTCGGACCTACTTTGCTGCTTCCACAAGGGCATATAAGGAAACTAAGTACTGATGAACTCCATTGTCGCTTTCTCAAGGGCGTATATGTAACTTCTGGCTCTTTTCTTTTGTGGTTATACCACCTATAATACAATTGTTTTTTTCTACAAAAAATAAGTATAACAATTACATGCAAGTTGACATTTTTATTATCGCTATCTCTATGTTGTCCTATTTTGTATGACAAAGAAAGTGTTATTGATGTATAATAAAATAAAATAAAAATTATTCAATTGTATTCTTCAATATTATTGTCAAATGTTACATGTGGTGGTACATTGGTATAATTAAATGTATGGATTATTAAATATTACAATAGATGTTTGCATCTATGATATAAGAAATTAATCCAAACAAACATTAAAATTGAAATGAATAGTGCTATAAAAAATATATCAATTTCAAATAAATAATGTCATTAAACAAATAAAAAAATAATGTATATATTTCATTGCAATGCCAATCGTCATTGTTCAAAGAATCATATGCAGTGATTATGATAATTAATGTCCTTCTGGTGCATCTCCCCGAACATGCCTCTTGAAGGGGGATGGAATGTTAGGTAATATGACCTTACCCTAACCATCCTACTTTGGGGTACTTAGTAATTGATGTACGAAGCCATATTCTTTTAATAAGGAACATTTGGTAGATAGTTATTTAGACAATGTAAAAAACTCGTATTAATTAAATAGGTCCCACTAAGTGGTTGACACTCATTATATTAGTTATTAATAATTGTTGTATATTTTAATATATATTATTATAGTATTATATTTTATATATATTATATCTTAATTACTTTGTATTGTACTTTCTTGTACAAAGTCCATTCGTATTTATATTGTCTTGATATTATTTGGGGAATTAGTGAAAACCCCTGCACAAAATATCTCAACATGCTTTAATGAAGAGAGAAGTTGCAATATCTTCAACTTATTTTGTCTTTAATAAAAATATGTAAGAGATTATGTTATCGTAATTGCAAGCTTAACAACTTTAATATAATGAAAAATACGATAAGGTGGATGGTGTTCTCAATTGATCTTGGAGTTGTTATCACTTTCTTGCAATGAAAATCCATGTGGAAGAGTGTTTAATGAATAGATGGGGTTGAGGGTGGGGCCCTCGTACTGTTATAAATGGAGTCCAGGTTTGAACCGCATTTCTCACACTAATTTGGTGACAACATTCTGGGGATACCTGGGGACATATAGGGACCAGTTTGGTATGAGCCCAGCTAGTATGGGATTATGATTATCTTTGGTATGAAAATTTTTGAGTGCATAATTAGTGGAACAATGACTTGGATGAGGAAGGAACCTCCCATAAAATAGTGCAGAGTGATATTTCTCAGATGATCATATTTTCCATTAATGATCCACCAAATCTGTTTGATGCTAAACATCACAACTCCAAGTTTCTATATTGAAATTTTGGTCACTCCAACTTTAAGTTTTAGTTGTGCCCTTAAACAAATGAAAGTTCTTAGATATGATATGCTAAATCAATAGAAATGAAATTAAGAAAATTTATTAAAATTTTAATCATTAATATTTATTAAGAAACAATAAATATAGATTATTAAAATTGTGATATTATCTACTAGCATAAGAATAGATACAGACATCATCAAGAAGGGTAATTGTTCACTACAGAATCACATTGCAACCAGAATCATTTTTATTTGTATCCTAGTTCTAAATACAACTGGAATACTTGATCCAAGAGAACTGTAGTTATGACCCAAAATTAGAAAACATTGGGGAGACCTATTTGTTATTAAATACAATTTTGATCTTACACCGGTAACTTTTATTTGTTTATACAAACGTCAATTAATCTATCAGCCTATAATATTTGGTACTTCAAATATGATATCATAGGATGTCTCTTCATATTAATATTTTGAAATACCATTGTCATATTTTTAATATCTTGAGTAGAGGTAGAATCATGATACCAAAGACTCTATGAATGTATGTAATGCTATCCAAAGTCTTGTTGAAAAATGAGATGTGTATGTGTAATTTTAAAATTTTTATAGCATATATGAACCATAAACATACAACAACATATGTGAGTATCACTTAAAGTAAGACAATCACATAGAGAACATAATATTACTTGGGGTAGAAAACCTAACCAAAAGTTCTCTTTAGATTCTTCAGCAAAGTTCAATACTAGCACAAGACTTTTAAACTAAAAAAATTGAACTTAGAGAGATGAAATAATAGCTTTGTTTCAGCACTTACAAACTTCACTAACAACTTATAGCACACTTACAGTAACATCCTGATAAGAACATCAAAATTGACCAGCATAACCTCTTTTTGTAGAATACTTATCGAAGTCACTGTAACAAATTTAAATCCATTTATGTAGAATTCATATGGTAGTGTTAGAACAATCAATGTAGTAGTAATATAACAACAAAACCCACTAGATAATTTGTATACTTATTATATAGGAATTCTTCACAAAAATTTCGTGCTCAAATGGTAAGAGACAACCATGGGGGGTGCACTTAGTGAACTTGTTACATAGAATGATTGTTCATAGGATATTAGATAATATCCCTAATTTCGCTAAATATTGGAAAATTCCTCCTAAAAATGTTTTTTTGAAACCCCCCTCCCAATATACCTTTCTAATTAAGAAAACCCCTAGTTTCACCTGTTATTGTAGGTATCCATTTTTATCAACCCATTTTCAATAACCCCTTTATATCATATTATCAAGTTGTAAAAAACAAGATCCCTGACACTTCTTACTATAAGAAAACATGATGCTAAATAAATAATAGTGTAATGCTAATAATGATCCCACTAGGATTCCAGGGATTACTGATTAATTTGTAGCGTTGGATAGTGGAATACCCAACGAAATAGTAATGGGGAAGGAAAAATGCATAAAAGGTATAACCCAGTCAAGAGATCAATGTAACAAAGAAATTAAAAGAATCATAGTCCAATAGTCATTTCAATTCGTAGAAAATATGAGAATTACATATGTTTCACACCACATCCTGTCATTCTAGAAATTTAATATCATGTAAATACAAGTTTATCCATAGAGAGCTCATCTTTTCAATATGATTAATAAATTAAATTCCATAAAAATGAAAATTTGAAACCCTTTTGTGGATGGACTTCCCTACCATCCTATCAAAACAAACATCGTTGATGCTTGAACCCAAATGAACATAGAAAAATTCCTCTCACTTTCCAATAACACCATATGATCATGTGCATGTCTTGGATTTGGGTCATTCACAAGATGCAATGATTTTCCTCCACTTCCTCGACATTTATTCATGCAATCAAGGGAATTAATAACATTTAATTACCCTTTCTTGGATTATACCTAGTTTTTTATCTTTACAAGAGAGGGAAAATTATCCATTGTTAAGTTTCAAGCATGCAATAGTCATAAAGATACATAGTTTGTGAAACTTATATGATGCCAAATGAGAAAACATAGGTTAGGTAAATAAGGATTTAGATTTTAACCTATGTTCATGTCAGTTCCAATCAAATATTAAAATGGAAGCCTTGCATATATGAATTGAAATTACAATTAAGAATGTGCCAAATATAACTCAATCTAACAACTATTTCTAACTAGCAATGTGAGAATGCAAATGTTTGAAAGAAATAATTATTCAAGAAATATTGATATAACTTTTCTTGGTTCTAGCGAGCCAAGAAATATTGATCTCACTTTTCTTGGTTGTCATGGAGCAAGGTTTGATTGAATCTCAATACCCATCCAAACCCCAACCTAAAAAATTACTTTAAAAAAATATAATTTCAATGATTTGGAGGTATAGATGCATCCCACAATTTGAAGGTTATTCCTTAGCAATAGTTAGGAATAATATGAATCCATCCCATGGTCTGGAGGTATGAATCTAGCCCACGACTTGGAGGTTATTCCTTAGAAAAATCTAGGACTAATATGAATCCAAACCATGATTTTGAGGTATGAATTGAGCCCATGATTTGGAGGTATGAATCCATCCCACAAGTTGGAGGCCATTCCTCAGCTTCCTAAATAATATAACCCTCAATATGTGTATTACTTTGTGAAATTAAAAAACCCCCCATGAACCCTTAATACGAGGAAATATATTTTTCAAGTTTTTAGGAGTATTCAAACCCCCAATATGAATGGACATGATATGATATTGCCTCTCTACTGAACCCCCCATGGAGACAGCCAATTTTTATACTTGGACTTGGATTCCCTAACAATCCCCCTAGGACTACCCTAAGAATCCCCCTAGGACCACCCTAAGCATCCCCCCTTTGGACTACCCTAAGATGGCCTCTAAGTGGACCTTTGTTATGAATTTGACACTTGATATCCCTCTACTTATGAAGTTGGCACTTGGAATCCCTCTCCTTGCGAAGTAGACACTTGGCATTAGTGTGACACTCGACGTAAAAAAAGGTTTTATTTACATGGTTTAACTGCATAAAATAATAGCTTCCAAATCTATATATATTTCAACACTCCCTATTAGAAAGGAAGGTATTTTTTCCAATACCACTTGTTGCATCCACTTGTGTTTAATTGGCCATTGACTTGTTGATTCATCAAGAGAATTTTTGTATCCATAGTTAGCATTCTGAAGTCTGGAATCAATACCATCTCTGGAAGACGCGATGTTTCATTATAGGATTTGTATCACCTTCGTTCTATAACGCCCCATATTTATACTAGTCATGTTTATCACACGTACATATTGCACTCTATTTTCTTATTATCTATTGGACTTAGCTAGACTGAGTAATCTATGTTTTCTCCATGTTAGACCTGATTATATGTTTCTACTATGTTTATGATGTTACTATGCTTATGTTGATACTATGATTATGATTTTCTAATTATGTTTATGTGATTACTATGTTATGGTTATCATGAGATTCCTTTCTTTCGTAACGACAGTATATGTTTAATGGTTGTCCTTGATGAAATGTGAAAATACGATGCGGTACATGGATACCATGTTACGATGTGACCAACTGAATTATTATGTCATGTGTACCTATGATTAATTAAATTATTACATGAAATAATGATGAGGATGATGATATGATTAATTGACTATCAAGTGAAATTATTTTTTATACATGTGTATTTGTGAAGTACTAACCCACAGGACATTGGTGCTACGTGATAGTTGAATACTTGATATGATATGTGGAATAGTGACTTGTTACATAGTAAACCTTAGTGACAAAAAAAAAATATGATACGATGACACAATCCAATAATCCTGATAGCAGCAGAGTATGAATTAATAGGGCATAGACCCAATATGTTGAGAGGGTGGGATGTGTTTCCCACCCTATGTCACTATGATACTTGGGGTCGTTGTAGGGAAGTGTTGAGACACGCTCCCCAAGTTGTTGTGATGACGATGATCAGATTCCTTCTAGGAGAGGCTAGGTATGATAGTGAGCCGACGCTACTGCTCTCAGGCTTTATGTGTTCAGGTCAGTATAGATGGTGTCCACTTTGTACTAGCAGATGAAGGAAAGGGAGGATGCGAACGTAGGTTATGATGGGAGGATATGTTAGTTAGTGTTGTTGAGGTTTGGGTATTCCCTGATCCAAAGTTAGTGGTAGTATGCACACATATTGTTTGACCAGTTAAATTAATAAGAACATAGATATAAGGATATTAAATCATAGAAGGGATTAATTGTTAAATAATTGAGAATGTTAAAAATATAAATATGCTTTCTCTTTCTGCATGAGGGAATTACTAATATTAGTTAGCATGTATGCATAGGTGGGATGGAATTTGTTTATAGTGCATATCTTAGTTGTACATATGTTGGCCACGCATGTACACTTGGTACATGTACAATAATATTGATGTACAACATATGTGTCACGCTTGAATAATGGTATAAATTGTCATAGATAAGTTAGTTAAGGATGTACTAATCAACTTAGGTAATGAATGGTTAAAAAATTTAATGTGTAAAATAAGTGATTTAGTTGGTATATCTAAACATCGTAATAAACGATTAATATAAGTGTCATCATTTGAAAGTATCGTCAATGTGAGGTGTCGTAGAAAGAACATTAACAACAAAGAATTGTCTTGTCTAATTGTTAAGCATGATTAATTAACCCATTAAGGGTACCTTGTTCATTAATATAAAGATACTATATTGATTTACTTATTGATGAAACAAATAAATGTATTATTATTATTCACCATTATTAGTAATAATAATTATTTTTATTACATTACCATTGATTATTATTAGTTTAATAATAAAAAAATTTATGATGTTATAACTATTTCCAGCTACACCTAACCTTCATTGAATATGATCAAAAGAATTTTTTAACTGACCAAATTATTTTACATGACTGGTAAAATATATTTTATTATCATTATTATTATTATAAAAAGTTTAACCAAATGAAATACGATGGTGTAACTTAATGTTATTATATTATCCACTTTAAAATTATTATTTAATATTTATCTTTGATAAGTGAAACATGATGATTGAATCAGACTTGATTGAGTAATAATAAATTAAACATCCTCTCCATGAAGTTTGAGATAATTATTATGATATCTACAACATTTAAATATTGTGAGCTACCATTAAATGAAAAGTTCTGTAAACAAGGAGGTAATAATGATTCTACTAATAAATAAACATAAGAGTCAACTCAAAAGTACCCACTTCATTAAGCATTAAAAGTATGTAACTGCACAAGAAAAACATGAATCGAATAACCACATTAAATCATTATTAAATATCTTGAATAGTGTAAGGGTATTAATAATTTATAGCCCCGAGACATTAGAGGGAAGGAAATTGAGTAAGGATAAAGAAAGGAGGAGTAAAATGGGTATAAGGGAAGGTCTCACAAAGGAGAAGGGGGTTGGTATTTTTGGAGGATTTCTGGGGAGAAGAATAGGACTGATAATTTGGAGAAGAAAGGAAGCATATCGAGGAGGGGTTTAACTCGAGGATTGAGGAGGTGGAAAACTCAAAGCATGAAGGGAAATTGAAATATGGAGATTGAACTATGGATGGAGGGATCCTAAACTATGGAAGGAATCTATTTGGATTATCGGATTGTGGGATCAGGGCTAGGAAATCCATTGATTTCCTAGGGCCAGCATGATGAGATGGTTGGGAAGGTGGTTTATCTATTTTTACTACTAAGTTTTTTTTAGAAAGGAGAAGCTACAAGAGCCTAAGGAATCCTACTGTGATCTACAAAAAGAAACATGTATTCTACTTGATCAAAACTCTCTAAATTTTAGTACTAAAAAATGGAAAGGAAAAAATGCATTTCATTTTATTTTTAATCCTAATACTGTTAGAATTATGGTTTTATTCCTAGCGTTGTTAGAATTATGGACCAAATGAAAATGCCATGCTATGAAAAATTTCCTATCAAGTTAAACTTATGCAGAGATATTTTAAACTGAATTAAAGAGGAAATTTTGATAAAAATCATGGTAAACAATAAATAAATTTCATTATTATCTTGACAAAGGAGCTCTTTAGTATCTATATAGATACAAGTAGACAACGACGAGAACTTAAGTGCCCAGATCGGCACTACAAGTTTACCAAGAATTGTTTGTGCAGTTCACCAAGAACTATCCTACTAGTGATAAGATAGTGTAAGATTTTGGAATGCACAACATCACAAAAAAAATTATGAGTCATGTGACATTCCATCCTACATCTAGATAGCAAAAAAAATCTCACTTAGAATTACTTGCACAAAGAGATAAGAAGAATAGAAAAGGAATATTGTATATAACACTAGATGAAAATCACTCTAGTGGGAAGTATTTTGCTCTTATATTATTCATTAACATGAGTACAATATATAGTTTATATCAAGAGATAAAATCAAGAGGCTTAGTGGTGAGTTGAGTAGCTCACATTAATGTTGGCTTATCTTGACTAATTCCTGCATTCTATGACATTGTTCGAAGTGTAACTCCAAG
This sequence comes from Pseudotsuga menziesii, assembly GCA_001517045.1. Taxonomy (NCBI): domain Eukaryota; kingdom Viridiplantae; phylum Streptophyta; class Pinopsida; order Pinales; family Pinaceae; genus Pseudotsuga; species Pseudotsuga menziesii. The sequence continues at coordinate 20,575 of LPNX010940261.1, forward strand.
TGGTGGCCATAATGAGGTGAAATGAACCTAGATGGACCATGAAGTGGTTAGGATAATCAACAAGTTTGAAACAAACCATCATGAGGGCACTAGAAGTGGTTTAGTTGCTTGGTTTTGTACCGTTAATGAGAATATTGACCAAATCCTCAAGAAGGCGCACCAAGTCTCCTTAAAATAAGGAAATGAAATAACTACCCCATAAATTAAGAATAGAGGGGCGCATTGACTCCATAGAACAAGAAAGAGAGTGGGTAAGTGGACAAACAATATTTTATGGCATAACCACTAGTCTAAGTAGGTCAAACGTGGACAAACTAGGATCCAAGACACTAGACTAGGAACTAGAACCATTTTCACATGGAACAACTTACACTGAACATTTGGAACCTTATGCAAATATTGTTAACCAAGGTCTAGATGGGAAATATGTTCCAACATCTAGAGGAATATATACAGTTCACCAAGAACTGTTAGTTCACAAAGAATTGTCTTACTCAGTTCTACTCATTTTTCATACTAGATGAGTAATCTTAGAGACAGACCTTTTTCATACTGGATAATATTAAAATAGAGTATCCCACATCCTACCTATAAATTATTTTTCCTATTATTTCCACTGGAATCCCATATGTAGCTCCTTAATCTGTCTTATGAGGGACCAATCCAAGCCTGTGTCTGAAGTATTCAAAATTCACCTTTGACAGAGGTTTGGTTGGCACATCTGCAACTTGCTCATTTGTAGCCACATAAAGAAGATTCGATGATCCCTTTTATACCATATCACAGATAAAATAATACTTTAATCCAATATGCTTTGATTTTTCATGAAAAATCAAGTTCGCTAACAACTTTATGCAACTTTGATTGTCACAGTAGATACTAGTAACATCTAACTCGAGACGGAATAATCCTGAAAGAAATTTTCATATCCATACAACTTCAGTACATGCTAAACATGTTTCCATATATTATTCCTTAGTTGTATTGAGCACAACATTGGTTTTCTTCCTGCTAAACCATGAGATCATGCATGATCCTAGACTAAAGCAGCAGCCTGATGGACTCTTAAAATTTGTGATATTACCAACCCAATATGATTCAGTATATCCTTGTAATTTAAACTCACAATCTACATCATACTTGATACCATACTCAATGGTACCATTCAAGTATCTCATCACATGTTTTTCTACGATCAAATGAAGATGTTTGTTTTCAACTATATACTGACTTAAAGTGTTGACATCAAAACATATGTTTGGCCTTTTATTCGTCAAATACACCAACGAAGAAATTAATTGTCTATACAAGGTGGAATCCACTATCTTCAATGAAGTATCACATAATAACTTCGGATTTGACATCATAGGTTTAGTCATGGATTTACAATCCATCATTCCAAGTCTGTTTATAATTTCCACATCATATTTTCCTTGACTTAGGAAAATGTCACTTGTATTTTTCCACACTTCTAGACCTATAAAACAATGCCACACTTTCCACACTTGGATTTTTCCACACTTCCAGGGTTTCTACCATACCATTAACTATATCAACTTATCAATATGGGTTACACTTGTATTTACTCAAGTTTAGATTGGAAATAACATGTTAACATCATGATTCAGATTCGCATTTAGACTAACAAAGATATCGACATATAGTAAACCAATAAACCCTACAAGGCTTCGCATCATTCACAATTAAACATGTAAACACAGAGATTGCATCATTATAGAATCCACATGATTCATCAGTAAACACATCTCACATTATCACATATAATGTGTGGAATTCTTTCATCAATAGAGCCTTCATATTCATAAATACCATAATAGACCGCAAAAGAAAGAAATACATTCATTCCTCCAAAAAAGATGATTATTTTGATTACACTTTTTACTCTACTTATAGGATTACTAATTTGTTACAAAATGGTCCACTTGATCAATCTCCTAACTAATTTGACCAAAATTTCCTAATTTTTTAGTTTCTCCTTTTTCCACGGTTGACTCTTCTTTCTAATGACGTCCCTCTTGTCAATGGAAAAAGTGCACTTTGTGCACTCAAAACCCTTTCCAACTAGCCCCCAACACAAACTTGTGGCTCATCCTCAAGACATGTCAGCAAGAAACCCCTGGTGTGTTCAACTTTGTATTGAAGTCGTCATATTCGGCTTTGACTTGTTCGACGACTTCCTTGACCTTCACTCTGAGTGTTGTGTATTGTTCCACTTCCTATTCCGTTGGGTTCCCTTCATTTATCTATTGTACTATGTTTAAATCAACCTTGGTATGTGCAATTTCCTCTATGGATTTGAACGCTAATTGCTCTGCTACACCATGTCGTTCATGAAATTGTGGTGACCTCCATTGGTTGCTTGTACGCGTTGCTCTAAATCCTTTAGCTCTACTTCCTTGTTTACCTACGCAAGTGGGGGAATAATTTTGAGTGATCCCCCCAGTGCTTTCAATTACACCTCTGCTTCACCAAGTTGTGCCTCCACTTGGTGTAGTTACTCGTCTTGCACAAAAATCCCACAAAACTATGTGATTTCTTCTGTAATCGTCTGGAATTCCTTTTCACTTTCCTCGATTTCTATTGTGGTATATTTAATGTTTCTTGTTATTTCTATGAGATTCTCTGGAGGTGTGCTTGGTACAACTTGAGCCTACAAATCCTCATTTTCTTTCCTTAGATCGATGAGGATTCTCCCCAATCGCAATACTTTCACTTCTGCAAAAATTTCTGGACTAATGCCTGGAATATATTTGCAAGCCATTGATACTTCCCTCTCCAACATTTTCCTATCCTTAAATGTCATTTTTTTCTCCTCTATGATCGTTTCCTTTTCCTCCTTGAGGCATTCAAATTCCTCTTCAGCACTTTCTACTTGCTTCCTCTGATTTCTTTCCTTTTTACACTCTAAACTCGGTCAGCATGTTTATTGGGATTTCATTGAGGTCAAGACTAATCAAGTCAAACCCATTTAGCATAGCATCTACATCCTCATTCCCTATTGTAATTTCTTGTTGTACAATATATACCAGGCGCACTTTCTAACCTACGTCCACTTTAGCTTCTCTTTGTAGTGCACCATCTTGTGGTATCTTCTTCTCTAGTACTGCATTTGTCAGTGTTTGCAACAACCCTGTAACTTGATGGAAGTATCATGTCGTGTGTAGTGTTACCTTTTTCTGGATTTCATTGGTCATTGTAGTGATTGCATCCAATACCTTATTTATCTAGTCATCAGAGGGCCTTGTGGTGCTGCTCCGATTGCCTTACTCAAACCAGCGCTTCGTCCGCACCTATTCTTGTTTTTTCTCCAACTCCAATTTTGTCGGGGTTGCTGATGATTCCTCTTCTTGTGAGTTCTCTTCCTCTTCTGAATTCTTAGGCACTTCTTGGTTTTGTGGGACATCTTCCAGTGGTCCATCTCCTAGGTTCAACAAGTCCTCATCACTTACTAGAACTTTCCACTCCACAAGCCATTCTTCTATAATGGAATCCAACTCTTCATTAGTTAGATTATATTGTGTCATAATCCATTGCTTCTCTAGATCTCGTCGCACCTGAATCTGTATGGAATGGGGTCCCATTTCCAATCACGCAATATTCTGGTACTTCTTTGCGGCTACATCTGTGAGTCGCGGTATCTTTACTACTTCCTCCAGAAGTGCATCCAAATATAGGTAAAATTGAATGTTGTTGTCAATTTTCCTTTCCTTGTCGTTGAGCGCCCATAGGTTCTTATATCGCACTCCTCTACAAATGTTGATAGCATCAACCTCCATTCCCTGATAATGTGTTGGTTCCATCCATACAAACAGCACAATGAGTATAAAAAACCAATATTAATTAAACATCTTTCACATCTCTTGCATTAATACTACATCCTCCGTTACCTCATTTAGCAAAAACAGGGACCAATTCATATGTACACCAACTGCACACTTCTCTGTAGATAGGATCACTCCTAATGTGCAATGGTTTGGGATATTTTTATGAACTATCTTAACCATCGGCAACTTTGTTTTGATGCATACCCTAATCATTGATGGTATCAATAATGTACGCCCTTTTGTCTTTTACTACACCATACTTATTCTAGTCTAGTCTTGTTTCCAACTTTTTGTCGTTGTCCTTCCATTTGAAGTATTGGGATGGATCGACCCCTGCCTTGGGGAGGGAGGTGATTCAAGATATTAAATCAACCATAATTGGTACCTTTGTCCCCAACCATATATACCCACCATGGAAACATGCCAACAATAGCTTCACACATGTGTTGACCTCTAGGGATCTCCCAAAGTGCGGCATATGGATAATTGACAACATCCCAGATTGCTGCAATCCCAATTCCCATTGTGCTGGTTCTCTGTTGATTGGGCCCCTATCATCATGTGTTCTCTCCTCATATGTGCTCTCTGTTCATTCTGGGTATCCCATAATTTCATGGTCGCTATATTGTAGTTTCTGCAACCTCGATACTATATCCATATTCACGTGGACTCCCTTAGGTTTCGTAGGCATCTTGATAGTATAATTTTTCCTTCTATTCATGCATATTAGTGGTTCCACTGACCTCCTTGGCAGTAAGTACCCTCAGATATCTTCTATCTCTATCCCTTTTGGTTCCCCTCACTATTGTTTCCTCCATTATCGTAGCTGACAGGACAGCTTCTTCAATCCTTCTCTACTTACTATTGAAAACCTGTGATGAAATGATCCTACTCAAGCTGCAACATCTATGCCAATATTTCCTTAACCACTCCTTTGACGCTTATGCTTGTTTTTGTTGCTATGCGTAGATTAGGAACAATATATTCTATCGACATCAGCGCTTCTATTCAATAAACGAACTTGAACGGTGTTTTTCCCATCAATATTTTACATGTCATCGTATAGGCCCATAATATCGCAGGGATTTTCATATCCCAATCGTCATGATTTACATTGCATACCTTTGTTAGCATGTTTTCCAATGTCTTCTTAAATGCATCAACTGCTCCATTTGCTTATGGGTGATATGGGGTACTTTTCTTGTGCTAAATCGTAAATTAATCAATCATTGCTATGATCGTCTAATTGACAAAGTGAGCTCGTTCGTTTCTCATCAGTATCTTGGGATATCCAAATCTAGTGACCACATTGTCGAACAGGAACCTTGTTGTTGTCACGACTATACAATCCTTCATTGGCTCTTCCTAAACCCATATTGTTAGATAATCTATCGCAATGATGATATATCTCACACCCATTCATTTCCCTAGAGGATTGATGGGTCCTACAAAATCCACTACCGAATTATCAAATGGTTGTAGCATTATCTTAGGTACTAATGGCATCTCATCTCTCTGCGATGTTTTTTCCGTTCTTTGACATACATCGTAGCTTTTAGCATAGTCTGCGGCATCGTCATGCATTTTCGGCCACCATAATCCAACTTGGTGTATCTTCCTAGCGGTTGTGAGACCTCCATAATGTGCTCCTACAATACTTCCATGTGCCTCTACCAATACTCTTTCCTGCTCATCTAGAAGAACGTATCAACGCAAAATTTCATTTGTCCCCATGTTGTATAGTTTTCCTACAATTAGTTGGAAGTCAGCAGATCTTAGAACCAGTTGCTTCTTCTGACTCATGGTGAAATCATCCAGGTCTTTTCACGTTTCCAAAAATTAAATGATTTGTTCGTAATGGGAATCCACCATTCTGACTCTAAAAAAATGCGCATCAGTAAAGTCGTCCTTGATGCTTCTTAGTTCTTCTCCAGACTCTATCCTTGATATCTGGTTGGGTCCTACATTCAACCATCTTAGTTTCACAATGATATTGAAATCAAACTCTTGGATTAGTAGAAGCCATCAAAAAATATTCCCCTCAACATAGGCTTGTTGACTAGGTAATTCAATGTTAAGTGATTTGTAAACATTTTGAAATGTCCTCCTTGTTAGCACTCAAAATGTACCTCCGATTGCAAAAAGGTAATCTCAAGATAACCACAAAACCAAGCTTTAGGAAAGAAAGTTGGCTTCTTTCTCTCCAAAGAGGGATCTCTCAATGATTGTTTTCACAAGGCTAGATATATGAACAAGAAATAAACTTAAGGTTGTTGTTGGTTGAAACAAGGAAAGTTCAAATTAGGCAATGGAGTCAAAATAATTATATCAATCACTGTGCTATTGCATGGAAATTTATAACAACGGAAAGGTAGCAATCCTGTTGCAATCAAAATTCTTTGGTCCGGTGACTATAGAAGAAATAAAGAACAATCCATTAATGTGGGAATCTAACTAGGATGAATCCAACATTAACTTTATTTGAAGAGGTTTTTGTGAATGTTTGAAATCAATAGACAAAGCATATAAGTATGATTTATGTGTTATTAAAGACTTATTTCATACATGAAAGGAAAACTTTGTGGAAGTAAATAACAAGAGACACATTCACATAAGAAAGGGAAAATATAGAGTGCAACATAGACAACACATTAATCTTTGCAAAATTCCAAATTCGGATCTGTGATTTTATTAAAAAGATAGATCTCAAAATACAATGTTGAATTCTCATGGGTTCCAACCCTTTCTTCATTACAATAATTGGTTCTTATACAAACTTCTCCATGAACTTAAATAACAAACTTCTAAATATAGCCAATAATCGCCCTTACATCTGTCATCAACATTTATTAACTAATAATTGTTTTTTGAAAAGTAAACTAAACCACTAGTTAACTAATTCTTCAAATATAATTTTTCAGTGATCTTCAATAATCTTCATGCATGCAACTTGTATTTGGATATTCCATACTTCTCGACCGATTTCCACGGATACACAGATGGTAAGTACAGGATGGACATTTCTTTTGCTAACACACGCAGCTCCATTCGGTCTCTATATGAAAAGTCTGGTAAACTTGCACATGTGGCTTTAAAGGAAAATATCATTTCAAAGTAATATCCTAGATTGTCCACTATTTCCTTTCCTGATAATGATTGTTGCATATATGATTGTTTTTTGAAAAGTAAACTAAACCACTAGTTAACTAATTCTTCAAATATAATTTTTCAGTGATCTTCAATAATCTTCATGCATGCAACTTGTATTTGGATATTCCATACTTCTCGACCGATTTCCACGGATACACAGATGGTAAGTACAGGATGGACATTTCTTTTGCTAACACACGCAGCTCCATTCGGTCTCTATATGAAAAGTCTGGTAAACTTGCACATGTGGCTTTAAAGGAAAATATCATTTCAAAGTAATATCCTAGATTGTCCACTATTTCCTTTCCTGATAATGATTGTTGCATATA
>LPNX010940261.1:27983-82666 GCA_001517045.1 Pseudotsuga menziesii
TGAAAATTTTGTGTGATCTGACCTACATTCAATCAAATGGTCTTGATACTCCTTTTGGGACAGCATACTACCTTTCTCTTTCTAGAAAAAAGGTAGTCCCTTTTTAAACAATGGATCAAACATATCCATAAACAGCTTCACCTGATGTGTCATGATATCAATTTTTGCTTGAACAGTGTCCAAGTGTTGGTGTTTATTCACAACCTTCCTTGCCCAAGTTATAATATATATTTTATCTTTGATATTGGTTGCTTTCATTTCGTCTTCTGTCAACCCATTTAGAAAATCAATAGTGTTTTTAGCATAATCTATGGGCTTCTTGTTCAATCTCTCCTTCGTAGATGTTACACTTTTCATAGCATATTGTATCACAATTTCTTTATCTAAAATCTAGTCCATATAGGACCTCAATTTACTTGCCTCGAATATAAGTACATCCCAGATTATGTGCTTGGCCCCTTGTACAGGAAACTGTCTTGTCACATGTTTTGACAGCTTATCATTTTTGTTCTGCAACTCTTTACACTTAGCTTCCAAATATTTCCTTTCCTACTCCCTTTTCAAAGCTAGATTTTCTAAATTCTTGTTCTAATTATTTAATCCAACAATCTCCATTTCCTTTAAATTGACTTATGACATGGCCTGAATAATAGATTCTTCACCTGATTCTGCAGAAGGTGAAATTATTCTACTTTCAAGTTTCTTTTATTTTTCTTGTAACTTCTTCTCCAATTAATCATGTTTGTTCTTAAGATTCTTCTCACTTTCAACCAAAAGAGACATGTATCTTTCCCATTGTTTCTTCTCCTAGGAAAATTTTAGCAGTTTTTCCTTGCAATCATTTAATTCACCAGTCAATGTTTTTTTCTCCTTTTCTGGCTTTGTTGGCTCTGAAGCCTGTATGAGCTGAGTAGAGGGAATCTTTAGCTTTTTATTTAACAATTTAATGGTGTGTTCCTTTTCATTCAGCAAATTTTGAGTTGCATCCCCTTTTTCTATTTGACTGTCAATAACCAACAAGTTTTCTTGCAACTTTTTAATTTGTTGTTTTATGAGCCTTATTTTCTACTTTTTCCTTCCTGAGTTGGTTCTCAATTTTTATTTTGGTAGAATGAAACTTGGATACCTTCAATTTTGATTTCAATAAATAAGTATATATGATATCTACAGTCTGTTTGTGTAAGTGTATCATGTCAGGTATGGGAATATTCTCTAAACTCGTATTCATTTCAGCAACTTTGTTCTTAGTTGCTACTGCTAGGTTCAATGTATTTTGAGTATGATCCCTGACAGTCACTAGGGATACATCCTTACTAGAGATATTCTTGACATCGGCATATAACATAAAAGATTCATCTATGGCCACTTCCTTATCATCTCTGTACTTATCAAACAGTTGAGATCTAGTTTTAAATTGAGAAGTGGAGTCTCTAGGTGTTTCAGAGAAAGCATACTCCTTAACTTCAAATTCATGTCCTTTAACTTTCATATGCTTCTTCTTTTTACCTTTGTCATCTATTACTTGGACTAGTTTCTTTGTTTCTTCAACTTTCTGCTTTTTAAGTGTCTTAGATGTATCTTTTTCCTCTATGTCCATGGCATCAAAGAAATCTCTTTTATTTGTTCTTTTAGAATAACTATCTATTGGTGTGATCATTTTGGTTGTTGGAACAATGCTCGAAGGTTTAGGCTGTGTAGAGATGACTTCCTTCGCTGATGAAGTAGAATCCTGTTGCATGAGTGTAATATAGCCAATTTTCACACTCTTCCATACCTGCAATCTCATTATGTTCAAAAGGCTTGTTCTTGTTTACTTGTCTTCTGATAGATATGATGTGATGGGGATCATAGTTTACATCAACATCTATCTGAAATCCCATTTCTTTGAATAAATTTTCCACCATAGGCAAAGAAGACCTGTTATTTATGATGAATGGGCCAACAACCCATGGGAATTTTATTTTAGATGAATTATTGAAGCTAAGAAAGTGTTCATTTTCCACAACAAACTTCTTCTTAATCAACACTAAGGAAAATAACCTAGGATTTAAGAAAGCAGGAAAAATGTAAGGTTGGTAAACAAACCCATACAATCATATCACTGTACCTTGCTCTAGTAAGAACCAATCTCATATTCTTTTCTCGAGAGAAAATTGCAACATTTCTTGCATAAGTGGTAAGACTCTAGGCAATTTCTTCTGGAAAAATGCATTATATACTTCAGACATGAGAAAGTTCATGTATTTGCTAAAATATCTGTTCATATCCTCTGTAAGAACCATCTCAAGACATTGTAATTTTTCCTCATTAAAAGACAAGAATATTTTGACCAGATATGATTGAAACCTGAAACATCTGGTGTTGTGGAAGTCAACTAGCTGTGAATGGATATTCTCAACTAGAAACTTGTCAAATTTCAGGTAGCAGGATTGGATTAATTGACTTGACCCTTCTGATTCAACCTGAGCAGTAATGATTGTGAACAAAAGACTCAATAAGGGCTCAATGACATACTTGTTAGTATCTAACCCTAAAAATTGACTTATAAGGGTTATAACACACTGAGTTTCATCATTAAAAAGACTCGAATCTACAAGAAAATTATGGTTTTGTAACAAGACATGATTCTTGAAACAATTTTTAAAGAAAACTTGTTTTTGTTCAATAGTGGACTCTCTGAAAAACTAGACTATACTTTCTTCATTAAAATCTTTAGACATTTGGGTGAATTCAAGAGGAACAGAAAGATTCTTTTGTTAAAAAAGTGGACTGGTTGGACAAAGGATCTTGGACTTGGTTATGTCCATAATTACCCTCTCAAAAGAGGAGTAATAACAAGCGTACTAGTAAACAAACTCTGGAAAATTTAGGGTTTGCTCAGTAGAGAAAAAATGGAAAAAGGACCTGAAAACACCATGGAATTTTGTTCTGTGGTCTTTGAGAACTTTCAATTTGGTTTTTACTGAGTTTGTGGGACCATTTAACAATATAGCATCAAAAACATCTGAATATTTATCTTCAAAAACCTCCTAAATCCTTTGGTATTCAAAATTATAGATCTCTACTTCTTCCACCTCGACCATTTTAAATACTTTCTTAGTGGAAATAAATAGACTACCTAGTTTCTCGACAAGTGGTCCAAAGATTTGTCTGAGTTGGTCGTTTCCACACAGTCCTATATTTTCTCTTTCCGATGCATAAACAAAAAAATAACCTAGATCCACGTTCCTTCACCTTTATATTATTTTCTCCTCCTATTAACCATGCATCTTTCTTTTTGGAACCCTTTCATGTCCGTCCATCTTGTTCCTTTTACCCTGAACCGTTGATCCTGATCTTTGTTTAAACCATATATCCTTGTTTCCTATTATGTTGTCATCTTTCTCCTTCTTGTAGATTTAAGTTGTGAAACTAACCATAACCACAAATCCACTCTTTGATTCGTCCTCACTGTCGATCATTTTCTCAATTTAACTCACATGTTCCTATTATAAAGGGACCTAACTTATCTGAGTGGTATGAAGGAGGTATGAAAGAAGCATTTTCTCACTTTAACTCACTTGTTCAATACATAGAAGTATTTTTTGATAATGAAGGGTATGAAGGGGATAAGGATGAAGAAGGACACAATTCAGATCAAGAGGAGGCATATGAGATAGCAGTTCAAGAAGAAAGACAAGAATAAAATCATCCTTCATCGGACAAAGCAAGAATGGCACTACTTTCAGCAGTTCCTCCCTATCATACTATTAGATGGAAGGGTGTGGTTCTAGGATAAAGAGATCCAGTTTTGGTAGATGGATGAGCCCCTATAAATTTACTGATGCATATATAGTGGAGAAAATGAAGATACCTATTGAACCATTCGATGGATTCACAGTTGTCATTCCCAGTCACAACACAATGCAGTGCAAAACTTGGGTTCCAAAGTTGCAAGTCACCGTAGGTAACTATACTTTTGTTGATAGTTTTTATGTGGTTGATGTTGATGATACTAATGTGGTTTTGGGAGTGAAATGGTTGTATTCTATAGGGGAGCATACAGTAAATCATCAAATTCCTGAGATGAAATTTCAAGATTCGAAAGGTGTACTAAGGGTTGTGAGAGGGCAGCACACTTACCCAAATCAAGTAGTGAATTGCAATAGTATGATATCTATATTGAGGCATGGGGATATAGAATGGGTTGTTGAATGTCATATCGCATCTCCCAATCCAAACATAAAGGTTGTTGAACACCCAAAGGAGATAGAGAAACTATTGCAAAAGTATGAAAACGTTTTTAGATATCTTCCACATGGTTTCTTTTTTATAGTGCCACATGAGGAGTATAGAATTTATGTATCTCCTTTTGATGATGAAATTATTAGAAAACCATATTATTTACATTTTCAGAAACATCCTATGTTATTTCATGATGATATACATATTCATGGTGTATTGATGAGACTTCTTTCAGCCACTTGAAGTCTTCATGTTTTCTTTGCTCCTTATTTGGTTCAGATTTTGGTGTGATTTTGGTGGAGGTTCTTCATTCACTTATTGGATGAAAGAATACATGGCTGATTATTATTTTGATGCATATTACATTATTTTGGAGGAGAATGATAGGTCATGGGATCCTCACCTATGTCTCTGGAGCAGATCTGATATAATACTTGATGCTTTTGTGTATGGGCCACATGGTGATATACTTACTTTGATGTACAAGCACCTTCATGATTCTTTGATGAGGTACCTTATTGATGTACATTTGAATGATGTTTTTATGTACTTTCATGATCTATATTTTTTACTCATGAGTTTTGGAAGGGTGCAATGCAAGTAATGGAATCTTGTAATTGCTTGGTTTCATCTCACTTGGAGTAGCACCTTGGTTGTTGGTTTGAGAAAGAAAACCAACCTTCAGTTATTTGAGTTCATCTTTGCAGAGCAGTGTTCTAGTTTCCTATGTGGAATACCTTTTGAGAGATAGATTCAATTTCCACATGTTTGGTTTTCATGTCATTTCATCATAGACATTCCACACCATGCATGCATCAGGATCATATGGGACCCTGTGATCATTTTTGGTCTCATTGTTTCAATAATGGGGGCAACAAGAAACATTGGAGATTTAGTCACCACTTGAAAAGATGATTGTAATCATAGTAATGCAGAAACAAGAATGGTGGTTCCTCTCTAAAATTTCTTGGAATCTTAATTAGCTCAAATTTTGGTAACTCGGCACCAACTTCAAAGATTTATAAAGAAGCAAAAAGGGGTGAAAGTTCAGAAAAAGTTTCCAAAATATGTAGGTAATATTATTTGCACAAATTTGGTTTTATGGATTTGATTAATCCTTTTGGTGTTAGTCGTGATGTTACAGGATATATCAATATGCACAATCCACATCTCTTTATTTTTGGGAGCACAAAATTGCAGTACATGAGTGCCACTACTAAAATTGCAGCTAAAGAAAATTAATGAGCAGATCCATAACAGAGCGCTTGGTGCAAAGGAAGGAGTACCAAATGAGGATGCCACTTGGGAATATAAAAAAATATTGCAGCATACAAATATGAAATTTCTTGAGGACAAGCAATCTTAGGTGGGGAGGACTGTAATGTCCCCATTTTTAATAATTGCATAGCAGGACAATTCCATCAATCCTACTAATTTCCTACGTTGGATGGATGCATTTGGAATTTTAATAAGGGAGATAATAAATGATGCACAGAAAATAGAATGGAATAAATATTTAATAATGGATCTTATTAAATAAATACAAGAGAAAATTGAAGTGGCAATGGAGCATGGAGATACATGGAGATTATGGGGCCCACACAAGGTAGAAATTTGTGCCACATGGCATCCTCGTCTTGCAAATTCAAATACATGGGAATCCTAATATTCTTGGGTAAGTAATAAGGATAATACAGTTGGCCATATTCCTCATAGTTCTAATTGGGAAGGAAATTTAACTTACATGGGAGAGGAAGATTCAAATGGAAGCTTCTTGGACAGTTGGGCTAGATTCCCTAACATCTATGACATATATGACACCAATGATGAAGATGTTATGACATATATGACATATTTCAGATATGAAGGCTTAATAATGACCATTATAACATGTCAGGTCGAAATATGGAATCCAATATGGTGCTCATGTGAGTTAGGGAAGCTCAATGGGTTCCCACACAAATTTGGGGAAGATGGAAGGCTAGGAAAGGGAGGACACATGTAAAATCTTGAGCACACACCCTAATTCGAATTGGATTGATTTTGTGGATGGATTGGTAACCTTAGAAGGATAAGTATGTTTATAAAATATAGGTATCAATTGAGAGAATATATTTTGATCATTTGAGAAATTTGCATTTGTGAATTGAGAGAACTAGTGGATGACTACTTTCTTGCCTTAGTCAATTTCGACGATGAAAAATTCCCATCCAAGTTGGTGTTTGTAGATTCCACTCAAGTATTTCATGGAGATTCAATGGATTTGTATTTGTATTTTTAAGCTACAGGGAAGCTTGTGGTTCCTTCTAGTGCAACACTTTCTCTCAACCCTTTCCATTTTTTATTGCATATTCTTGCTCATTGAGGGATTGTGCTTTGGGTAAGCTATTGATCTCTTCGGTGAAGATTATAATGCCAAATTATTTTATGTTCTGATAAAAATGATCTTTATTTAAATTTAATAAAACTCTCAATTTTAAATACCAAAATATATTATGTAAAAAATTAAACAATGAAGAAATAGTGCCATTTCACCACTATCTTATTGTGAACCATTGTAATGTTAATGATTTCGAATTGGGAGAGCCTTTAACTGTCCATTTCTGATTGTAATAAGCTCAATATTATATTTTATTCATTCTCATAAAGTTTCAGGTAAAAATATCAAAGGGTTGTATGTAAAAGTAACTATTAATGAGCAAACAATGACCATTTCCCCACTATATTGATGTATTTCATGATAATGTTGATTATTTCAAATGGAAGAATGTATCTCTGATATATTTATGATGAATGGACTATATTTTATGAGTATTACAATTTTCATGTTCATCACTTAAGAATTTGAGGTCATTTTACTCAGTTTAATTGCATTTGGATAAGATTCAGTGCCATTTCCCCAAGGGTCGAATTAGTGGTTTTGTAGTTGTTTGGGAGAGGGTCATTACAGATTGTATAAACTGAAAAATTATGCATATGAGACCTTAAAATTTTTATTTAAATATCTCCTTCCTCAGTTCATAAATTTAAGTGGGCTTGTCAACATTTGAGAAGCCATTTCCAATATTTACCTAGGGGGAATTGGAGCCCCAATTTGCTAGTAAAGACTCCTACTTTGACCAGAATATTAAAAAAGTTTGAAGAAGTAATTGGAGGGTCATAAACCATCCCTGAAAATAATATTCAAGTCTTAATATCATTCATACACCTTTCCTGAATATTTGGGATCATTTGGGCCAATTTGGAGACCTAGACATCAAAACTAGTCAAAGGTCGAAATTGGGAAAAAAGTGGAAAATTGGTCATTGTAATACAAATTTGAAAAAGGAACATTACAGAGTCCTTTTGCATGGCCCACAATCTTGTCAGAGTATCATTCATTTATTCCTCCAGTTCCAACAAGCATTGAGGCTCTGCTACTCTATCTTAGAACTCACTAATAAAAACTTTTATGTTAGGTACTATTTCATACGTCAGCAAATCGATGAATTTTATCACTACCCACAGCAGTGATTGAGTGATTTGTGTACATTTCCTGATCGATACTTCATGTAACCATTTCTACCAATTCTCTAGAGCATCATTAGATTTTGATGATGTGGAGCTATTACTTCACCATCCCATCTCTCCATCCATAGTGGGATTGCTAAAGTCTTCAGAAATATTGTAGGAATTATCCCATCCTCCCACAACTTCATCTTTTATTGGTTCAACATATATTTTCCTTCAATTGGATCCAATGGTGAAATGATCCGTATGTCGTGATTCTCAAAGGTCATTATCCTTTTCTCGAAATTGATAACTTCCAAGTTTCCATTTTCCCAACCAAATCCCAACAGTGTAGGGTATGAGCTGACCTCGTCGACTATCTCGATAAAATCAAAGTATGTGTATTTCTTCAATCCTTCTACTTCGATAGGTAGATGAGGTACTCTACCAGTTTGTTATACCTTGGCCTGATTTGTTAGTCGTATATGTATAGGAGGCCAAAGCAACTACGGTTTTTACATCATTTACCATTTTTTCTTTGTTAGGATATTTACATCCGATCCTAGATCCAATATGGATGAATCCATGTCATAGTCACTGATATGGACATTCATCCTCATTTCCCTTCCCATTTTCTTCTTTTCAATGAATTAACTTGGTGGTCATGTCGCCCTTCCACCAGTCGATACAAAAATATTTCTATTTCTGCTATTGTATATGGATCTTTTTCTAATGTTAGACAGCTCTCTAGAAACTTTTTTAAGCTATTAACTTTCTTAATGATCCCAACAACTTTGTTGAATTGAATACTAATGGAATTTCATAGACAGGTAACTTATCAGTGGTCATGTTTAGTATGTCTTTTGCATCGAAGAAGGTTTTTTTCTTGACGTTTACATCAAATTGGACCTTCTTTCGATCCATCAGTCGAATATTTATTAGTGGTCCATCGAATCTTGTCATAACTCCTCCTCAGTTTACTACTCCGACATGAGATAGTTTAGGTCTTGGTTCAGCTGATATCTTCCCTACATTTGGTCTTGGATTTTGGTTCTTAGTTCTATTATGGTTCTGTTACAGTTGTGGCACATTCTTTGCTTGCCACTTCGCAATCAACTATGGGAATTCCTCGACGGTATGGTCTGTGACACTGCAATAAGTACACTGGGACTATAGATTCAAGAATTCCCTCTGATAATGTCCTAATACTCCACAATTATAGCATGTTACTACTTTGCGGCCTCATCCCATAGCTCCTCCATGACAAAATCCTCTATTATGACCTCCATGGAATCCTCCTCAAACTCCTCCTTGCTGCCGGTATGGTTGTTGGTTATATTGTGGCTGGTTGAATTGTTTTCACTGATTAGGTTGCGACTAAGTATACTACGGTTGTGGCTGGTTATACTTTGGTTGAGTATACTACGGTTGCGGCTAGTTATACTATGGTTGGCTGTACTATGGTTGTTGTTGCGATATTTTTATTGGTCGTTTCTCCTCTCCCTTCATAAAATATGTATCGACGTTCTTTCTTGGAGAAAATCATACGCTCTGTAGTACTTTTCTTCATGGAAAACTGATCGACACAAGTTGCAGAAAACTTTTGTTGGTTTCAACACAAATTTTTGAAAGTATACGCATTCCTTGGACCGATGTCCTCTAGTATGACAAATCAGGAACCATGGAAATCCCCCTTGAATTAATGGATTTGGGGACCATTCTATAATTATTTGCATAAATTCAGGCATTGATCCTTATGATGTCCCTATGATCGGCATCGAATGCACCATACTTCTTCGTGGAATTATTTTCCCTTCTTAAAATATTGCAACTGAATAGTGAGCTTTTCCAATTGTGACTAGATCTGGCTTATACTAATCCATGTTTCTCCAACTAGTGAAGCTTCTAGTTTCATCACAATTTCTAGAGCTTCTTCCTGAGATGTGATCTTCTGCTGCATCGGTGGAATCAGATGTGTGGTACCAAAGTTGTGATAAACCATTCCTAATGTTGCACATCAATCATTCCAAAGAAGACCTTAGACATTAGTGTTTTGATTCATTGATAAAAATCCTACACTGATTCATTAGGGTACTGCTTTATTTCCTTCAAATTGGTAATATACTACGACTCGAATTTTGGATTCTTAAATTCCTCGATCAATCCAGTCCTTATTTGCGCTAGGGTTTTCTAGGGATGCCCCATCGATACTTGCACAAATTTCATGTAGAAATCTAGTGCCCAGCCTTGAAAGGTCGTCGCTATTTGTGCTTTCTTGATATCTTCATCTTGCACTTTTTTTATTGTCCATACCACTTCACATAAGAACCAATACTGCTCGGGATCCTTAGTCCCATTAGCCTAAAAAAATGGTAGCTTTACATTGTCACCCGCCATTCTGGTTCTTCTCCTAGTATTCATCGATCCACTACTAATATTGTTTTGCTGACACATAGGACAACCCTATGATGAGCTTGCATTTCTTCCTCCTAAGTTCGGCGTGGTGCACAAAGGTGTAGGTACATCGTAGGTTTGGGTTGGTCCTTCCTATGACTTGGGTGTATCCTAGTTGTTTCCTTTGTCACTGCAAGGTTGCTTAGTCCCTTGTGGTCCCTTCTTTCATTTTTCTATTTGGTTCGCACCAAGACTCTCCTTAGCCCTTCACCTCTTCTCATACCAGAACCTCACCTCACTTCGTAGGATTCCACACTCTTCCATGGCTTCCCTCGCAGTCTCGTCTTAACTTCCATCCATCTACCCCATGTCATTCCATCCAAACCCTCATCTTTGCAGAACCCACAGCCTCTGCACACTAGGGATTTACTCATCAGAATTCATTTTTAATATTCCTTTTTCTCAAATGAGCATCTTAATCCAATGTTGCAACAAAAATAGAAATCTCCCACTCTGTCCCTTAAAGAATTCTATTTATGCGCCATTGTAGGATTTAACTGTGTCGACAGTGAACTCTATAATGTATCCTTCCAAAATGATGTCTATCCAAACTTCGACAACCCTTTAGGCTTTGTTTTTCACCCTTTACAACTGTTGAATTAGTTTTTGGGTCCACCAATCAGGTTCTCCTCCTTGGAAATTCTTCTTCTGGAAAGTAATATGCGCCAACCACTCATATAGTATAATCAAAAAATCTGAGAAGAATACCTCATGAATTTCAGAGTAGATATGTATTTCCAACTAGTTTCATGTCATCAATATAGGGTTCTGATTTTCTTCTTTCGCAAAATATTGAGCCTTCTGATCAAACTAGTCCTAGATCTCCATTTTCGTCGAATTCCACAACATGATTTCTTCTTCTCCTTCATGTTATGGTCGCGGCAGCGGAACCATTTGTTGACAAAATTTTGTCGAAAGGGGTTCACTTTGTAGATATGCTAAAACCCATCGACACAAACTCCCTAAACATCGTCCTATATAGGTTTTACCCTATCCAGCAACACCTACAAAGAATAGTTGGTCTCACCTCAAATGTTTGAGGGAGGGATGCAGGAACAAAGTTTCCATAGAGGGAAGAGGACTTGTGCACTATATGTTACTCTACCACATTATCACCCAAAAATACAGGATTTCTACCATACCATTAACCAAATTAACTTATCATTATGGGTTACACTTTCATTTACTCGAGTTTAGATTGAAAATAACATGTTAACATCATGATTCAGATTCGCATTTAGACTAACAAAGATATCGACATATAGTAAACCAATAAACCTTGCAAGGCTTCGTATAATTCAGAATAAAACATGTAAACACAAAGATCGTGTCATTATAGAATTCACATGATTCATCTGTAAACGCATCTCAAAGAAACACAGATAATGTGCATAATTGTGTCATCAACAGAGCCTTCATACTAATAAATACCAAAACTACACCACAAAAGATAGAAACATCCCTTGAGTGATTATCCTTATACCATAAAAACACATTCACTCCTCCAAACAAGATGATTCTTTTGATTGCACTTGTAAATCTACTTATATGCTTACTAAGTTGTTAGAAAATGCTCCACTTGACCAATCTCCTAACTAATTTGACCAAAATTTCCTAATTTTTCGGTTTATCCTTTCACCGCGATTGACTCTTCTTTCTTTTGACATCCCTTTTATTGATGGCGGAAGCACACTTTGTGCACTCAAACCCCTCACTAACAAAAATGGGAAGAGAATTCAAGCCCCAACAGTATGTTGAGAAATCCAAGTTTCTGAATAGGCTATATGAAGCCTTCGGCTTCATGTGTATCCCCATTTCCAGGGAACTGTTGTTCCACCTTGAGGGACTCTAAATCCTGAAGGAGGTATGGGACAAGATTGAATCATCGTTTGGAAAATAAGATGAGATTCGAGGCCATATTTTGGAGAATGATCTCATTGCACTCCATCCTAGCGACTTCAATACAATTCAGCATTTCTTCTTAAAATACAAAGCCATAATCTTGTAATGCAAGCAATGTGGGATAGAGAGGAAGGATGAGCAGGTTGTTCTGTCAATTCTGAGCAAGCTTGGCTCAGAATTCTCAGTCTTTGTATTCGCATTCCACTCCAGAAGAGTATCCATCCCAAATTTTAAAATGCCTTCTCTATATGAATTTGCAGAGTAATTGATCTAGGAGAAAGACAAAAATGATTAAGATGGGAGTGCTCAATGTCTTCAAGAATCATGGCCTCTTAGCTTGAGACTCTAGGAATGCATAAGCTAAAGGGAATAAAAAAGTAAAGGAGAATAAAAATTTTGATTCGAAGTAAAAGGAGAAGCATAACCCTTCCGATGGAGCCTTGGGTTCCAACAAGAATAAGAACAAGAAATTTGAGAAAGTTAAATGCTCCTATTGTATGAGAGGATTTCATCCAGAGAGTCATTGTATAAAGAATACCATAGATCGAATCGAAAAAATCCTTGAGTAGCACGATATTTCCCTCCCTAAAGTCACAAGGAAGACTCGCTCTAGAGAAGAGACTAAAGATCATGTTGAGAGATGCCATGCACTGAAGGATAGTTCCTCAAAATCACATGCCTTATTCATTGACTCAAGAGCCTTTAATTATATGGTTGCATCCATAGAATCATTCTCTTTATTAAAAACTATTGATGGTCCAAGTATTCACATGGGTGATGACACCCAAATTTGTGTTGAAGGAAAGGGTTCTATTAATTCAGAGCATGGACTGTTCATAAATGTATTGTATGTTCTCTCCTTAGATGCAAATTTGTTATCTAAATATGGAATGACACATACTGGCCCAACAAAGAGAGTAGTATTTGATCCTGACTCAATGGAGATCTCAGATATCTCCACTGGGAATATTATAGAGAAGGGTGTTTCAAACCATGCCTCCAAGGCATATGAATTCTCACACTTTCTCCCATACTCAGATCCAGTACAATCTCAGTTGCCAATCGAAAGGAAAGGTAAAAAAATTCTATCTACACCATTTTCAAATGATGTATTATATAATGTTTCATATTCAGAAGATGAGGAAAAATATCAACATGATCTTGATATTGATATTGAACCTCAAGAGGATCTAGATCCAGATCCATATCCTATTCAAAATCAGAGGCCTAAATGGGATCAAAAGCTCATTGAAGCAGCTGGGAATGTTGTTGAGGATCCAGATGATAGAAGAAGAATGAGGTCCCAGTATCATAATGAACATGTTGTGCTCTCTCATTCATTTTCACTTCCTTCACTGAGGTGCAAGAAGCTTCCTGAGAGATGCTACTTGATGGTGAGGAAATATCCACAATTTGACCCACTAAAGAACAAATTGGATCAAGTCATTATTCCTCTAGAAAGAAGATACAAATACAACAATACTTATCCTATATATCATCAGATTGGAAAAATATGGAAAATTTCACATGAACAGTCTCAAGATTCTGATCCACAGAAGAACCGCGATTTTGCATTACTGCTCCACAGAGTTGCAAATTGAAGAAATTTTTCAAAATTTTTTGCTCAAAGAGAAAAAAATTCTCTAAGTATGGAGCTTGTTTCTTAATTACCTACTTATTTTGAGGCGGGGGGTGGGGTTCCCATGAGTTTTTCCCATTTTCCTTGTTTATTAAGCAGTATTTTATTTCATTTAGATTGTATCGGTGACTTTTGGCCTAGTTTCCAAGGACCAAGTAGTCCAAACTTAGGATTAAGGGGGTGTTAGGATTAATCAATCCTCCCTTTAACCACATAGTCTATTTAATTCATTTATCCTAGCTTAGGAGGTCATCAGCACCCACTAGTGCATGGGGGACACACCTAAGGGACATATTCCACTTACTGCACCTGATTGCATAAGTTTGGGAGCCCCAAGGACCAATCCCTACATTATAGGAGCCCACTTTGAGTGCCACCAACAATCACCTTCAGTTGCATGTGTGGTAGGTAATCAGTCATGCTCAGTTATGCTTTAGTTACAATCACTTAGATCACATTCAGTTATATTAGTGCTAGTTTGCATGATTCATGGGAGTGTAAGCACCATTATTCACCTACCATCACCTACCTGCATGATGTTAACTGATTGTAGACTGATTTGGTTATCCGGAGTTAACTAGTGAGCTTCAGCTCGGTTTATTTCCACCCTGTGTTAGCTAACCAAATAGTTTGAGTTAGTGAATTCAAATACTATCCACAATATTTGAATTCTATTTATTGTATTACCATTGTATTATTGATTAATTAATGAAGATTAATGTTATGATAATATTAGTAATACTTATCCAATTGGTGTGAAATTTCTGTCATGAATTCGTCATTCAATTTACATTGATTTGATAATTCCACTACATACTTCTTTTTAGATATCTCTCATTTTGTCTTATAGATATATTTTTCATGAAATTTAACACTTCTTAGTAGCTTCTTCATAGATGGAAGGTTCTACACAATTAGAATAAAATCAAGGTCTTTTGCTTTCTCTGAAAGTCCTATTTGGGTAACCATACTTTTTTTCATCTTGAATGAGTTAATAATCCCAACCTGGTATTCTGTGATATGTAATCACTTATGTGGGTGAATCAACAGGTTTTTAAGGCTCCAACATATCATGATTCTTAGGTACATGCTATTTTTCTTATGTTCTAGATACTCTTGGAGCTGCAAGTTCCTCATCATGCATATAATTGAAATGATTTATTTTTTATTTGTAGAAATTTGCATCTTCATCAAAGATAATATCTCTGTTGATCTCAATATTTTTGTATCTAGGGACATATACTTTATATTCCTTTGATATCTCGTTGTGCCCAACAAAAATACCCTTCTTACTTGAAGGATCTACTTTTTTCCTTTTGTCCTTAGGATTATGAATATACACAAAACAACCAAATATCGTTAGATGATTGACATCTGGAACTTTACCTGAAAAAAATTCTTCTGGAGTTTTATTTTGAAGTAGTTTATCAGGAATTATGTTTTGTACATGTACAACATCCCTAACTACTTTTGCCAAAAGCTATGTACATTGATAAGTCCTTTTCTTCCATAACAATGGGATATTTTGTACTTCCATGCTCTGTAGCTTTTAGGTCCCTTGAGTTTCTCATCGAGATTAGTGCTTGACATCATCATTCCCTTGAATCTGACTTCCTTCAAAATTGAGATACAATAACCTCCTTCACAAATCTAATAACCCTTTGCATAAATAACTTCTTTCAGGGAAGCTCTGATACCATGTTGAAAAAACATATGTATGTGTAATTTTAAAAATTTTACAGCATATATCAACCATAAACATACAACAACACATGTGAGGATCATTGAAAGTAATAGAATCATAGAGAGAACACAAGATTACCTTGGAAAACCCTCTTGGGTTAGAAAACCCATCCAAAACTTCTCTTTAGATTATTCAACAAAGTTCAATAACAGTACAATAATTTTAGACTAACCGTACTTGAACTTAGATAGCTCAAACGATACCTCTATTTTAGCACTTTCAAACTTCACTAATAGTTGATAACACACTTACAGTAATAGCCTAATAAGAACATCAAAAATGACTTTCATAACCTCTTTTTGTATAAGAATTATGGTAGTCATTGTAGCAGCTTTATCTCCATTCCTGTACAAATCCTGTGGCAGTCTTTGAACAATAGATGTAGTAGTAATATAACAACAAAACATGTTAGATAATTTGCAGACTTATTACAGAGGAAGTCTTTACAAAAAATTTGTTTCAAATGGTAAGGGACAACTCCCTTTTATACTTGGGATTGGGAATCCCCCTATGACCTCCCTAAGTAGCCCCTCGGACCGCCTTAAGTATCCCCTAGGACCTCCCTAAGAAACCCCCCTTTGGACCACCCTAAACTAGCCTCTAAGCATCCCTTTTCAATGAAGTTGACACTTGGAATCCCTCTGCTTATGAAGTTGACACTTGGCATGAATTTGACACGTATATATAAGGGTTTTATTTTACATGGTTTAATTGTATAAAAAAAATAGCTTACGAAGCTATATATATTTTACAAGTCTTGTCAGCATTGTAATTCAATTACAAAAAATTACTCCCACAAGACAACAAAATCACTGAAAAAATTGAACCAAAGAAAATACCATTTTGATGGAGTTATAAATTGGTTGCGAAATATAAATAAAACTCACAAATAGAATCAATAAAATTGATATATTTGGCTACAATGTTAGTAACCATTGTTCAAAGAACCATATGTGGTGCTTTTGGTAATCGATGATGCACCGATGTGTCTACTATAATTAGGAGCACTGGTGTGTCTACCCTAATTAGGTGCACCAGTGTGTCTTCACAATTTATACGCTTTGATGCGGTTATGTAAATTAAACACGCAATTGAATTTTAAAATAAATATTCTCGCTTGCTAGCTGCAGTCACTGGTGCATTTTCATTTGTTTTTTGCACCTGTACATATCATTGGTGCATATGCATCAGTGCATATAATTAGTTTATATGCACCAGTGTGTATCATTGTTTTATATGTATCGATGCGCTCATATCAATTGAACGCACTGAAAAAGCTAAAAAATAAATTGTTCATGGTGCATACAATGTGGCATATCGCATCAGTGCATTTGTATGTAATAATGCACCGATGCATATAAATAATACACAAGCACTAGTACAACATTGAAATTTTGTTATTTTCGGTGCCCTTTATGTTTGAATGTACTAGTGTAGATACTTTACATTGTACAACACGGGTGCATTGTGTTATGAAACGCATCGGTGCATCTATTTTGAGCAAAATGCACTGATAAAAAACATCCAATAAAACATCAGTCCGTGGATTTTTTTCATGATATAAAATTTATCAATTATGACCTCCATTAAAACATCCATTGCCATTAGCAAAGGTTGTAGCAGAGGTTTTTTTAACCTTTTTGGCCAATCTTGTAACATGAAAATCATCTTTTATGACGTCCGCTAGAGGGGATTTTTTGTGTAGTGTCATACAATTTCAGGAGATAAGTCTAGAAAAACCAAATGGGGGTAATATTAAATTTGTTAGGTTGGGTTGAAAGGGAATATTATAGGCAAGGACAAATGGTATTCTAGGTAGATGGTAGAGGAAATTTTTCCTAATCTCATTTAGAAAATTATTTTAGGGACCAAAATACTTGCTAAATGGTAAGGTGTAATACAGAATGGATCATTATATGTTTCTTCATGTATCTTTGTACTACTTGGGTGTAAACATGGAGTTATCACTTGTAGGTTCCTTTCTAAGGGCACATCCCACTTTGATGATTTGGAATCTAGAGAACTTTGGATCTCATTTGAGGCCTTAAATAATTATTTTTTGGGTCAAAACTCTATGATAATAGCTCTCAATATTCCAATGTTGTTCTACACATCGATATATTTCTAGTGATGCAAAAATCACCTCAATTAAATTTCACCAAAATGTCTCTCGCAAGTTGACCTATCTCATCGACCACCATGCTATTGAGTGCATACACATTACTGACACATCTGGAGATAGTCGTGTGTGGACATTCAATAAGATTCAATAGAATTCAAAACTCACTACATAAAAACCCATGATTAGCATCATTTTTTCGAACAATTAACTCTTTAGTGGTTTTTTTGTAGTTTTTAATGAAAAAATAGTTTTATTTCATGGAAAGAATTGAATTTGATACTATTAACACCATGAATAAAACAAGGTCTAGTATTAACTTTATCATCATAAATAACATCAAGTTTAGTTCCAACTTTAGAATCGAATTTTCCAAGTAACTAAATATTGGCAAGGGAAGATCAAGGAATAAAAATAATCCACTTGTTCCAATCCTCATGAGTGGGAGGGAATTTCTATCATTTTAATTAAAATCTCTTATTTTCCCTCATAAAACCCATAAAAACCTATTATTTCATTCCTTTCTAATTATTTACTCTCTTTCTCTCTTATCTTCTCCTCCATTGTCCTTTCTATCTTAGTGTTTCCTCTCTTATGTTTTCATCCTCATGGATGCTCAAGGAACCTCCATGAGGAAGGTAATGGATTCTCCCCTCCATTCCTCCCCTTCATTCCTCTTTTATTTTTATTTTTCTTTACTAATTTGTTATCTATTATTGTGTATCACAGCTGCAAGTTTAGTTTTCCATGCATAGAGGCTAAGGTTCATGGAATAACCTTCATAATGAAGGTAATGACTTCTCATTCCCTTATCCTCCTTCCTTCCTCCCTCTTTTACTTTCCTCTTACTTTATTGGTTTGCTAATGTTTCTTGTTCTTTTGTTGTTATAGGTTTATAGTTTCATGCATGGATGCTAGGTTTTGATGAAGGAACCTCCATGAGGAAGGTAATAGCATCACGACCCTTCACTTGTTCTCCTTCCTTCCTATTTTCATTTTCTTTTCTTGTACTGATTTGTTGATGTTTATTTTGTATTTTAGTTGTATTTTTTATGGAGAAGGAAAAAAAATGATTCTTTTGAGGATTTTGTTTAATGCTCATATCTAGTTCATGTATGTGGCCTAAGGAAGGCTCTTTCATTCCTATAAGGAGGTATAACTTAATATCGTAGCACTCAAATAGTTCCTAGTAATTACTTTTCCCTTTGTGTTAAGTGCTAATATTTACCTAAGATATGCATTATTTAGTTGTTTAAGTGTATAGGTTAGGCTAGTTTCAATTCAAATTTTCACTTTGAAGGAAAACTCTTGTGGAATTGCGGGTCAACTAGAATTCTTTCCTTTTTACAAGTAATCTGGATTCAAATACCAACATTCCCTTATCATTTTCCATTTATGTTTCTTGCACTAGTATTAGTTCAAATGCACACTTTAATGGCATATTTTTATGGGATTGCAGTTCAATAGAGGTCATTCCCTTTTCTAAGTGATTTAGGTTCAAACCCTATCATTCTCTTAACATTTTATTGTTTTACCATTTTATACTTTTATTTGCAAGAATTTTATTTTATAGACAATCAATTCTAATTTTGACTTTAAACATGGTGCTAAATCCAACGCTATTTTGAAATCCACTTTAATGCCAAGCAACCATGCCAAATTCAAAAAAAATATAGCACTCAAATCCAATGTTAAAATAGACGCTAACATGTTTTTATGTAGTGGCTATTACACCAAATGGGTGTGAGGCATGTGAAATACTTAACCCTAGATGAATATGAGACTATGTTAAACATTTGGTCACTATGAAATCATGAGGTTTCATTCGTATTGTATTGTTTATTGTTCCATAGTTGGGTAGAACTTATGGGAGTGGGATATCGAAGTAGAACAAAGGAACTAGTTGAATATCTAGTAGTAGCCATACTAGCCACAAAGTCCATGGAAACTCCATAGTGAGTACCCATTCCTTTGTATTTTCATTTCATAATTGAGATGAAAAGAGAAAACCATTAGCCTCACCTTCTAGCTAGTTTTTTATCATATCGTGTTTCCCCAAGGTATGTTGTGTGTTCATTGTGTGGATGGTGTGTTATTTCCTTAGCTTCTTTCATTTTATTTTCAATTTATTCAGTATTTCATGCATTGAGCTAATAATAATCAAATCTAAATATTTGAAGCAATACACTGCATACAAGGGATTTTCAACATATTATAAGATCTATTGTGATGAATTGTTCCAATGAAATATATGCAACACTTTATACATCAACTTATTTGCAAAATTAGGATTCTTGTAAACAATTTAAATGAAATTTTGTCTTAACTTGTCCCCAAAAGTATTCCACCTATTCTTTCCTTTTCCTAACCTTATTATTGTTCATCTTTTAGTACCAATCATCATGTCACATTCTCTCATGTCTATCCACAATGAATTAAGGGATGGTTTATTCACATTATTAAGTGGATTTTTTCATTCATATTATAGCGTTTAATTATACTTGTTTCTTGAAAATATTTTTTTATATCTAATGCAAATCTACTTCCAAGTTTAATACTGGTTTTTAAAATAAATTTATGTAATGATTACATACTATAGTACTTCTCATGATATTTTGACCCATTAATTGGAATAAATCCACCACACAAAACAATAAATGCCTTATTTACAATTAAGATTCTTATTAAAAATTTGGATGAATTTTCTTGGTAGCTTATCCAAAAATTCCTCCATTTGATTTGTCCCTTTCATAAGTTACCCAAAAAAATCCTCCATTTGTTATTTCCTTTTCCCAAGTTTCCCAAATTATTCCTCCACATGTTCTTTCCTTTTCCTAAGTTAACCAAAACAAAGCCTTTCATTTGCTTTTTCTTTTTCTTAAGCTTCCCAAAAAAACATCCTTCATTTGTTCTTTCATTTTCCCATTTTCCTAACTTATTGAAAAATTCCCTTCTTTCATTTTCCTATTTTCCTAACTTATTGAAAAATGTCCTCCATTTATTCATTCATTTTCTAAATCTTGTTATTCTTAATTATTAAGGACCAATTATCATGTTACATTCTCTCATGTCTATCCACAATGAATGAAGGGTTGATTTTTTATAGAACTTAATTATTAATATTATCATTTTATTTTTAATGAAATATATTTTCAAGTTTCATTAAAATAAAAGTGAAAAAAAATACGGAATTAAAAGAAATTTATGCATGCATTGATTACATATAAAAATGTTTGGCATGATCTCACCTATTAGGAAGGGTTGATTTATTCATGTTGTCTTTATATTATAATGTTTAATTAAACTTGTTTATTAATATTATATTTTATTTTTAATAAAACTTTACTTTTAATGAAGAAATAAAAAAAACTTATGATGCATTGATTGTATTATTTTGGTTAACTTACCCTAAAAAAGATCTTTATTTACAATGTATTTTTCTTAACTTTATTACTTTTCATCTTGCAGCACCATACATCATGTTATAGTCTCCCATATATATTCACAATGAATGAATTAAGGATTGGTTTATTTATAATGTATACA
Source organism: Pseudotsuga menziesii (assembly GCA_001517045.1). NCBI lineage: Eukaryota > Viridiplantae > Streptophyta > Pinopsida > Pinales > Pinaceae > Pseudotsuga > Pseudotsuga menziesii. The sequence goes on from LPNX010940261.1 coordinate 49,101, forward strand.
TTATAAATGTTTTATTGAATTTATTAATTATTATTTTCTATTTCCAAAAAAAAAAAATTATTTCGAAGCTTTGTAAAAAAATTAAAACAATTTAAGTAATGATAGTGCTTGCCATGATACCTACCAACTTTACTTTAGGAAAAAACAAAGACCTTTGTGCAATTAAAAATCTTATTAACAATTTAGATGAAATTTCTTATAATCATATCGGAGCAAATCTTTCTATTTATTCTTTCTTCGGTGATTTTGTTATTTTCCTTCAATACCAATCATCATATTACATTCTCTTATGTCTATTTACAATTAATTAAAGATTGATTTATTCATCAAGACTTGTTTTTACATAGGAAAATGCAATAATGTTTGATTGAACCTTTTTATTGATTATTATTTTCTATTTTTGCAATCTCATTTTCAAATTATAAAAAAGAATTATAACAATTTTTAAAAAAAAGAAAGTGTTTGATTTAATAGCTATTAATTAATTAGACCAACTTTAATTCTAATTAAAAAAACAAACATCCTTCATTATTATAATTAAAAAAACAAACATCCTTCATTATTATAATAGATCCTTAACACCAATCATCATATAATATTCTCTCATATCTACCAATCAGCATATGATATTCTCTCATATCCACCAACATTGAATTAATAATTGATTTAACCTTATTATTATTCATTCTTTGACACCATTCATTATGTGATAATCTCTCCTGTCCACCAATATTGAAGTAAAGGTTGATTTTTTCAAATATATTAAACTTGACTTTTCATTCCTAACAACAATGATGAAGAGTTGATTTATGTATATTATTTCGTAAATTTGAGTCTTTTTTCCTACTATAATAGCACTTATTATAATGTTACTTAATTAACAATTGATTTATTCATATCATTTGGTAGACTTGACTTTTTACTCATACCAACAATGGATTAAGGGTTTGATTTATTCACTAGTTAACATCATTTGGTTGAATTTTTAATTCATATTATAATGGTACATTGAACTTCTTTATGCCTGTGAATGAGCTATTAAGGTCATATTATTAATTAACAGGAAAGTTGAATTGATTTATAAAGTCAATTTCAATTTGCTCGCAACTTTTTGCCAATAAGTTGGTAAAAGTTGGAGCCTTCACTCTTCTATGTTGAAAGGAATAATGCCAAGAAAAACTAATAAAATGTTTGGTAAGATGGAAAATATACACGAAAAAGAAAACCAAGAACGAAAGGGATTGCTATGGAAATGAAATAACAAAAGATAGATTGATGTGAAATCTACTTATGGAATAAGATCCTTCCAAGTACACATTCACATTTCATCACAAGGGACAAGATAACTTTAACTTTAAATTATGTGGAGAGGATTGCATCATCGCCTGATTGTCGTGTACGTCACGGAGTTTGTAATGAGATAGCACTGGAGCCATCACGACTTTTGGTGTCTTTTTATTTGTGGAGTGAAAACCATACGAATAAAATATTATTATGAGTTGATAGTTTTATTTTTAATTGATATTTTAAATACATGTCAAAACTTAGGTACATGTTACAATGGCAATCCATATTTGCTTAACAACCATATATTTAATGTTGTTGGGATTTAGACTATTAGATTTGAAGTTACCTAGTAACAATACATTTATTGTTATCTAGATGTGGTTGAGCTAGTTGTGAAAAGACAAGTATAATTATGATGTGGAGTTGGCTTAGCATGACAAGTTGTCAAAGGCATGTATCACAAGGACTAGACAAGACTTTCCTTGAGGTTGCTAAGTGGTGGAATGACAAAGCTTTTGTGCGTCATATCAACCCCAAGATAGGTGGGAGTGGACCCAAGCACAAGGTGTTTATGGCGGAAGGCGTAAATGGTTCTATTCTTAGAGGAGACAGGAGACGGACGATGGAAATGGATGTCCTTAGATCCCCTTGTCATTAGGGAGCTACATGGAATTGGTGTGAAGGGAGGGGTATATGTAGCAGCAGAAGGTTGGTTATTATCAGGATGTGAGAAGAAAAGGACCTGCATGCATCACAAGATTTGGATAGGGCCTCCCTCGATGGTTTCTAAATGTAGAATGATGGTGGATCGACGTATGAGAATTTTTTCAAGGACAATATCGTTATTGTTAACGACTCATCCATAATTGAACCAAAGGAAAATGGCATTGGGTAGATGAACCTTGCTGGAATTCTCAGTTATACTAAGAAGGGGGGTGAATCAGTATAAAGAACAGGGTTAACAATTTTTCTTCTATGAAAATATATTTCAGTCACTAATTCAACCAACTAATAAAACGCCAGCGTGCAATTATCTAAAGTGTGTGTGTGTGTGTGTAAAAAATTATTACAATGAGATACACTGATCTCCAAGTGTGAGTACCAACTTACTTAGGCACCAACTTGACTTGTATGCAAGCACCAACTTGCAAATACAAACACCGACCTATAAATACTTATATCCACTGTGCAAGCACCGACTTGCAAAAATAGGTACAAACCTGACTATGATACAAATCCAATTGTACAAGCACCAACTTATGGTCTATCAGGCACCAACCTGATTGTGAGCACCGACTCACTTTGTTTACCAATACCAATTGGAAGGATTAAGCTACAACTCCCTCTCATTTCCCTATCCTTCTGCCCTAATATGAACTTCTATTTGACTTCTGTGAACTGCGTCTTTTAGACCTGTAGTGTTCAATATCTGTGATTTGTAACTTCTTCAATCACCTTATGTGATCCCTCTAATCTGCATCTTTTTTTTCTATCTTTTTTGCACTTTCTATTGTCTGCATCTTACGCACTTTCAATAATCTACAACTTTCATTGATGTGCATCTTATATTCTTTCAACTTTTTGTCTATTATGCACTTTCATCCATATTCAACTTACACCAATCTCTATCTTCTGTTCTTTCTACTTTCTATGTCTTATGCACATTCAACAATCTGCAACTTACACTAATATAGATCTTCTATTCTTTCTACTTTATGTGTATTTAGCAATCTGCAACTCACACTAATATGCATCTTATTTTCTTTAAGTTGTTTGTGTCTTTTGTCAACTTAACATTGAACTTCTTTGTTTTGGGTCTTTTAAGCTATTAGTGATTTGTGATCTTCCATTTCCTTTGCAAATCAGTTCTGCGATATTGGCGATTTGTTTATGTTGCAACTATCTGCAATGTCTTCTACTACAATATTCTCGCTTTTCCTTCTACTGCATCAATACTTCACAACATATAGCCTAAAAGACTCTTTTCAATAGATATGATCTCCAAGCTTTTGCGATATGCGATGTCACTAGTGTTATGTTTCTTTTGTTGCTTCCATCACAAATATCAGTGCTAAACACTTCTTTTCTGCATAGTTTCTGTTGATTTTCTTTACTGCTTTCTACGCATTTGGCTCTTTGATGTATATTTTCTTTTTGGTTCAATGATCCATTAATCCCCAAAAATATGAAGCTTGCACACTCAGAAACTCATACCAAATTCATATTCAAGCATACTTCATCACTTCCACTTATTGTGTGTTTATATTACACTTGCTCAAAAAGTGTTCCACAAGTTGGGGATGTTTTGAATTAGTCACGCTCACATTTCCTTACTTCTTGATTAAGCTACCCACTTCATTCTATCTCTCATCGACATCTATATTCTCATTATTTAACATGTGGATTTTTGCATATTCCAGTCCAACATTTTGGTGGTATTTACTCATAGGTGTGTGTGATTTAGTGGACTATATATGTGTCCCATGTCTTAGTGGGATTTGCATACTACGAAATTACTTCATGTGTGGTCTTGCACCCTTTGAGTATCATCACTTGTGGGTCTTGCACACTTCCGGGATTAGCATACTTGTCAAACCACATCTCACGCCTCTTGCATACTCCCGAACCTTTTCACTTGTCTCTGCAATTTGATCTTTGTGGTATTTGCACACCAAGGTTCCACTATTTCGTGGGACTTTTTGCTTCAATTCAACTACTTTTCTTATTTTATGTATTTCTTCCATCTAACACAAGTATTCATGCTTCTTGTGTACATTTCTACACTTCAAAGGTATGTTGTCTTATTTTGTCTATTACTTCAAATTGGCACAAACCTTAATGTTATATTTTCACTAACTTCATTTAGCTTGTTTATGCAAGAGTGAACATGCATATCCTTAACATATCCGTTAAGCTTCATTTATCTTATTCAACATCATCTTGTTAGAATTCAAGCATCCTTTTCATCATGCATCCATCTCGTTTGACTTTAAGCTTATTTCCTTCATGTGTATATTTGACATGAATGCAAATACCAGGGTTCAACAATCTGCCACTTTGGCATTGATATCAACACCTTATGAAGTTGTGCATGTCAACACTTATGAAGTGTACACTTCATCCGTTCTGGTCGCAGTACTCCCCTTGTGTTCTTATCAGTTTGATCCTTTTCTTGTCTGCACAATCTACAGTCAATGCTCTATATTTTCTTACTGCACAGGTTCCTTCATTTTATGCATGCCTTCTGATATTCCTCTTCTTACATTACACATATCATCTTTTTTCTACTATTTTTAATTTCTGCGCAATTTATTGATACATGCACATCATATTTGTTTGATGTCATTGATGCGTGCTTCATGATATTTCTCCCCCATTGACATCAATGGAAAAGAGGTTCCTTCAATGTGTACTTCCAAATTCTCTTTTGTTTTCAATTTTGCGTTGGACTTCCATTCATCTGTTTTCCTCAAATACTCCCCTTATCTTCATGCTTTATTCTCTTTATTTTGCTACATTTATTTCGTAGAGCTTGCTCATCTTGCAATCTACTCATTCAACATTGTCTCTATAGTTGCTTCATTTTATGTTGATCTCCTCTTCCTGTCATACTCACACGTCTTCAATTCCTGCACAATTTTCAAAGTCATCTTCTTATTGCATTTATTATGCACTGTTTGGTTCCACCTATTTCTTGTTTACATTGTCTTCCATATCAATTTTTAGCATCTAACCTTTTATTTTCATCGCATTTACTGTGCTATGGGAAATCTTCATTGCATTTTATGAATTAGCATATGATATCCAAGGTTCCTTCGTAACTTCACACATACTTCCATTTGTCAGCCAGCATGGCAACATGATGATGTAACTAACATCTCATATAGAAACTTTGACATGCCATTTTCATACTCAAACCTTTTGGGAAACATCATTTCAATTGTATGGAATAATGAATTTGATGTCCACGTTTTGTCCTTTCCCCCCAAATTCATTAATTCATTCAATAACTTTTGGTGTCTCCATAACTCTCTTTGAATCATGCAAACCTCAATGTTGGTTCAATTTTTTTTCACACACGTGGGAAACCACTTTATGATATAAATGAGTTGTGTATTAGGTTGTTCATCACCCTAGTTCATACCTCATCTGAGTTTATTCTAATTTATGTAGCCTTTGCGTTTTGATTCTCCTATCTTCATGTTTTCCTACACTTAGAGATTCAGTAACTCAATTGATAGTCTTTGCTCGGCGGTTCAGTCTTAGTAGGAGGAATTCAGAATACTTAGAGTGGACATGAGAGTTTGGAAGTCCTAGATGAAGGAGTCTAAGTTCATGCATTGGTAGAAGCAATCACAAGTTAATCGAAGCACCACTGAGGAATTGTCCAGTATGAGTAAGCGAGTTGATTTCCTGGAGTAATAAAAGCAGCAGAACCTTAACCTCCTAAACATGATTCAAGCTAAACAATCCACCACCAATGCGTCATATTCTACACTCCAACTTTTTCCATTGTTGAATCCCATATATTTCATCAATCCATGTTCAATGGATCTAGATCTTCATCTTTCACAACATCCTACTAATCATGACACAGAATTGGATCTTGAGCTGTAGCTCTAAATCAATATTGTTCTTCCATTTTTGTTTAATTCGTCTCCTATCGTCGTCTTTGTAATTCAAATTATTTTTAGGAATCATGATGCTACCCTTTTTGTACTTCAAATTTGTTTTCTGTGACAAAGATTTCATCTAACTTTGTAAAGGAAAATTTTGAATAAAATACAAACTTTGTTTATGTACCTGCATGATCCTTGTGTGTGTTCAGCCATAACACTTATTTGAACTTTATTTTTTTATTGTTTCATGTATGATTAATTCAACACATCCTTGCATATAATAAATGCACCTTTTTTTTTCAACATCACATTAATGGAACAACCAACTTCAAATATGTTCTAACTGCAAAAAAGTCACTAACATACTCCTTGAATTCCTAATGAATATCGTGTTGAATTCAAGGATATTACTCAATCTCTTAAATATTAGCAACATGGGAAGCAATTACTTGCCTCTTGAGACGTACTTGGGTTTTTTTTTTCTTCTGCGTATGTTTGACTTGAGTTTTCCTTACCCATATCTTCATGTGCACACTTCCATTTTGATATTGCACTTGATTTCTTTCCTTTCTAGTCAATATATTGTTGATGTTATCATGCAATATGTTTCTTTCTCGACTGGATACATCTTTTCAATAATGTTGAGCCTTGTGTCCAAAGCCATAACAAGTGTAGCATCTCATTGTGTGACAATATTTTGCAATGTGGCCAAGGTGATCGCACCTAAAACACTTCAGCATATCAACTCTTGTTTTATTTGTGTAGTAGGAGAAAGTGTAGTTATTGAGAGAACTATCATACCTGTTATGAACTCAATATTTACACTTCATCTATTTTGCATCTTTCATACCTTCATTGTCGTAATTTTTTTCTACTTTTTGATTAAAGCCAATCCCTGTTTTTTCTGTCAGTGATCTCTGGTTGTTTGGTATCGCATTTAAGACTAAGGTGTTATTGTGGAACTTAGCTTAGGTTTTTGTATCAAGATAGACTTTGTATTCATTTTTTATTTGCACAAACTGGTTTTTTATCCATGGATTGTCTTTGCTTACACATATATTGATTTTCACATCTAAGTTCAACCACTTCACTTTTTAAGTGAGAGATCTCCATATCTTTTTGTGCAAGACTTTTCGTTAGTAGCTCATTCTTCATGTATGTCTCTTCTAGAATAGTTCTTTTTGTCCAATCATGTAACTTCATTTTGTGCATAGTTTAGTTCTCAAGTTCCTCTTTCTTTTGACTCTTATGTTTTGTCAAAGTTTCTTGAAGTGCCTTTTCTTCCTTGTTCAATTATTCAATCTTTATCATTTGTTCCTTTAGTGATTTTTTACTCTTCCTTGACTTCTTTAGATCTTCCATAGAAGTCACAATTTCACCTTCCCGATCAATTTCTTCAGTTTCTTTTATTTCTTCTTTGCTCTTACCATTATCAAGTAGAGTGCCTAGTCCACTTTCTATATTGTATTTCAAATTTGAGGTAAAAACTCCTTTGAAAAAGTACTTATCCAATCCTCCTGGTTCACTTTCATGCATTCCTATATTCATTGATGAACAAAGATTTTATTTTGGTTTTTCATCCTCTAATAATTCCATGAAAATCACTTCCCTAGGGCTATCATATCCATCATATTCATCATATGAGATTTATTCTTCCTTGGTGCACAAGCTCTTTTTCTGTTCTAAAATTTCTTTCTATTTTCATACTTGTCATATATGTGTTCCCTTCTTTGTTCTCTGCAGTCAAATTCCTCCTCATTGTCACTATCTGAATTTTCTATGTAGGGTCATTTTGAAGAAAAATGTCTTATTCTACCACACTTAAAACATTTGAAAGGAAACTTACCTTTGTACTTGTCATGTCCTCTCTTTAACTTATTTATGAAATAAGTTTCTTCTTCCTTTGATTCTTCAGATACACTTTTGTTGTGATCATGTTCAATAATCTTGTCTTTCTTCATGACCTTGAATGTTGATTCTTTCCTGGAGGGGTTCTCTCTTTTAGTTCTCATCTTATAGGCTATAAGGCTCCTATGTAGCCCATCCTTGGTCAAATTGTCCAGAATGGATCGATCTTTTAGAATTGATACTTTCGGATAAAATCATGGTGGAATCACTTTTCAGTATATTTTGGAATACAATTTATTCATCAATATCCACTCTAAGGCCCTTACTAGTATTAACAATTTCATCAACCCAAAGAAGGCATGATGCTATGTTTTTTTCTTCTTTCATCCTCAATTTTTCAAATTTCCCTGAGAAGGTCTGCAAGTTTTCCTTTTTGACTTTTCCATCCTGTTCATAGATGTGCTCAAGTTTGTCCTGCATATATTTTGTTGTTGTGCATTGCATCACCTTAGTGAACAAAAAATATTCCATTCCACGCAACAATATATTTCTAGGTCTCGCATTGTATTCATATTTTCTTCTAATTGTTGGGTTAGTTGGTGCAAATTTAGGGCCATGGTATCCATTTTATATGGACTCCTAGACATCCACTCCAAGGGACTATAAATATACTTCCATCCTTGATCTCTAGAAAGTGTAATGTGTCCCATCGAATCTCGGTTCTCTATTGGTGGATAGGCCTTCATACCTTTCCATGTATGCACAAATATATGTCTCCTAGTTGCTAAATTGTTCCTAAAGACACCTGATCTGATACTGCTAGCAAAAAAACTCAATTAATGCATACAGAGATTGGTTCCCTATTCTAAATGGTTTATATCTATAACAAAACAAGACATAAATGTAAACATTTCCCTATATTTATCAAATCACTTGAATGCGAATAAGTCTTACCTCTCACTAAAGGTTGTCCTCGTTAGCTTGAATATTTCTCAATCTCGTTGATGAAGAGAATACCTACAAAGAATCAAATGAAACAAGAAACAAGTGGAATCACACAATGATATGATATATCTAAACAATTGACCAAGGATCATTGTTATAAATGAAATTACACATCATTTATGGGAAGGGAAAACATTGATGTATTAACAAAGAGAGGAAAAAATACAACCATGATTCCTTGGTGTTGAAATTCCTCTCCAATGAATATTTGCCTCAAAGGTAAGATACCAAAGATCATATTTGGCCTAGTTTCTCCAGCATTTACTTGCTCTCATTCTAACTCCCTATCCCATGAGGGCGATCTTACATTTAGAGGCTAAGAGAGATGAGAAAGGGAGGAGAGTATTAAGGGATAAGGATGAGGTGGGATCCTATTAAGCTAAGAGGAAACTGAGATAAACCCTTTATGGAAGGGATAAACCTCCATGAGATCCTTTGACAGACTTCTCGAAACTTCTCTTTTTTCCCTTTGTATAGGCACTGACGTGCCCTGTACCAGAAAATTGTGTCAATGATGCACACTATAGTGATGCAAAGTGCGTTAATGGGGGGTGACTCACCTTGTTAGAGAGAAAAAGCCACCACCCTCTCAAAATAGGTTTTTTTCAAAGGGAAAAAACCTCAGAAATCATCTTCCCAAGATTTTTGGCTAAGCACTTCAAGGATTAAGGCAAGGAAAAGGTGTACATGGTTCGTGATAATGGAGAGGAAAAACATTCCGTGTAACATATACCAACTATTGGAATTCTTATTTATACTGAGACGATGGTGAATCAGTATAAAGCATAGATTTAACAATTTTGTTTCTTTGAAAATATATTTCATTTATTATTTCAATCAACCAATAAAACAACACTATGAAAATATCTGAATAGTATAAATCTATATATCTATCTATTTATCTATTTATCTATAATATGTTTACAATAGGAGACGCCAATCTCCAAGTGTGAGCACCAACTCACTCAGGCACCAACTTGTAGATATAGGCATCGACCTATAAAGACTTATATCCACTGTGCAAGAACTAACTTGTGAAAAAAGGCACCAACCTGACTAGGATACAAATTCGATTGCGCAAGCACCAATTTATGGTCTATCAGGCACCAACCTGATTCTTAGCACCGATTCACTTGGTTTACTAGCATCAACTAGAAGGAAGTTGCAACTCCTTCTCCTTTCCCCATCCTTCTACCATGTTATGAACTTTTGTTTGACTTCTGTGAATTGCATATTTTAGACCCGTAGTGTTCAATATATGAAATTGGCAACTTCTATAATCACCTTTTGTGATCCCTCTGATATGTGTCTTTTGTTCTGTCTACATTTTTTGCACTTTCTATAATCTACTCCTTACGCACTTTATGCAATGTGAAACTTGCATTGATCTATGTCTTTTGTTCTTTCAACTTTTTGCATCTTATGCACTTTCAACAATCTGCAAGTTACATTATCTGTGTCTTTTGTTCTTTCTACTTTCTGCATCTTATACATATTCAACAATGTACAACTTACACAGGTCTATGTCTTCTATTCTTTCTACTTTATGTGTATTCAACAATATGCAACTCACGCTGATCTACGTCTTCTGTTCTTTTAGTTGTTTGCATCTTTTGTCAACTTAACAATGGACTTCTCTGATTTGCGTCTTTTCACCTATCAGTGATTTGCAATCTTATGTTTCCTTTGCAAATCGGATCTGCAACATTTGTGATTTTCATCTTCTAAATCTATTTTCGATGCCTTCTGTTGCAATCTTCTTTGTTTTTCTTTTACTACATCAATACATCACAACATCTACGAAAGACTCTTTTCAATAGATATGATCTCCAAGCTTTTTGTGATTTGCGATGTCAATATGAGCCGAACAAAATTTCTCTCACGTACATACTACCAAAATTATTGGAATAGTATATAAAGATCCATTTGCATAAATGAGTATGCGTATATAAGTATAAGATAAGATATGATATTTTACAAGATTCTTTGTCCTTAAATCATACCTTATACAACTCCTTTATATTTTAAATATAGTAAGTAAAACGTGGGCTATTTCATAAAACCATGTGTGGTTTTATGAATTCTATACTTTAACCTTTTTTTTCTTTCTCTTGCGGATAATTCTTTTTCACACTTCTTCTTTGTAATGTTTGTTTTCTTACTTCTTGGTATCTTCTTCGTATTTGGAGTGGAATGAATACTTATTCAATGAAATTCTAGTTACCAAGGCCAATTTTTGGTCAAAACCAATTTTTACCAGAGACACTCTGAATATGGATGGCTAAAAGCCACTGTGAGGTCAAAGACCTAAATTCAAGGAAACCCGGAGAGTTTTGTCCACAAGCCTAAATCATATTCGCTCTGACACCAAATGATCCGAACAAAAGTTTGCTTACACAAATACTACCAAAATAATCGGAATAGTATATAAAAATACATTTGGATACAAAAAATATTTATAAAAGTATGAGATAAGATATGATATTTTACAAGATAGAATTGCATGTAGATATAATAATTTAAAGGGCATTTAACGCAACTCTTCAGAAAGAGTTACACCTTTTCACTAATTATGATTATATTATTATATTATTATTGTTTGTTTCTATTATTATTATTTTTTTGTACAGAGGAATCAACAAATAGTAGGTTTCGTAGTCACGTGACATGGGGTCGATTCGTGCCACTACCACTATAACCCTTGAGCATCCTACCTGTATTCGATGGGCATTGCACGGAAGCCACCTTTTTGCACCGGGGGTTTTGAATCTATGACCTTCTTAACAACCTTTGTGCCTTAACAAAACGTTGAGTGGCCAACAACCCAAACCCCTCAGGGGTGTTTGTTTTTATTATTATTATGATTACTATTTATATTTATATATATTGTATTATGTTATATTTTTTATATAACACAATAATGTTATGTTGTCTTTGTTGCTTCCGTCACAAATATCAGTGCTAAATATTTTTCTTTTTTGCACAGTTTTTGTTGATTCATGTTATTGCTATCTGTGCATTCAGTTCTTTTTTGTATATCTTCATTCTGAATCAACGAGCTATTGATCCCCAAAATACGAAGCTTGTACACTTAGAAACTCATATATCGAATCCATCTTCAAGGTTACTTCATCACTTCCACTTCTAGATTATTTATATTTCTCTTACTCAAAGAGTGTGTCTGCAAGTTGGGGTTCTTTTGAATTGGTGATGCTTGTACTTCCTTACTTATTGGTATAGCGAACCACTTCATTCTATATCTTGTCATCATCTATCTTCTCATGATTTAACATGTGTAGTTTTGCATACTCCAACCCAATATTTTGGTGGTATTTGCTCATATATGTTTGTGATTCATTGGATGCTTGTGTATATGTGTCCCATATCTTAGTGAGATTTGCATACTTCAAAATTAATTCATGTGTGTTCTTATGTCCTTGAATTATCATCGCTTGGGGTTCTTACACACTTCCAATATTAGCATACTTGTCCAACCGCATCTCACGCCTCTTGTGCACTCTCGAATCTTTCACACTTGTCTCTACAATTTGATCTTTGTGTTATTTGTGCACCAAGGTGACACTACTTGGTGGGACTTTTATACTTCAATTCAACAACATGTCTTCTTTTATATATTTCTTCCAACTAACACAAGTATTCATGCTTCTTATGTACGTTATTGCACTTCAAAGGTTTGTTCTCTTATTTTGTATATTTCTTCAAACAGGCACATATTTTCATGTTATATTTGTGCTAACTTCATTTATGTTGTTTATGCAAGAGTGAGCATGCATCTCCTTAACATATTTGTTAAGCTTCATTATCTTGTTTGGCATGCATTCGTCTTATTTGACTTCAAGATTTATTTTCATCATGCATCCATCTCATTTGACTTTAAGCTTATTTCCTTCATGCGTCTATTTGACATTTGACATCAATGACAATAACAAGGTCCAACAAACCTAACGGCCTTAAGTCAATATGTTATCAGCAAATGATGTAGGACTTGCATGATAATATGGGTGTTGCAATTATGAATATTCATAGGCATGCAAATGGGAATTTCGCAACAGATCCGTAGTACATTGATATAGGGTGGCGAAAGATGGTCATAGAAACAAAATTAAGGAAAGGGAGGAGTTATGCGAATGATGATGAAGTGTGGGATGATAGATGTAGTGTAAATGGGACCGGTTGGACAATGCATCGTAACATTCTTTATGTTTAGTTATCTTCGTTATGGGATAACCCCTTTCTTATTCATAATTGTCTCCCTGGTTCATAATGCTACTGGGGGAAGTTTTTCTAGTTTGTGGAAGTTTTGAGTTGGTTCATGGAAATAGTCATAATCACCCCCCTATCAATGACTCCCCGTGAGTGTGTGCATGGCATGAAATGAGGTCATTCCAAGAGAATCCACCCAGAGGCAAACCATAGTGAAGAGTCACCTGTTAACAATCTAGATGTGCTACCCCACATTGAACAAACTATTGATTAAATGGAAGAGTGAGTGATGGATGAACTCTCTCCTTGACTCCCAATCTAAACCTTACTAAGCAATCAAAACAACTACGGCCCGAGTTTTGTTGGCGAGAATTCCAGAAAGCGACAGTTTTGAAATTCATTGATCGAATACGAGAAAACTTAGAAGTTGTTTACCATCAGCTGGATGCAAGTTGTGATTGTGTAAGGGATTTTGTTTCAATGCAAGCCAGGGATGAAGAAGTAGGAGAAGAAGAATGAAACAAGAAGCTCCTTTAAGGTTGGCCTATCAACTAAATTTTGTATGACCTCTTTTCTCTAGGACTCGAGTCTCTCTTTTTGGATATCTCTTAGTAGTTTGTTGGCTTATAATAAAGTTGCTATAGGATTATAAGTAATTTTGATAGAACATGACATGTTTTAATAGATTTATCTTTCTCATGACAACCTGGTTTCTCATCCAAGGGTAGGTTTCTTAGTATTTTGTTGTAAGGTTTTAAGAATAGTCTTGGACATAGTTTATGATAGTATACTCATAGCATAAGTTATCTCCTCCTCCTTAGGGGAAGGCCACCTAGTAGTTTTGTACCTATTTACTATATATTTAATAGAATTTTTTGCAATAGCTTACCAAAAAAACAATTCAATTAATGTTGCTTCTACTGGAATTTAGATTCTTGGATCTAGAGACCCGACAAAATTGTATTTAATGTTGTTTTTGGGATCATAATAGTTGGCTCTAAAGTTATTTCAGATCCAATGGTTTAGATCCCATAACATTATCAAAAGCATTGTTGTTGGGTGCATAATGTGTACCTATTGCAACCCCTGGGGTGTAGGCCAGTTGCCATTAGGATGCACTATTAAGGCACTCCTTATGATGTCGCGGGTTCAAACCTCGAATAGCTTGTGCACCTGTGTAGTGGCAGTGTGGGTGTACTTGGAGGTTATAGTGGTAGTGGACTGGAATCAACACCATGTCATGTGAGTGTGAACTTGACCCAATTGTACCAATCCCTCTAGATAAAAGAAAATAAAAATGAAAACTTTTCTTATTGCTACTAGTAACCAAAATGTGTGTTTTGAACTTAACTCTCAACCTTACATCAAGTCACAAGTAGCTTAATCATTAGGATCATGAGGCAAATTGAGGGGATAATGAGGTGAGCATGTGATTTAGGGAGTCACAGAACCATACAAAGGATTTTAAGTTTATTTAGGCGAATATATATGCACTGCATATATTGCATATACCTAATGTATATCATGTTTTGATATGTGTTTCAAGGGAAATTTTAAAGATCCATGATTTTCTTAAAGTGTAAAAATCTTGGCAAATCTTATTCTTAAATTTCCAATGATAAAATATTTTGCAATATTTTTGTACAAATATTCAAATTTACAACGATTTTATATGCTTTTTGGGTAATTTTGGTGATGTTTTAGAATAAAATATATTTAGCCTATAGAATTTGGGCAAATCATTTAGAAAAAAATGGAAATTGTCAATTTAAAAAAAAAAAGGAACTTTGAAAAATAGCCAATATGCTAAATTTCACCCCTAATTTTTTCCTTCTTGTGTTTGTGTGACATTTGAAATTTGTTGAGTGTATAATGTTTTGGAAAACACCCACATAGGTATGATGATGGAAGTGGGTGACTTGCAATAGTAGGCTCACGTGGTTGAATCCTAGTGAAGGAAATCAAGGTCATTGGTCAAGAAGAGTGGTGTGATCCAAGAAAGGCCCTTTTGACCCACTTGGATGAAGCTAATGTGGTTCTACCTTGACTGATGTTTGATCGGTCTAAGCATATAAAGCTCTATGTTGATAGGTGTGAGCTTTCTATTGACTAGCGTGTGGTTGAGGGTACGAAGCTCTAGGCTCATAACACTGCAAGCCAATAAAATGGGCTCTAGGCTCATTGACATGGGACAAGTCTAATCAAGCTTCAAGCTGAGATCCCTTTACTATACTATATANTAAGATCAAGCGATTGAATCTCAATAAGGAAAATCAAGGTCATCGATTAACTGGTCTAACATGGTTCTAAGAAAAGCCTTTTTTAACCCACTTGAACAAATCTAACATGGTTCTACATTAACTGGTCAATCTATGCAAAATAGTCTTTATACTAATAATAGTATGTATTGGGTTTTACACTAGCCAAAATGACCAAACTCTAAACTCTAAGCTAACAAAGTTCCAACCGAACAAATTGGACTTCAGACTAATTTGAATGTGGAAGGCTAATGGATCTTCAAGCTCACCTCCCTCGCACGCCTCCAATATTTAAAAATAAAGTAATGAGACAAGGTAATAAGACTCTAAGTTGATCAATATGTGACTATGTTGATTAACCTAAATCTTGACTAATTAAACTCTAACTCACGATCATAGCATGCGTCATATATCTAAACTTAAATGTACAGAGATATCGTATACATTACCATGGCCATTCAAACCTAACACACATGGTAGTTACACTCCCATGTATACGAGATGGGAAGGTCCCATTGGATATCATTAATCATTATAATAAGTGTTCAGTAGTTGATCCCTAAGCAACAATTATGGTTGGCCACTCACTTCAATCAATGATGGTTGGCCTCCATCTAGAACGCTTCACTCTTTTTATGAGTATTAGATTAGTTCTAGAGACTTCGAATGGAGTTAGCTTAAAGCAACGATATAATACGACTTGTATAAGGTTGGGAACATTCCATTTTCATCATTTAAACAAAAGTATAGCGAAACCATTAGTCTTTATTTATTTATTTTATTTAAATATTTTTAAATTTTTATTTTTATTTAAATATTTCAACTTTTTTATTTGAAAATGTGAAAATATATTATACCATTAATCTTTATTTTATTTTATTTTTTTTAATATTTTTATTTCTATTTAAATATCTGAACATTTTAATATGAAAACGTGAAAATATTTTATGATTTGAATTTAGTAATGTTGAAAAATAAAAAATAAATAATTACCAACAACCATACATATATAAATTTGTTATCCCACTCCACATTTATCGTGTTGATCCCTAAGGTGGACAATATGGTTTCTCTGAATGACTTTAGACCCATCTCTCTTTGCAATTGTATCTACAAGGTGGTCACCAAGGTGATTGCTTGGAGGCTGAAAAGGATTCTGTCTGATCACATTACCGAAGAACAGTTTGGGTTTTTGGAGGGGTGACAAATTCATGAGGCCATTGGTGCTGCTCAGGAGGGTCTTCATAGCATGAAAATAAAAAATCTTAAGGGTGCTATTATGAAAATAGATCTGGCCAAAGCATATGATAAAGTAAGCTAGATGTATATTCGGCTTTTGCTAACTCATTTAGGTTTTGATATTGCCTTCATTAGATGGATTATGAGTTGCATCACCAATGTGTCTTTCTTTGTATTGATTAATGGAGCAGCATCTCCTTTCTTTCATGTGGAGAGAGGACTGCGTTAGGGGTGCCCATTATCCCCCCTACTTTTCCTATTGGTGGCTGAAATTCTAAGTAGGTCCATTGAGGCTAAAAGACTAGGTTCTTTTATAGGTATACAAATCACTCAAGATCTACAGCTGACTCACCTGTTGTTAGTAGATGATGTACTTATTTTCTATTCTGGATCGATCAGAGAACTAAACACCCTTTCAGATATCATGAAGGTGTTTTCAAAAGCAATTGGAATGGAAATAAATTTTGGGAAATCGACTATGACCACCCATCTACTAAGTGAAGAGGAACGACAGGAGGTCTTGAAATTTTTTCCTTTCAATACCGGTAGTCTTGATGGCAAGCTAAAGTACTTGGGTTTATATTTGAAACCTAATGACTACCGAAAACATGATTGGAAATGGTTGATTGAAAAGCTGAAAAAAATGCTTAAAATTTTGGAGCCATAAATGGTTATTATGAGCTGGAAGACTGGTGCTGGTAAAAGCTATGTTGGAGGCCAGACCGGTCTAGTGGATGTCTTTGGCATGGATCCCAAAAGGAATTCTGGAAGTGTCTCGTAGGATTTGTTTTCTCTTTCTTTGGAGTGGCAAACAGGAGACCCAGGTCACTCCTTGGGTTAGGTGGGAGAGGATTGCCATTCTAAAAGGACTGGGTGGATGGGGTCTAAAAAACATCTTTTTTTTCTCAAAATATCTGGTTGCAAAAGGGGGATGGATATTGTTAAAGACTGAGAGTCTTTGGACCCAAATCATGATTCAAAAGTATATTGGCCCTAGAACAGTGGAGGATTGGATTTAGAATCCAGGAAAAACACATTATGGGGGATCGATAATTTGAAAA
This sequence comes from Pseudotsuga menziesii, assembly GCA_001517045.1. Taxonomy (NCBI): domain Eukaryota; kingdom Viridiplantae; phylum Streptophyta; class Pinopsida; order Pinales; family Pinaceae; genus Pseudotsuga; species Pseudotsuga menziesii. The sequence continues at coordinate 66,642 of LPNX010940261.1, forward strand.
GCAGTTGTAAAATCCTTTGGGATCATTGAGGCTAAAATGGCTTGGCAGATTGGGAATGGTAGGAAGCTCAAAGTTGGGGAGGACTCATGGGTAGGGTGCAATCAGGAACATATTCTCCAGGATGGAATGGTGAGGGCTCTAAGACTTAGGGGCATTTTCTTCCTTTATCAACTTTCGGCCCCAATTCAAGAGTATCGGTGGGAACATACTTGGATTTGGGCTTTTGATTTGGTATTAATCTGTCACAGTAATCTATGGACTAAACACAAGTCTTATCAAAGATTAATAACAATAAGGCATGAAAATGGTGTAATTGTGCTACAAAATGAGTAGTTGCTCTATATATTCACACAAAGAATGAGTAGTACAATACAAGATCATGCTGCAAGAATGAATGACAAAGAAATTCAAATTCCCAAGGAGGTCATTCTAATTGAATGAGTGAGTCTAGCTTAATTGAATGTAAGCCATAGTCAATACTCAAGCTAACCACTGATCAAAACCCTAATTGACTCAACTGAGCCCTAACTGAAGTAGGAGTGCAATAAATGACTGAGCCTAACTAAAAGTAGGTGAAAAGTAGTTGTAAAATACTTTGGGATCATTGAGGCTAAATTGGCTTGCCATATTGGGAATGGTAGGAAGCTCAGAGTTAGGGAGGACGCATGGTTAGGGTGCAATCAGGAACATATTCTCTAGGATGGAATGGTGAGGGCTCTGAGACTTAGGGGCATTTTCTTCCTTTATCAACTTTCGGCCCCAATTCAGGAGTATCGGTGGGAACATACTTGGATTGAGGCTATTGATTTGGTATTAATCTGTCACAATAATCTAGGGACTAAACACAAGTCTCATCAAAGATTAATAACAATAAGGCATGAAAATGGTGTAATTGTGCTACAAAATGAGTAGCCGCTCTGTATATTCACACAAAGAATGATTAGTACAATACAAGATCATGCTGTAAGCATGAATGACAAAGCAATTCGAATTCCCAAGGAGGTCATTCGAATTGAATGAGTGAGTCTAGCTTAACTGAATGTAAGCCACAATCAACACTCAAGTTAACCACTGATCAAAACCCTAATTGACTCAACTTATCCCTAACTGAAGTCGGAGTGCAATGAATCAATGAGTCTAATTGAAAGTAGGTCAGACACATGTCACAGCAAGCCAACCATCAAGTGGTAGCGCATCAATGACTCCAATGAACCCCGATGAGGTTAACTGAAGTGTAACTGAACATCAGAAGTGGTTAGAGGTGCCCCTGTTGACTCCAGTTCATTAAATAATCGATAAATAATCAATTTAATGATGGAGGGCACGTTCACTACTCTGTTTAATAGATTGTAACCATTAGTTAGAAATATGGGGCATTAATGACACTCAGATCACCCCTGGATTGCTCCAGTTAGCCTCCCCAAATGTAGGAGAAGGTTAACTTAGCCTCCTTAACTGAAGGTAGGCGTGGCTGTGATCTAGCTAATGTCATCTAGTGCTCCTTTGATTTCAATTAAGTCAATAATACTTAGGATAGTGGCTTAACTATGACAAATTGACCAAAAAGAGTGTGTAAGGTGGTAAATGTCTCCAACATCTGGGACTTCCTCATAGGGAATGTAGGGAGTTGGAATGGTATCTCGAGGCTGTGGAACATGCTCAGATAAAGCTTCAAGATTGGGATGATGTTATCATTTGGGATGGGGATCAGTCTGGGAAATACACCCCTAAGGCAGGTTACCATGTTCTCAATGCAGACGGTGTGATTAGAGCTGAGGCTTGGTGGTGGAAATATCTTTGGAAGATCAAGTGCCCTCCAAAATGCAGATTATTCATGTGGTGTGTTCTTGAGAATAAGGCACCTTGCTGGGAAAATATTCAAAAATGGTGCTTTCAAGGACCTGGATGGTGTTCTCTGTGTAAAAATGCAGGGGAATTGGTGGTACATCTCTTTCTTCAGTGCACTTACATTAGAGAGGTTTGTAGAGAATGCTCCAAGATCTTTGGTGTTCGCTACAATTGGGAGGGGTTAAATTTAGTATAGCTTGGGGAAACTGGAGAAGGAGTAACTCCTCTGAGAATATGAAAGCCCTCCCTTTACTAGATATTTGGGGTGTGTGGCTCGTCCAGAACAATGCTATTTTTGTTGATAATAGATGTACCCCAATGACCATTTCCAACCTTTCTAGTGGGATCCACTTTGCTTTCCCACAACACATTAGAGGGGAAATTCAAAGGACAATATTAGAGGCTTAAATTGATAAATTGGCTCCCTTGGGTTTTTTTATGGAGCCTTGCAAGATAATAGATGCGGGGGGGGTGCAATTATTCACCTTAGGGAGGGACACTCCTTTGTTTTGACGATGGGGCTTGGTGACAACAGTAAAAACTATGCTGAGATTCTCAGCTTGAAACTTCTCATCTTTGCAGCAGAGAAAGGGTGCCGAACACTCAATGTTTTTGGTGATTATTTGAATGTGATAAACTGGACAATGGGGACCCAATTGTGCAAAATTTTGTGACTAGAAAACTTTTTAGCTTCTATTTTAGATATCATTGGATATTTTGACTCTTTTTCAGGCCGACATGTCTATAGGGAGATTAGCAAGGAGGCAGACAAGGCCTCGAAGGAGGGTCTACGTTTGATGTTGGGCCAATGGATGTTTTTTGAATAGGTTGACGGGGCTGCACATGAATACTATCATAAGCCTTTCATAGAAAGGGTTGCTCAATGATGATCTCAGTTTTTTGATCTTCGGTTCAGTGGCATTTTATTTGTGTATTTTTTTGGTAGTGTTTAGATCATTATTTGGGTGTATCATCTCTATATATATTTGACTTAACAGCTATGAACTTTTTACTACTTTTATTTTAGAACATTCTCAGTATGTGGTTAGAACTCAATATATCAGGTTTTGATATATGTGAGTAGCAGGGGATGTTTTTCGTCCCTTATTTTTATCTCTTTGTTTTGGACCTCTATGGTACTTTTCGAATACACAAGCCGTGTATCTACAAAATGTAATTTTTTTTTGAAAGAAGTAATGAAATTATGTTTTTTTTCCAAGGAAAAAAAATTAAATTTGTTATCCCAATAATGCATGAGTACTTATAGGTAATTGGGTAAGAATTCATTCATCTATGTTTAATATTTTCATTGATATGTTATAAAAACTATTACATGCATGTATGTGATTTATATCTAGGTGACATAAAGACATCAAGATGTCCATTGAATGTAGTTTGTGCGGTTAAGAGGAATGATTATTACCCTCCTCACCTAGGTTTAATTCTTGTAAGGCACACGATGCTCTTCTTGAGTCTCTATGTATTGACTATCTCATGGTCTGACTAACATGTCATGGTAAACGTTAAATCATTATAGTATAGAAAATAAATTAATATAATTATATTTTATTATATTAAAAATATGTATAATGTTAACAATATTATTACTATGATATTTTAAAAGAAAATAGGGAGCTATTTTTAAACCAATCAAATAATTATACACCAAATTTAATCTTAATGGATGTTAAATATAATCATCATCATACATATCTATAATGTTAATTTGTATAAAAAATATGAATAACTAAAAAATAAGAGCCCAAAGATGTTTTTATACAAATCCCAACTCCAAAAATATTAATAATAAGTTATTAAAAATCCATGTAAGGGAAAAAGCATGGTTTCAAGTGCTTTTGAAAAGAAAATAATTAGTTCTAGTTATTGGGAAATTATTAAACCCACTCATAACTTAGGATAAAATATTTAATCATTATTTGATTAAATTCCTACCCAGTAGCTAATTAGTTGGCATCCACTTGCACCTTAAAGTCAACGCATGCTATCTATACCCTAGGAATGCTTTATTTCTGATTCTGAGTTGATCTTGACCACTTTATGGAATCCCATAATTAGTAACTGTGCTTTCATGTAGATTCTATCTTATTTTGCTTTTATCCAACTTTTCTGTGGATAAGGTAAAACTAGTTAACTAGGAAACCGGTATCCTTTGTTTCCAACCCATCCTCCATGACTTTCTCTCCATATTCCAGGATTAGCATGGTTTTCAATCACTCTTGACAACTCACTCATGATTTTTCTAATTCCTAAGATCCTTGACTGATTTGGGAAGTGCTTTAGCCACCTATGGGGGTTTATCATATTTGGTAAGTTTGATTTATGAGCTAGCAATGAGTTGTCTTCCATCAACTCAAATATCCTTTATTAGGATGTATTACCATTGTAATAATATCAATTATCATTTATTGATCATTAATTAATGTGCGAACTCATTAATTCCTCTTCTTCTCTCGTTATGTTAATTCTCTGCAGTTCCTAGTGAGGTTAATTGTGTGCTTAGATTCTTAGTTTGTTTATGGAATTCATGTTGCCATCAAGGCTTTAGAATTCTAATATGGTATCAGAGCGCAAGGTTCCCCAATCCATCAAGGCTCTATATGATATCAAGAGATTCAAGCTCTGACATGGTATAAGATCCTAGGATATCAAAGTTCTAACATGGTATCAGAGCTTTGGTAGCTCATCAATTAATTCTCCTTTTAGATTTGCAAGTTTATTTGCAGGTGAAACAACTTCAATATGGATTCAAAATTTGCTCTACTATCTCCTTTTAGCTATGATGATTGGAAGCCAAAGATAAGCGCATACTTGAAGAGGCAATGTTTCCTTGATGTCTCCATTAGTGCTTTGAGTGAACCCGAGTATTATGAAGAGAAGACTAGATGGATGAATAATTGTGATAGAGCTTATGGAATCATGTGTTTGGCAATGTCTCCAAATATACATCATCTCATAGATTCTGCTAAATATCTATTTGAGCCTTGGAAAATTTTGGAAAAAGCTTTTGGTGTGCAAGAAGTAGAAGATGACGCATGGAGCAAACCCAACATTTCCTCAAGTTCTCTCTCTCAAGATGTCTTGGCCTCTACATTCTTTGATGAATTTATTCATGATGAAGAAGTCTCTCATACATTTCTTGTTACTGCTATCCTCTTTGATTCAAATGCTTCCTCCTTCAATCAAGAAGCAAATATTGAAGAGCAATATTTTTATGTGTCTCTTGATGATATTGATGATGGAAACAAAGTGACATATGGAGCTTCTATTGTTGATGATGATTACTCACACATTCATTGTTCTCTATGTCTTCTATCTTAGCTTCTAAGATCTATGTGCCAGATCCTTCACACTTTGTGCATGCCTCTCTCATTAATAGTGCGCAACCCAGTGACTTCCTGGATTTTTGCTTAGCCATATAAAGTCATATTAGTGTATTTCCAATTACTTTACTTGATCTCATGTGCTTCTGCATATCCTCCTTTGTTCTTGGCATCGATCCTTAGAGCCTCCTTGAAGATTTTGAACATCTCCTTCCTTCCTCCTTTAATAAGTCTACTACAAAGGATTCATTATCAGTGTATTCCCATGAGTCTACTAATATGATTAGATGTGTTCTTTTTTATTCATTAGAAGCTAGATAAACCCATGGAGCCCATGCATTCACACTCTTTGATCGTATTCCTTTTCTATGTTCCTACATGATCACTTGCACACATCCTCTTTGTGTAAATGAAGTTGGCGACCTCATACATTCGCTTGGACTCTTATTTCACCTATCTGGAGCTGATTTCATCTCTATTGGTTTAAATTTCAAGTCATTACATCATATTGGAGTTGATTATAGCTCTCAATAGATTTCACATCAATGGATCTTAGTTGTTCTACATGGTCCTAGTTTCTATCCTACATTTGTCCTTGATCCAGGTGAGAATATTTCTCTTCTTCCAAATAAGAATATTCCTCCAAAAATCAGCATTTAGTTTGGAGTAGCATCAACAACATTTTTGGTTTGCCTCTCATGTCCTTTCTTGAGGGGGATTTCCCCATGTGGTTTTGCCTCTTTCCTCAACTTTTTGGACATGATAATTGTTAAAGGGTGACCATAGCCTTGTTGTTGGGCCCTTTGTACACTATATTTTTTACATACCATCATAAAGTTAGAATTAAAGGGGGTGTTGGGGTATTATTAAACCCACTCATAACTTAGGATAAAATATTTAATCATTATTTGATTAAATTCCTACCCAATAGCTAATTAGTTGGCATCCACTTGCACCTTAAAGTCAACACATGCCATCTATATCCTAGGAATGCTTTATTTCTGATTTTGGTTTGATATTGACCACTTTATGGACTCCCATAATTAGTAACTACGCTTTCTTACAGATTTTGTCTTATTCTTCTTTTATCCATCTTTTTTGTGGATAAGGTAAAGCTAGTGCACTAGGAAACTTGTAGTTTCCAACCCATCCTCCATGACTTTCTCTCCATATTCCATGATTAGCATTTTTTTCCATCCCTCGTGATTTTTCTAATTCGTGAGATCCTTGACTGATTTGGGAAGTGCTTTAGCCACCTATGGGGGTTTATCATATTTGGTAAGTCTGATTTATGAGCTAGCAATGAGTTGTCTTCCATCAACTCAAATCTCCTTTATAAGGATGTATTACCATTGTAATAATACAAATTATCATTTATTGATCATTCATTAATGTGTGTTCATTAATTCCTCTTCTTCTCTCCTTATGCTAATTCTCTGCAATTCCTAGTGAGGTTAATTGTGTGCTTAGATTCTTAGCTTGTTTATGTAATTCATGTAGTGATCAAGGCTTTAGAATTCCGACACTAGTCACTAGCATAGCCATAAGTAAAGTCACCTCCTATAGGCATAACTGGTCACTTGGTTTTGTGGAGATGGATAGGTGTTAAGCAACGACTAAACATTAAACTAATATCTTAGAATTTTGGGGTGGACTATCATCTATGCATTTTTCATCTATGGTCGAGGATGATACAAGTGTATTTTCCATATTTTTATGGTAGTTGTTCAAAATTAGAAACAACAATTAAAAAAAAGAATATAAAAAATAACTAGTAACTCATGCATGGATAATTGGTAGCTAATGAATGGATAACCAATAATTCATGTGAGATAAATAGAAGAATGTGAGAGAAAAAAAATTATAAAAAATAAGTGATGGTGGATAGTTCATATAATTTGGGGTGGATTAGTAGTTGAAGCATGGATAATGTATAATTTCATGGTAATTAACTTGTTATATATGGACATTCACAAAGCACAAATTAAGTGGTTGTGCTAGTTATCCATTTGTGGTATCACATAAACAATAAACTAATTAATATAAATATAAAACAAATATTGTTTAATAAACAAAAAAAAACTAATAACTTTTTTTTTATATCCTCTTAATCAAGATACATTTATTTTTTGTTAAATCTTTATCAATATAAAATTGATTTTTTGTTAAATCTTAATCAAGATACATTTAATCATAACAATATATGATTGCCGTGAAATGAATCCTGACTGTACACTTGTCCACCATCTATGCTTTTTCATCTATGGACAAGAATGAGACAAGTGTACTGTCCATATTGATTATATGGTCGTGGCTCAAAATTCATAATTAACAATTTCAAAAAAAAAAATTAGTTAACATGTGATAAGTACAATTCATGATTAGTTGGAAAAATTAAACTTCAACTTCAACCTAGCAATTAAAACTATAATAATGATGATACAACTATTCAATTATTAAATACTATTATTAGGTTAACTCCAGTGATGATACAATTTTAGCTTAACTTCAAGTCCAATCACCACTTTTACTTGAAGTGCAATCACTCGTATGTTAGCTTTTAAATTAACTTTTAGATACAACTCTTAGCTTAAATCCAATGATTTTACAACTATTAGCTTAACTTCAACTCTAATCATAGTTATATTGGATAACTATTAGATTAACTCAAATCCTCATACAAATATTAAATTAATTTTAGATGAACGGAGTAATAAAAAACTATTATATGAACGTTTAGTTGTACTCCAATGACTCCATCTCTTAGCATGGGAAGTGGACCTTCATTGCACTCAAACCATGCATCGCCCAATAAGTTTTCCATTTGGCAACATAACATCATGAGAACAATCAGTTAGGTAATTTATGCTCCGAGGGTGATAGGCTCAATGCAATATATAAATATGAACAAGAGGGGGTGAGGGTTCTCAATTTTTTTTTTTCGTTTCAATCAAGATTAGATTAGCTTGTGAGTCTAGAAATTCCATTAAAGTGTGTATTAGTAATTTAGTATAGATCTCTATATTAGTACTGCATTATAGATCTTTGTAATAGTAATGTTTGACACATTCTTTAAGGAAAAAACATTATCAATGTGTCAAATATATGTAATAATAATAATAATATATTTTTAAGGTCATCGCCAAGCGAGACACCAATTGGTGTATGAGGACCCCTTGTTTATGGGACAAAACCCCCCCTTTGCGCAATGATTTAACGGCTAATGTCTACAGAGGTGTACATATTCTACCCCCTTTTTATTTGAACCTGTGAACTCCTAGGAGGAAACACATGCCCTTAACCATTAGGCCCACTCAGGCCGTATGTCTATGTATTCCAAATGTATATTAATTTTATTAATTTGATGGTATAAATAGATTCAACCTTTTTTGTTTAATTACAATGAAAACCTACAATTAAATTTATAACTGTATGGTTACATTATAGTGAGATACCACCTTCATAATATTAAAAAATCATATAAAAGATTATAGCACGGTTATAGTGAGATACCACCTTCATAATATTAAAAAATTATATTAATGATTATACATATATGTATCAATATTTATATGTGATAACTGATCTCTAGTTGATGGCATTTAAATAACCGCCTCTCTACAAATAGTTAAGTGATCAACTTGTTAAGTGGATAGGCGATTTTATTTTAGATTTGGGTAGACTACGACCTATAGTTTTTTATCTACAAACAAACGAGGATGAGACAAACTTGTATTGTTATTGTTGATATTGATTCTATGACACCAGTACTTAATGGATGTATAATTCGTAGCAATGCATGGATAACTCATAGCTGATAAATGGATAACCAATAGTTCATGGCATATAACTAAGAATGTAACATACACACACTTTCCAAAGAGTATCTCTCATAGGCATGGATAACTTATAGTTAAACCCATTTAACTACAATAATATGAAGAATAAAAAAATCTCAAACTATCTTATATTAAATCACTATCTCTCAACCATTTGATTTCTATGAACCTTGTCCAACCATAAACTCTATAAATATACTACTATTAACTTAAATATAAATTTAACTCATATCAAAAAAATATTCTACATTTTATTAAATTATAACGTATTCTAATTTTTTCTTGTTCTTTCAACAACAATATTAGGTGACGTGGTCAATTCAGTGAAAGGTGTTGCTGTATGAAATCAAACTTGAACCGGACGTTGTAAACTTCGACCCGTCTACGGCGTCCGACCGGAGAATACAATGCTACGAAAATACTAGGAAATTGATCAAGTCATCCAAACTAACTAATATCTATTTTCTCATAAATATATTTATAGAGGACACGCGTAGTTTATATTTCCTGAGCGACAAGTGTTTGTTTTTTTGGTAAGAAATCCATGCCGATTTTTTCTCAACGTGGAGAAGGAATCTTGGTTTTCATTCTTTTAATAATCCTCCTCCACTGTCCATTATGGAAGCAGCTTTCAGTTGCCTGTTCACTGGCCCGCCATTCCTTTTCAAAAGTTGTATTTACCAAGTAATAACAACCTCCCACAGTCGGCTGCCCCAACTACGCGTTTAGGTGGCAACATTGACTTTTCTGGGCAAGGTGAGCTACCATGTAACCTTCCTTTTCACAATTTTCTCACCCTCCTTCATGCATCTACTATAAAAAGGACACATATCTCCGCTATTTCTCACGCTTCCAACGATTCCTCTCCCGTCATCTTTCACTCCCAGATTCAAACAGATCTCTCGTTCGATTCCCACGCCTCCAACGATTCCGCTCTCGTCATAATTCAAGTTATACACTCAAACAGGAATCCCAGCGTAGCCATTTCATATTCACTGCTTGCTCCAAATTGCAGCCTCAAATTAAAGGAATATGAGATCAGATAAAACAGTTTGTGTGACAGGAGCAGGGGGATTCATAGCCTCATGGGTTGTCAAGAAACTCCTCAGCAAAGGCTATACTGTCAGAGGAGCCATTCGTGGCGACCCTGGTGGGTGCTAATTAGTTTTCTTATTACGCTCCATTTTTTCCTGAAATTTCGGAACACAGGATGTTAACTTTTGAGAAATTTTTACTCTTTTAGTTGCGTGTGTTTTTCTCTCTTTGATCTTTTGACAATTCAATAACTAAAAGTTCTTTGATATCCGCCTATTCAGTTAAATAACAAAATTTGTTCTTGTCATGTGATGCATCTTTACAAATTAACCCAACGAGGCTCACCTAGAATTTTGATGCAACAGCAGGTAGTTATTTATTTAGTTTGGATGGGAATGATTTTAACAATTTCGAGATGGAAATACAGAGGATGGAAAGTACGAGCATCTCAGAGAATTGGAAGGAGCGAAAGAAAGACTTGAGATTGTGAAAGCTGATATTCTTGATTACCAGAGCTTAGTCTCAGCTTTCCGAGGATGTCACGGTGTCTTTCACATGGCTTGCCTTCTCACCGATGACCCTGTAATTATTTTTCAGCTCATTCAAATTATCTTTTGTATTCTTAAATTCCTTGCTTGGGTTTTCAGATTTATGGTTGCAGAGATTGATTATTGCCTGTAATGATGCAGGATCAGGTGATAGAACCGGCGGTGAAAGGAACGAGGAATGTTATGGAGGCCTGCGCAGAATTGGGCGTGAAGCGCGTAGTCTTTACATCTTCTATCGGTGCAATTTACATGGATCCTCACAGAGACCCTTGCGCCGTTGTGGATGATGATTGCTGGAGCGATTTGGAATATTGCATACACACTAAAGTATTTTCGCTTAACCAATATATAGATTTATTATATTAGATCCATTTATAACAGATTTAGGTTGATATGATTTATGAGATTGATAAATTGGATACAGTTGGTTGGGTTGTAGAATACACCCTCAATAGTAGTGGAATCTTATAAGCTAATTATATTGTTTCTGCTTATAATTATATTGTTTCTTGGTGTGGCACATTACAGAACTGGTACTGTTATGCGAAGACTTTGGCAGAGAAAACTGCATGGGAGATTGCCGAGAGAAGAAATTTAGAGATGGTAGTGATCAATCCGTCTCTGGTTTTAGGTCCATTGTTGCAATCCACCATGAACGCCAGCACTGCTCATATTATGAAATATTTGACAGGTAATTAATGTAATATATTGTAGTTGGTTGGTTAGTAATCTAATATATTAGTTGGTTGGTTTGTTAGTCATATAAAACATAAACATAAAACATTGTGGGTGGAAAGGATTTGTTTGAGAATATGAACATTGAAGGTAAATCACTTCATAATCTTTGTTGCAATACTGATTTACCTAACCTTTTAACATGGATCTTTTTAGCCTTTTAACATGCCAAAATTATAGTGAGCTCTGGATGCTTCTCTCCAAGCTCTTTAAATATAAGAATACAATTTTAAAACCAACTAAATAATTTGTTTTCTAGGTCCGAAGTTTGATGTCATTACACTTTAACCACCACCATCATCATATATTATAGTTATATCAAAAAAATCCAAAATATAAAATAATATCTAAACATTTATTGATGAAAAATTAATCTTGAATTCCAAAGATAATATCTAAACATTTATCCGTGTAATCATGAACAGGATCAGCCAAGACGTATGCTAACTTAACTCAAGTATACGTGGACGTGAGGGACGTTGCTGATGCTCACATTTTAGTTTATGAAACGCCTTCAGCCAATGGGCACAGATATCTCTGTGCAGAATGCAGCCTCCACCGAGGCGAACTCGTGGACATCCTCGCAAAACTGTGCCCACGCTGTCCTCTGCCTACCAAGTACGTGCTTTCAAAGAAAATTCTGTGGTGCTTTCAAAATAAATTTTTTTATTGGGGGGATTTTGAATATTTAGATCAAAGGTAGAAAAACTGTCGATTATCATAACAGCAATGATTTATATCTTGAATAAGGGTAGAGAAACTGTCGATTCCACAACAGCAATTTATTAAGTAAATACTTTGAAATAAATCAAATTAAGTAGTTTTCAACTTGGTGCATGCAGATGTTCAGACGAGATAAATCCGAGGAAGCAGCCATACAAGTTCTCCAATCGGAAAATGAGAGATTTGGGGCTCTCATTCATCCCAATAAACAAGTCTTTGGCGGATACGGTGGAGAGTCTACAAGACAAGGGCTTTCTTCAATAACTTATACGACCTTGATGAGAATAAATTTATTGACCGTGGAAATGGAAAACCAGTTCTGTACTGACATCCTAATTTTTCTTCAAAAAGTTATATATGTATGGAAAATATATATAATTTTATAATATCAAATCATTACATTCTTACTTTTGGCAATTTTTTTTAGTTATTTATTTATCATGGCAAACAATGTGATTAAAAACCTAACACTAATAGACCGTGGCAATATGTTAAATCTTAAGATAGCACTATATAATCACATATAAAGTTGACAACATAATTATATATTTAAAATTTATATCTGTTTATCCATATTAACAAGTTGATAACAATCAACAATTATATATATATATTTTACTACGTGTTAATGATAACAAACACACAATTCTAATATGTAATTGTTATAAACATGGTACATGTTAGTGATAACAAACATAACTTTAATATTTTCATTCAATAAATTAATGCACCTTGATTTTAAAAATTGACACATATGCTTGCTTGTGATGACTAACTATCTGAACATTCTAATATATAATTGTTATAAACATGGTACATGTTAGTGATAACAAACACAACTTTAATATTTTCACTCAATAAATTACTGCACCTTGATTTTAAAAATTGACACATATGCTTGCTTGTGATGACTAACGAAAACATATATCTAAATGAAACTTTGTTGATGTTTCACATTAATGTACAACATGTGTTGAAGACCACGCCACCTATATCTAAATGAAAATTTGTTGATGTTTCACATTAATGTACAACATATGTTGAAGACCACACCACCGATCTGAAAACATAAAATTGAAACTTTGTTACTGTTCCACATTATGAACTTGTTAATTTTCCACATTAATGTGGAACATGTGTTGAAACCACACCACCGATCTGAAAACATAAAATTGAAAGTGACAAATTGAAACTTTGTCACTGTTCTACATTATGAACTTGTTAATTTTCCACATTAATGTGCGATAGGTTGATGACCATACCAACGATCTCAATACATAGAAATCTAAATGAAACTTTGTTGATGTTTCACATTAATGTGTGACATATTGAAGACCACACCATCTCAAAACATAGAAATGAAACTTTGTTAATGTTCCACATTTTTGGAAGACCACATCAACGATCTCAATCCATAGAAATGAAATTTTGTTAATATTCCACATTAATGTCATAATGGTTTTTGATCTCAATCCATAGAAATAAAATTTTGTTAATAGTCCACATTAATGTCATAATGGTTTTTAGGATGGATAAAAATATATTGTTAATATAAATATTAAACAAAAATGTTGTATAGTTATCAATATATAATATATAATCGATTATATTGAAACCACATAAAGAGTTTACACTTTCTAGTTGTTATATGAGTTAATGTGAGAAAATGAAAAAGTGAAAATCCATCATATTCAATTTTATTTATATACAAGAAAATAACAAAGTTCGCATAGTTAGTTATTCAATAAGAATGTAACTAATATAGAAAATCAATATAATCACTTTCAATAACAAGTGGAATAAGCAACAAAGTTGCTTAGTACCTGCCTCCTAAGAAGAGATTGAAAATATATAGCACCTCCTAAGAAGAGATTGAAAATATATAGCAATAGGATAATTTTGCTATAAAAATATATGATAAAACAAATATAATTACAATTTGAAAGAAATTAAAACAAAAATGAATTAAAAAATGTCCATTTAAATACGATATAGGTTATTGCAATGTAGCATAAAACAAGCATATTCAAGCTTCCTTACATACTTCTAGTAATATTCTTGACTTATGTTATAAAAATATGCAAGTTTCTTTATAGACTAGCATAAATAGGAAATACCTTGTCAATGCTTAGCCTCTGCATAACTTATAACTCATTAGTGGAATTCATGTCGACCAATCACTAACCCCTAACCTTATCAATGGAATCAACACATAGAATGGGTTCAACATAGCATATAATCTTTCCAAGTAATATAGGTTTCATGCCCTTCAAACTCAAGCTATCATTGTTCACCTCTTGTATTTCATAGAGACTTGTTATGTTGGTTCCTTGAATAATCATTGAAATCTATGTCGAATTTGAATAGAAGTTCAACAAACCTAAATTGGGGATTTCAAAATCACTTGGATTCGAACCCCAAGCTTTAAATCTAACTAACCTTGTGACATAGCTTGTCTGTGATTACACATTTTTCAACTATAAGGTACACTAAACTTAGAGGTTGGATCAAGAAACATGTTAATCACCTAGTTAAGTTGTCGATGTTGAAAACTCAATGGAGATTGAGAATAAAATGTCAATATTAGTGAAGAGGATAAGAGACATGATATGAAAATATTCAAGACTAACATGTCCACCTGATTTATTAGCTATCTTATCATGCATAGTATCAACTTCACTTGCAAGCCAAGGATTTTGCAAGAGGTATTAACTAGTAAGGATCTCAGAACTGGTTGGGTACCGTAGAGGAGGAGATCAAGTTGTTTATTGAGATTGAGTCGTACTTAACATGTGGAGAAAGTTCCTATTGGATTGAAGGTGGTTGGATGTAAATGTATCTTTGACAAGAATGATATGCCACACAACTCTCAAAAAGTACTGTAAAGTTGATGGAGTAAATAACAAGGAAACATTTTCCCTTGTTGTAAAAAATAGATTTTCCTTAAAAGTATTATTGGCATCGGCATTATCATGTGATCTTGAAGTTGAGAAAATGAATAGCAAGATTGTGTTTCTACATCGAGAGATGGAAGAAGAAATATGTATAAAATATCCTGAAGAGTTCAAGGTTGTTTGGAAGACAAGAGGCCATTTTTAAACTACAGGATTCACATGGATTAAAAAAATGACCAACATAGCATTAAAAAATATGAACAATTTATTGAAAAGAAATGATTTTGAACGAGCTTTATAGAGCATTACATATACTTTCAGTTAAGTGATGGGAACATGTTAAAATGGTTTCTGTATATGTTAGGGACACCTTGATTATTATTGACGACAAGGAAATGGTTACATTTTTATATTAAGTGATGGCCTCATGTTAAAATGATTTCTCTATATGTTAGGGACATCTTGATGATTAATGATGACAAGTCAATGGCCCCATTGACAAACAATCGATTGTTAACTCCATTGAGACAAAGTTGGATCTTGCTTTTGTGCATTACTTGGGAATTGAGATTTGGTAAGATAGGAGGAAGAAAAACATTTTGATTGCAAAGAACATTATTGTATTCTAAAAGTACTAGCGTG
Organism: Pseudotsuga menziesii; assembly: GCA_001517045.1. Lineage (NCBI taxonomy): Eukaryota > Viridiplantae > Streptophyta > Pinopsida > Pinales > Pinaceae > Pseudotsuga > Pseudotsuga menziesii. The sequence goes on from LPNX010940261.1 coordinate 82,247, forward strand.
GAATTATCATAGTTTGTGAACAATGAGAAAAATGGGATGAAGAAAAATTTTGTATCACATTGGAATTGATGTTTTGATGTATAAAATCTTTGTAGTGAACTCAACATTGCATCAATAACTTTGATGTGATCAATATATTCATGGTTCAGCACGGTCACTAGCATTGGGATCTTATGAGAGAATTTTGAACTATGTATAAGGAAAAAATTATTATAACATTTGTTACAGTGTAAGTAAATTGCTAAAAACAAATTTGTGCAAGATTAATTATTTTCTTAATCCTTGGTATAAATTGAAATTAAGTAATTTGAATAGAACGCCATTATGTGATACCTCCTATTAAAATAATTGGACAATAATTTTGAATTGAATTGAGCTTATTATTTCCACCATCATAGGGCATAGCAAGAAATCCTTATA
>LPNX010940261.1:82879-104044 GCA_001517045.1 Pseudotsuga menziesii
AATTTAGATTTATTTATTTTTGCATATAACAAAGGTTTATGATATTATTGACTTAATCAAGTAGGATTTATTTATACATTATGGTCAATTAATCACGATTTGATATTTGACATTTAGATGATTTAGAAAAAACTCATTACAATTGTCATGTGAATTGCATTACATTATTTTAACTACTCAAAGCGAAGGTTATGTTTCTTTTCGATGTAAATTTTTAGATTTCTTGATTAAATAAAAATATATATAATTTTAATTATTTTAAATAAAATTTAACATTTCGAAACAATTTTATTAAAAAATATCTTAAATCATTACTTCTTATTCCCTGGAAGGGTTGCTGAACCGAAAACTTAAAAGAAGATGCCGAAGAAGTCTTTGAAGCTCTGTAGGTCTCGGGTTCGATTCAAAGGATGGCAGAGCTTAAAGTTCAAGAAAACTTATAAGACGGAGTAGACTAGCAGTATAAGCGCAAAACGCCCCAAACCGCCGGAATCTGGCAAAATGCCGTCGGGATCTGACAGAGCCATTTTGGCCGAAAGATCTGGTAGAGCTATTTTGGTCGAAATTCCAATTTGGAGGATTTAAATTGTAATTTTGATTATTTGTATAGTCTTAAAATCAGGGATTTAGTTTATAATTAGCATTAAAATTGCTAAAATTATATAAATAAATAGCAATTTACCAAAAACAATTTTGACCAATTTTAACCAATTTTTGTTAACACAAATCGCCCAAAAAGCGGGACGTTTTAGTTGTGTTTTATCCTGCAATAGGAGAGAAGTAAGGTTGAGAGTCTGCATGATGAATCGACGAAGAGTCTGCAAGTAAGATGTAAGTGCGTGCTTGAGTTGAACGAGAGAGTAATGGTAGGGAGACTTAATGGACACTAAGAAGGAAGAAACAACATGGCAGAAGCAGCGGTTGTTAGCAAGGTTATAGGAAATTTTACTTCTATTCTCGTTGAAAATATTTTCCAAGAGGTCTCACTCCTTACTGGTTTCAAAGAAGACTTTGAATTCCTTTGCGGAGAGCTTATTTCCATTAAAGCTCTCTTCAATGATGCCGGAGACAAAATAAACTCCACTTTGGTGTCTAGTTGGCTTAACAGACTTGAAGAGTTTCTGCTCGATGCTGTGGACATAGTGGAGGAATGCGGGGCAGCTCGCAACTTTAATTGGAACCCCATCTTCCGCTATAAGATGGGTCGGAGGATTAACCAATTGAAGAAGAGAATCAAGAAAATACACCGGAGTACTAAATATCTCATATCTCTCACGTCCGTCTTGCATGTCAATGAATGTATGCAAATAGTCAATGCATATGATTCACATGACAAGAGGGAAAGATCTAATGTTGTTATTCAAGAATCTCAGACTGTTGGCATGGAACACCAGATTATTGAAATCAATGAGTTGATAGGGCAGGAAAACGGCCCTCGAGTCATTGCTATTGTGGGCATGGGAGGGCAGGGCAAGACTCTTCTTCTCCAACATGTTTTTAACAGCCAGAAGGGAGGAGAAGGTTTTGACCATATGGTGTGGTTACCTGTTTCTAAGAAATTCTCAGTTAAACAGCTACGGTTCGAGATATTCAAACAACTGTCATATTATCAAACAGAGATTGAAGAAATGGAGAAAAGGAGTGTTAAGGAAATGAAGAAGCTTTCAAAAAATCGAAAGTTCTTCACTGATTTGTACGATCAGGAAGAGGTCTAGAGCGAGGTAGAGCGAAAGGTGCAGCAGGAGCTTACTAAGAAGATTCATAAACATTTAAAAGGAAAACGTTCCCTGTTTGCTATAGATGACGTGTGGGATCAACATGTTCTGCGCAACATTGGCAGGTGGGGTCGAGCTCGAGCCGGCGGTCACGGGAAGCATCCAAATGGTTCTAGGCATTGGCGATCGGCTGCTGGTAGGCGCCACGGTCGACACGACAGCGACAGCAACAGCAGCAGGAGGCATGAGCCAGATGGCAATGGGATATCATTTGTATTTTTTTAATTTTATTATTATGACGTCATCTTGCCACATGTCAACTCAAATCCAGATACCAAATCCTAAAGCTTACATCATCTTCTATCCACCAATCAGCTGTTTACAAAAATAGTTTTTTAACAAAATTAAAAAAAATATTTTACAAATCCCTAAGTCATACTTTGCAAAACAGGTTTTAATTCTTTATAGCTGCCTCAAAAGACACCAACTAATACCAAAGTCAAAAGAGTTTGACTTGCAATCGATTACAATATACCTGGCTGAGGTAGGTATAATAAAGTTGGTATATTTCGGTGTTCCAAAATAGTAGAAATATGACCAAAGGAAAAATTAATATAATTAATTTTAATAATATGACAAAATTTAATAAAATTAGATAATAAAACCTATAAATGATGATCATGTTAAAAAAGACAATTTTTTTTATAAAATTGGATGATAAGACCTCAAATAGATGATGATCATGTTAAAAAGAAGTTGGAAGATTTATATGCATAACTAGAATCCATGGAGGTAGAATGAAAACCAAAATAGATGGGTAATGAGAGTGAAGATGATGATCGTGTTTAAAAGAAGTTGGAAGAAAGAAGTTGGAAATAACTAGAATCCATGGAGGTAGAATGAAAAACAAAATGAGTTAATGAGAGTGAAGATGATGATCATGTTTAAAAGAAGTTGGAACTAACTAGGATCCATGGAGGTAGAATGAAAAACAAAATGGGTTATGAAAGTGAAGATGAGAGGGAAGTGCCTTTTCTTTAAAGGAATGCATAAGATTTCTTTAATGGAGTCCAAGTTGAATGAAAGATAGAAAGATGTGAAGGAGAAGAAATTTAAAGAAAACTAACCATGTGAACTACAAGAAGATTAGTTATAAATAGATTCATTCAATGAAGAGGCAAGATGATGTGGAGAGTGACAATCAAGATTGATAATGATTTTAATCAATTACTTAATAGGGCTTGTATAAGTTAATGTTTTCTTTTCCTTATACATTTGTTGTAATAGAAATTTGAATAAACAACATGTTAATTAAAAGAAATTATTAAATATACATACACAACCTATTATAATATTGTGTAAAACGATGAAAAGTTGGAAATAAAAAAAGCTTTAAGAATATATAATTTTTATTTATGAAAAATTGGTATAATGCCACAATTTTTTCCATATTTTTTAATGTTTGTTTTAAATATTCTTTAGATTAGTAAAGTTAATGAAACCTTGAAATATGAATTCAAGAATTAAGATTTCTTATGATAGTGGTAACTATTTATTTATTTTATTTACTATGTAGAATTGTATTTGTGTTTGTGCATCATACAATTTGTTTTTTAAAATAAGTTAGAAAAAAAAGTTATATACCATAAATTAAAAATCTATACATTCTAGAAAAATAATACATATACAAATACTCCATAAAAAATACTATATATTTAAAATTTATATACAAAACAAAATTACTATATATTTAAAATGTATATACAAAACTGTGGAATGTTAATGAATAGATGGTATTTAAAAGCATGATTGAAAACGACTTGGGAATTGGAAAATTAGTTTTGTTTAAGACAAAGTAACTCATTCAACACAAAACACTAAAAAGAAGAAGAAAAAAACGATCCCACCATTGTTTTTTTTCATAAACAATTATCTGTATTGAAATAAGAGAGAGTGGACTTGTAGCATTCCTTGACCTCCACGGCCAGCTGAGTTTCCCTTATGTCGCATCATCAATTAATAGTTTATGATCCTCCACCACTTCCTTCCATTCTCCACGGCGTCCCGTAGCTCTTGCTTTGTGGTTCTCAGCTCATTGCGCTCTATACCGGTCTTACTATTTGCAAGCTGATGCACCCGCTGGTGCATTGTATACCAATCTTGCATCGTCCCCACCTTTGGCGATGGATGTAGAAGAGCAGGGATGTGAACCCTACAGCAATGGCAGATGTGAGATGTCGTTACGTGCCGAGGGTCGACTCTTCCTACCGATCCATCACCCCATTTTCCGGAGAGCTTTAACACAACGACTTTTCTATGTGCAAAGCTCCTTTTTGAAGTCCAACAGCCTTGTTGTCTGGTGAATCCACGTAAACAAATGTTGTTTTCCTTCCTCAACCATATTCAAGGCTTTCAGCCCATATTTGGTTTAATCTTGATGCGAATGATTCCTACAAAAGAAATAGTTTTGTTGTGGTTTGTAGCTGTTGTTCATGGTAATTTAGCATGGGAAATGATATTTAAGGTCCCTCGTAATATCCTCTTATAACATTAAATATATTTTTAGACACATTTTTAATGCACAATTAACTTATTGATGGAATGCATCGCTTCCTTATAGGTGATTGGTAATCAACATAAGTTAAATGTGGAGGTTTGAAGACTCGTCAATGACACTTATGACTCACTACTCCTATTTAGGGCTTGAGGATAATGCTTCCCTTACTCAACCAATGTTAAGGGAACTATAGTTAAGTCCTTGAAACCCATCCACAATGCATTAAACATCTTAATAGCACCCATATCCAACTCATAGGTAAAATACTCCCTATTGAGGGCTTTTGTTTTTGTGTCTGGGTTTGTTTATGGCACTTGAGCTTCAGAAGGTTCAATTAGGGCTTAAAGCCCTTGTTTACCCCCTTGTCCATGTAACCGTAGGCTAGACCTATTTCTAGTGTACAAGACCTACCGGTGACACTTATATCCCACTCAAAAGTCTACATAAAACCCCTACAAAGGACTAATGTGTGGGTATGAGGACTCATTCAAGGCTCTTGATCCCAATAAGATTCAACCACATCCCGAGGCACAAGTTCTCCTTTCTCGATCTTGTTCATGGCCTTGTAAACAATCTTTATGTGATCCAACCTTGATGCCAAAGATCGCAAAGAGAGGGTCTTCATTGTGTTTTGTAGATGTTATTCATGGTGATTGAGCCCAATAAATAACATTTAGGGAACAAAGACCATTAGTCTCCTCTTATGATATTGGATAGACCTTTGGACACATTCTTGGTTCACAACTAACCTATTAATGGCATGCATAACACCCTTAGAGGAGATTGTTAACCAACATAGGATAAATGTGGCAGTTTTAGGACTCATTAATGGCTTTTAATTTTGAGAAGCCGTGTATAGGGCTTGGGGCTAATGCTTCCCTCCCCAACCAATGCTAATGGTGATGTTGTTGTTTAACTACATGATTATGTTGAGGGCCTTGAGACTCGTCCATAGTACATGTAACATCTTAATGTAACCCACATCTAATTCAGAGGGAAAAGCCTTTTATTGAGGGCGTAAAGCCCTTTTTCATGCCCTTGACCATGTAGCACTGTCCAAACCTATTTATAATGCACAAAACCTACCCATGATACTTACATACCGCTTAAATGCTTATATAGAACCCTACAAAGGACTAATGTGCTAGTTCAAGGATTCATTCAACTCTCTTAAGTCCAACAAGATTCAACGATATCTTGAGGTGCTTGTTTTCCTTTTTCAACCATGTTCAAGGCCCTATGAACTATCCTCAAAGTGGTGTTTCTTACCCCTATAAATTAAGAATTACACAACATATAGCAAGATTAGCATGTAATAAACCAGAAATAAGCAACATGAAACCGAAAATATGAGACACTAATAGTATAACATGGTAGAAAAGGAGATTTGTTATTACGGTAACAATGTTCATAAGCCTCTTATGGTAGGGATACCATTCAACAGAGATCCATTGCAATATTCTTCTCAAAACTATTCATATCCTTGAATCTTCCTTAAATAGGCTTCAAATGTCCGAAACCCTAACTGCTTGACATGGTCAAAATGCAATTTCCTAATGGGTCTTAATTAACAAAGAGATCGTTTCAAATTTATTGATGAACACTAACTTATTTGGCCATATTAAAAAGTTATGGTCTTATACTATGTATGATTAAGTTCTTATAGTAAGGTGAGTTAGGGTAGGAACCTAACATACCACCCCCCTTCAAAATCAACATTTCCCTCAACATTGAAGGTGTGAAAATTACTGTAAAATTTTAGTTGGTTCCCAAGTGGCATCTTTCGGCAGCATGTCTTGTCACTATATCAAAACTTCCTTGATGGTGCACCTGTGTAATTGTATTTCCTTGGAAGCCAATAGTACACCTAGTTGAAGCAAAATGGATCCTTCCTCATCCAATTTTGGTAAGCTTGTATTACTTTCCAATTTGATCCCACCACTTTTTGAGGTAAGAGACATTGAAGATAGGGTGAATATTGGAGTGGTATGGTAGAGAAATCTTATAGGTGACATTTCCAATGTGTTGTATAATAGTGTAGGATCAATAGATCTTTACAGATAGCTTCTAATGGAGATGGATCTTAACAAGTGTCTATTTATATGGTTGTAGTTGAAGAAACACCTAATCCCCAACTTCAAAGATGCACTACTTATACCACATAATATTTTGGTTCCATGTATACTTGTGTGGAGGATTTGGGTCTTCTTGAAGCCATTTGATGAGGTGGAGAATTGTTTCTTGGTCCAATCATTCATGTCACACTTCATCTATCCATCCTAGGATTGGAAAAGATAAGGTGATGAATGAACCTTCCTCTTCAAATTTCCTAGACAACGCATCAACCACCACATTTTCATGGCCTTTCTTATACATGATTTCATAATCTTATCCCAACATATTAGTGACCCATTTATATTGCTCAAACGAGGAAAGATGATGTTCTAGGAAATACTTGAGACTATGATGGTCTTTCTAAATTTGGAATTTTCAATTGAATGGATAAGGGTACCAAGTCTCAATTGCATGAAGGATAGCCACATTTCTTTTACATAGATGGATTTTCCCAAGTTTATACCACAAAGTTTCTTACTAGTGAAGTATAAGGGACATCCTTCCTAGGATAAGATAGATCCCAATCCACGACTAGAGGCATTGCATTCTAAGATGAAGGTATCCATGAAATCCGACTTGGATAGCACATGCATAGTACACATGGCCTCCATGAGGACTGAGAAAGCTTGCTCTGTTGTTTCATGATAGGAAAAGGAATTCTTTCTTAGCAAGGTTGTGAGAGGAGATGCAATATTCCCATAGTTCACCACAAACATACGATAATACCTCTAAGGATAAAGAATACTATCAAGCTCTTGAAAGTGTTTGGGCGCAACCAATTCTTCATATCTTCCACTTTCTTGGGTTCCACCTAAACCCCATCCTAAATCACAGCATGTCCCATGTATTCAATCTAAATCACCCCAAAAGTGCAGTTGGAATTTTTCACAAATAATTTTTTGTCCTATAATAAGTGAAAAGTAAAAGAAACATGCTAGGGGTGGATTTCATAGATGGGAATGTAGACCAAGATATCATCAAAGAAAATCAAGACAAAATGACAGAGGAAGGGGCAGAAAATATTATTCACGAGACTCTAAAAAGTGGATGGGGCATTCCAGAGGATGAAGGGAATGACCAAGAAATAATAATGACCTCATGAGCAGTGTGAAGTTGTTTTAGGTATATGTTGGCCTTTTCCCCCCTACGACCCAGGTTCATTCCTCTTTCTCTGGTCAGCAAAACAAAGCCTAGGATATAAGCTTGTCAAAGCAAAGCCCAGCCGAAAACACCTGTAACACAGTTGTCGTCTCACCTGAGATATCTCAGTTCTTATGGGTAACTGTCATAACCATGTTTCCACAGTTTGCGTGGGAGGGTGTTTAAGTCCTTGGCCCTGTGCTAAGGTTTCCAACAAAGACCAGGATGGTGGTTTGGTGTTTTGCACTTTTCATATCAATACTGGAGTATTACTCACCCTTAGTTTTGCAACCTTACGCAAATGCACAGTGAACAGTCATCACAGATATATTCCTTACTTGAAATACAACATTCATACAGTTATCTTTTTAAAGCACAACAACCAATCATTAGCATAGTAAATAGGCACTTGTCTAAGCTACTCAACATTCACACATATACACAACATGTAACGTGGAAACCCATCCAGGAAAAAACCACAAGGTGCTCTTCATTTGGCATTGGCATGAGAAAATAGATGCACCTTTTGTCTATACATAAAGCTACAAACTCTGTTTAAGATATTCTCTTCTATCTCTACAGACTTCTTTTCCCTCTAATGCTCTCTGTTATTCTCTATATTTATCACTCTACTCTACTTCTACTCGGCGATCCGCACGTAGCCTAGATCAACTCGACCTTCTCTATCTGTTTGCACAATCAGCTACAAATCCACTTACTCTGATGCACTCAATGATCCAGATTTACCTACTAAAAAATGTTGTATCCTCTACTTAGCTCAAAATCATCTAAACAAGAACTAGCTAATAGGCTACTGACTGACCGGCTAAACCATGTACAACTTGGGTTTCTCCTTTTATAGCCTTATTACAGACTCGATATATTCCCATACATGCTTTTTACAGACTCAATCATGACTTGATACAGACTCTAATAGACTCATCTATAGTCGCTATCTCATCCAACTTGCTATCTTCAGCCTACAAGATGTCTTTCCTATTCTAATAAAATATGACTAAAGAGGCACTATCAGCCTGGCTTACCAAAATTCCTTTACGTGTGTGGTTTCTTCTGGCTCTAGCCGAGCTCATACCCATTATTGCTAAGGGATGCTGCTTCTCCGCATCATGCCTTACTGTCAATTTTTGGCCGTTATCTTATCTGCGTGCCTGCTTCTGCAAATATTCTTCCATGTCATCACATCATGTGTTTTGTACTTCCATCGTAGCTTACAAAACTGGTGCAAATTCCTCGTCCTATTCCTTCTCTTTTCCTTTCTCCTTTTCTTCCTTCTTCTGTCACAACATCCTTCCCTTTTTCCTTGATGTTGTTTCCTATGTCGTAGGGCCTTCTTCTTCTTCCTTGTACTTTTTTTCCCTTCCTTAGGCAGAATTCCATATGAATTATGCCCTTCTATCTCGGGCCCAACAATCCCCCAACACTCACCTGTGGCTCGTCCCGAGCCACGCGAGCTACTACTCCATAAACTGACTTGTGTGAATTTAGGTCTGAAAATCCTCCACGATTTTCAGGAGCTTCTCTTTTTCTGTGTGCACTTCTTCCTCAAATTTCAGCATGTACTCCACTAGGTTATAATTGACATGTTTTGGCATGTTGCGTTCAACTGAGGCTGCGACCTCGTGCACCTTTTGGTGCACAAGATGAATTAGCCCTGTGACCCTTTCCGCTTATGTCTGTAACTTTGCTATCTTTTCCTTGCACTACTGCTGCTGTTTGCAAAGCACATGGTTTGTTGTTGTAGGCTATGCATTTCTATGGTTTTGACCTTTTTCTACTCCAAGGGTACTTGCTTTATTTCATTCCGCATTTGCATGATATTTTCTTCTAGCGCAGTAAGGTCACTTGCAATATTCAACAATTTCTCATCATCCAACAGAGTCTCCCAAGTCTGGGAGACTTGGTCGGGAGCTTTAGCACATATCATCTCTATTTCTTGTACCTATTTTGCATCCTACATGGATGTGTCATGTTGGTTTTCCAGCACTTATGGAGGGGTGCTAAGGATCTGTTGCACTTCTAAGTCAATTACCTTCTTCTTAAGATCACTAACTATCTTGGCCATCCTAAGGACCTTATCCTATGATGGCACGTCATGTGATATTTCCTCATCAGCCACATTTGAACAAACAATATTAATGACATGGGTAAGATTCTACTTACTTTCTTCTGATTTCTTTGCTGCTTGGGTAGTCCTATGCATTTTGGCCTTCAGTTTGCTAAGAGTCTTCGCTGAGTGCTTTACCTATTTTTCAAGAGTATTTCCCCCTATCCAGATCTCTGTAACCGCTGCTCTCTATAGGGTATGTACATCCTTCAATTGTACCTTTTAAAAATTGAGGAAAAATGGGGAAGCATTATTATGTTCCTCGCTAGAGTCTGGGGCTCCAAATTCTAGCACTTCCTTGCCCAACTGTACCTTGATGGGGTGGTCTTTTTTGGGATGCATGGTTTCCTACACTTCCGATGTGCCAGGGGTGTCATGCAACAGTTTTAACCGCGGTGTGTGCTCTACTGCGAGTTTGATTGCTTCAATTGTTTTTCCAAGGTCATTTAGCCGATTTGTAATGGCAGTAGTGCACTAGTTTTGCTGCCTACAATAGTCATCGAGTCGCGCTTGCGTAACTGTTTGTAAGGCCTCTTCCATGGCTGTGATTTCTTCCTCATCCAAACCATAAGTATTCACCTATTTGTTATCCCTTCGCTTTTGTTGGGTCGAGAAAGAGCACGAGGAAGAAATAGAAGTGCACACACAGGAAGGAAAAACAGGCATGCGACATAGTAAAGGAAGGAAATGAAGCATAGAAGAAAGAAAGTTGTGACAAGGAATAGTGTGATGGATGAAAAGCAAATCTATAGGAAGGAAGAAGAGTAAACGCTGGAAAGGTACAGGACAGGAAGACCGTGGGTACTAGAGGTGGTGGAAGCTTGAAAGACATTTTTGCAGCTAGTTATGGCCTGTAATAAATGTATTGAAAGACATTTTTGCGGCTAGTTATTGTTTGTAATAAATGTATTGAAAGATGTTTTTGTGGCTATTTATGACTGTAATAAATGAGTTGTACCTAGTCGACCCTGCGTGGTCTTGTAGAATCTATATATAGGAAGAACCCATTTTGTATAAGGGTTGTTGAAGTTAGAAAATAATTGAAGAGATCAGAGAGAAGTTTGATAATAGAGTTGTAGAAGGTTATTGAGTCGTGGAACCCGTTTTGCAAAAGGGTTTCCGATTAGTAGGATCCATTATGCAGCTGAGTGTGCAGATAATAGAGTAGAAGAGTCGATACAGGTTGTGTGCAAATCAGTAGGAGTAGTTAGAAGAAAATAATAATAAAACAGAGAGCATGAGAGCAAGAAAGAGTCTGTGTTGAAAGACATATTTCAAATAGTCTGCAGTCAAGTCGCAGACTGAAAGGTGCCATATATTTCTCATGCCAGATGAAGAGCACCTTTGTGGTTTTCCTCGGTTGGGTTTCCACGTTACATCTTGCGTCGAATGAATGTTCTTGTTGAATGTTTGTGGGTTATTTTGTATTTTTTTTTGTTTATTGCTTAAGTGAATGTCGCAATATTGATAAAAGCAGTTGAATGAATGAAGGACTAAAGCATCGTTGAAGCATTGTGTATTATTTCATGATCATTTACTATTAAGTTGTAATACAGTTGCACCATTTTCATTTATTCTTAAGGAATAATTCGCATCACACAGTTGCGTTGTTGTCACAAGACTAAGGCGGATAGAATGCATAGTAACATAGACAATATTTTATATAGTTTCAAGTTTTTTTGCTGATAAGTTGTTAGGGGAAAGGCTATGTCGCACTATTGCACCACTGTCAAGGTAGGAAAATACTCCAACCTTCCGACTCTGTCGAGCTCCTTGGTTGTGCGCTGGGGGACTATCATCCCTCGCCAACTCCAAAGTGGAAAGCTTGGATTGTTGGAGGTCGTAACCTTGCTTAGAATACCAATCCAAATCCTAAATTGAATGTTCAAACAATTGTTGCCGAGTCGAGAGAACTAAGTGTTGCTATCGTAAAATGAGGAGGTGCTATGATAGGAGCCGATCAAATTATAGCACAAGGACAGTCGCATGTGTGACCTGCAGCGCAAAATAAAGTATCATTTGACGTTCAGAAACAGAAGCTAGTATTCTTGGACATGCGACCAGAGTTTATAGATCCAAAACAACTGCCAACCTTATCCGAATTCAAGGAGATTCCTGAATGATTTCAACAACTATTCCAAAAGCAGATTCCAAACAAGGTTAGTAAGCTCAAATCGTTTCTATGAATTTGCTTACTGCTAATCCATGATAAAGATGATGTCACAGAATTGCAAGCGCTTATAGAAGAAACCCTGTCGCAACCTTAGAGAAGAGTTAACCATGTCAAAAATAAATTCAAAAATGGGTGTGAGTTAAGAATGACTGCGCAGATAGGAGATTACGACATGGATTACATTATCCTATATTTGGGGTCGGACGTCAATATTCTGACGCAATAGACTTGGGAAAGCATGGGAAATCCGTGCTTGGACTGGTCCCCTATCTAGTTGAGGCTTGCGAATCAGGTGAAGGTCCTACATATTGGTAGGGTAAGTCAAGTTCCTATCGACATTGAGGGGTTGTGCACATTTGCAGATTTTGAGGTTATCAACATTGTCGACGATACGAACCCATATCTCGCGCTTCTAAGGATAGATTGGGAAATAGACAATCAGACCATCATAAACATTAAGAAAATAATCCTCTCATTCGAGGATGATGAGATGAGGATAGTGTCACCCATTGATCCATTGGAGGGACAAATATATGTTTAACCAGTCTACAGTGAGTGATAGGGTGATTATCTGGACTAGATTTACAATGTCACCACCTTAAAAGATGATTACATCAATCCTATAGTGGATGGGAGTATGAGTTGACGGAGTACTATCTCATGCACATCAGATTCAGGAGAGGCATTGGAGAATTGGAAAATAAGATTGCATGAAGTGTCTATGAGGAGATGCGTCAGGATTACCAGCTCTGTGCGACAGGTGGAAAATCAGTCGAGGGAGTTACCCACGTATGAGGGCTTACCTAACCTTGTGACCTTTCTAAGTAATTTTGAAGGACTGGTAACAAAACGGCAATGCTTGTCTGCATTAGATTATGCGCTGAAAGCTATGCTTGCTATATGGTAGGGTATGCATAAGCAATCCATAACCGAATGGCCGCAATGAAAAATATTGTTGGAAGTCAAATTCGGTGAAGAAGTCATAGTTTTGAGTAAGAAGTACAAAGGGTTATAAAACTCTATCGAGCACCTCAATCAGTGTTGCATGACATTTGCAGAATACCCACGACAGGAATGGGTCCATCATTTCATACACACATTGGAAATGACACCTAGGAGCTAGTACACATCCATGGAGTTACGACAAGGAAATCAGGATTGGGACGAGGTGGTTAAACAATTTGCACATACCTTTGCATTTATTGATGACAACCAATGCTACACTTCAAACGATGAAGGAGGAAATATTTGTTGAAATCCCTGTCGAAGTGGAAAATTCCTACCAGTGCAGCGCGACCATCCAACAATGGATGGCTTGTTACAATCTGGTCGGAGAATCAGATGATGATCCTACCAACATTAACATACCAGAATCAGAGGGTACGTGCGAGGTGGAAGGAAGTGGTATTTCAAACGAACAGCTCCTCAAGCTGCCAAAAATAAGAAAGCTAACATTGGTTCATCGAAAAATCCAAAGTTTGCTAATATAGGAGATTATTGGGATGATGAAATAGTTGCAAATATCACATACTTGCTGCATGGATTTCAGGATCTGTTCCCTACCAACTTCTCAGATATGAAGGGAACAGTAGGAGATCTGGGGGAGATGAAAATACCCCTAAAACCATATGCAAAACCAGTTAAACAATGAACTTATAAGTTGAATCCCAAGTATAAAGAGAAGGAAAAAGTTGGGTTCGACCACATGTTAGACACATGAATCATTGAACCTTTTGAAGAATCAGAACATATCAGTCCTATAGTGATTCAGGATAAGAAGACAACAGGTGCAGTTATAATTTGTGTCGACTTGTGGAAGATGAATGATGCATGCCTACACGATCCACTCCCAATGCCATTCACAAATGAAGTGCTTGAAAGAGTTGGAGGGCAGGGGATGTATTCATTCACCGATGACTCTTTTGGTTATCACTAAGTCAGAATAGCGAAGGAGGATCGACATAAAACAACCATCATCACAGAATGGGGCTGATATCAGTATATGGTAATGCCCTTTGGACTCAAGAATGCTCCTGTTATTTTTTCTAGAATAGTAGTTTCTACTTTTAAAGATTTCATACATAAATTTCTTGAAGTCTACTTTGATGATTGGACTGTGTTTGCTCTAGTAAGAGACCATATTGAGAGTCTGTGCATGATGCTAGAGCATTGTCTCTAGTATCAGATCACGATAAATTCAAAGAAATGTATTTTTTGTGCACCATTTGGTGTATTGTTAGGACATGTCATGTCGCGACAGAATTTTGGTCGGCCCAACAAATTTTGTGATTATCCTTGACTTACCACCACCTACATCAGTCACGCAACTCAGATCAATGCTAGGAAACATAGGGTATTACAGAAAATTTATCAAAGGATATGTAGAGATAACTTCTCCAATGGAGAAACTTTTGAAAAAAGATGCAAAGTTTCAGTGGACAGAAGCTTGTCAAGAAATTTTAGACAAGTTAAAGAGTAAGATGGCCACCGCACCAATATTGGTATTTCCAAACTGGAAGAAGCAGTTCCATGTTTATGTCAATGCGTCGTTTGTTGCACTCGACATAATTCTGATGCAATCAGGTGCGGGCACGATTGACCACCCTATTTCTTTTTCCTATAGAAAATTTTCAACGATAAAGAAAAACTACACTATGATAGAAAGGGAAGGACTCACCATGGTATATGCAATGCAGAAGTTCCAACACTATTTATTGGGTGGACATTTTAAAATGTACACTGATCATTTGGCATTAATATACCTAGTCAACAAGCAAGTGTTGAGGGGGAATATTTGTTGATGGCTCCTCCTATTTCAAGAATTTGATTTTGAAGTCATTGCTAAACTTGGTCGAATAAATGTGGGGCCTGATCACTTGTCGAGGATAGAAAGTGGTGAAGAACCAACCAGCCTGGAGGATAACTTGCCCAATGCGCAATTATTTACGATCACCATGGTTGATAAAATGTTTGAGGCTATGATTCACCTTTTGAGTACAGGTTATACGCCTGAAGGGTTCACCACTGCACAAAAGAAACAGTTGGTCACCAAAGCCACTAATTTTACGTTGATCGCTAGACAACTATACAAGATGGGCCCTGATGAAATATTGCGTTAGTGTGTTTTTGACCACGAACGACATTGGATAATGAGTGAAGCACATCTTGGTGTCACAGGAGGACACTACGCTGGAAAGGAAATAGTGCGCAAGATATTGCAAGCTGGATTATGGTGGCCAACTATACATATGGATACTAAGAGATTTTGTTGAAGCTGTGATGTTCGCTAGAGAAGAAGAAAACCATTGAGACGCGATGAAATGCCACTAGCACCGTAGATAACCCTTCAAGCATTTGATAAATGGGCCATTGATTTTGTTGGTCCTATTAGTCCACTAGGGAAAAAGACTGGAACACGCTATATTATCATAGTGACAGACTACTTAACCCGATGGGAGGAAGCAGCACCTGTTAAATATTGTACTACTGCGACTGCCACAAAGTTTTTATTTGAAAATGTGGTGACAAGATTTGGCTGCCCAAAATTTCTTATAAGTGACCAAGGTACGCATTTTGTTAACAAAATGATTGATGAGATTACTGCAGAGTTACAAATTCAACATAGGAAAACGACACCCTATCATCCTCACACAAATGGAACAGTTGAAGCATTCAACAAGATTTTGGAAAATTCATTAACCAAAGTATGCAATTCACGCAGAGATCATTGGGATCAAAAAGTTTCAACTATGCTATGGGAATGCCACACAACTTGCAAGAGATTAACATGACACACTCCATTTAAACTAGAGTATGGAAAAGAAGTTGTTGTGTCGATGGAGAATATTGTGTCGAGCCTAAGAATTGTTGCACTAACAGAAATGACTGACCCAGATGCTGTCGAGAAAATTATTGTCATAGCTCATTCAAATGGAGGAGGAACATTTCATCGCAGGGTTTCATCAAAACCTAGAAAAGCAAAGACAGAAGGCATGGCATGATCACCATATGAGGACTAAGCATTTCGAAGTTAGAGGACTTGTTATGCTGTACAACAGCAAATTTTTGAAGAATCCAGGAAAATTGAATACGCATTGGCTAGGGCCATATGTGATCGCACACATCACTGAGGTCGGAGCAATGAAATTAGATAAGTTGGATGGAACATCGGTCACAAGAATGATAAATGAAAGTCGCCTAAAACCTTACCATGATGGTTACGACACGACTGGGTAAGAAAGAGAGTTAAAAAAAGAGAGAGAAGGAAACTGTTATGTCGCACGTCTACGAAAGGGGTATGCAAATCACAATAAGAGTGGGAATGACAGCTAGATGCCATTAAAGCACGGATACCTGGAAATATTTAGGCGGTTATGACAGCGAAGCGTCATTAATTCGACAAGTCCGAGGAAAATGGCGGCGTGCTTTTTGGTCCCATCCATCTTCATTGCCATAACTATCCTGACAGGAACAGGTCAGAATTAAATCATTATGACAACGGTTATGACAAGGAAGTGTCATTAAATCAAATTAAAATCCGATGAGATCGACGAGACACATCTCTTCCATCGAATGATTACATGCAGGATGAGCGTCGCTTATAAATATGAGCCTTCATCGTCAAGAATCATTTTACTTACAAGAGAGAAGAAGAGTGCAGTAGTGTCTGCAACTGTTAAGAGCCGAAGCTAATGGTCATTTCGATTTCTAGCACCAACGAATAGTCCAACGTTACGAGAGAATCACCTTGCCTGATATTGGAGGAGGTTAGCTCGCTGGAAGCACAACACGCACAACAAGAGAAAGATCTAGAAACAATGGTGCGGTGGGCTCCAGAGACTGTTCTTGCTGCTACTTTGGCCCCAGCTCAGAATCCACCCGCTAACCCACTAGATTCAAGTCCACAACAGTATGTTTTGATGGGACTGTCGAGCACATATCTTCTAGGCACATCAATCCCGCGTGTCAGGGAGCCGAAGTTTATAAATAAGCACAAGTCCACCACATAAACACCAGTTCTGCCACCGAGACAAGACAGGAATGCTAGTATAGATGAGTGGAACCTGCTACCTCCATAAATTTTACCAAGGAGACCAGAGGCACCCGAAGTGAAGCTCCCGATGCAAGTGCGCTCCTCCTTGGTGGCACCCCAGATCCCTGATGGCATGCCGCTATTAATGAACATCATTCCGAAGCTAGTGAGACTCAAATTTGAAAGAAACAAGTATATGGTCACTCTTTCAGTCGTTCCTCCTACGCCACACCTTGTAGTTCTGATGGAGTGAGCCTGAGGAATCAAGTGGGCGGGCCTCGTTAACTTGCTGCTCATGCCGCATTTTGGTCGAAGTAAAGAAGTGAGCACATATGTGTGACAACTCCTTTTTTGCTTCCATGGAGGATTTTTGTTGCTCTACAAACCATATTTTGTCGATGTCGAGCTCATTGTGTTTATCATGGGTCTCTCGTGCTCAAGACTCGACCCTACACCATATCTGCACAAGGATAGAGATACGACCTTAGATGAGGGAAATGTATGATCTTATTCATGCGAACAGAGGATTCCTGATTTCCTCCATAACCAACAATACAATGAGGTTCGCTACGAAAATATTATCTTGCAAGCTACTGTGCAAGATGAAACCCACTGAGTGCACTACAGGGACAATGGAACTAGAGAAGCTCTACACTGGAGGTGGGGTGACCAATTGGTACTAGTTTCTAGTGAACAAGCTGCTAGAAGATGCAGTGCAAGCAAAGGAAGAAAGTAAGACAAAATTCCACTACTCCTAGTTTTTTATTTTGATTTGTTTTGTAGTTTGGTTATGACCCACCAAACTACCAGCCACTAGACGTTCCAGTGCTCTGCTAAGGTGTGAAATATCAGAACCTGTGGTTCGAAAAGGAAGATAAGATCTGACAGAAAGATAACAACATAGAGTTCTTTCTGCATGTGGAGGCACTAAGAGAAGTAGTGTGACACCAACATATACTGCTCATTGCGATAGTCCAAAGGTATGCACCTTTCATAACTTTCCAGGATGGTGTCCACAATATCATCCTGCATCCACGACATGACCCGACGAAACAAGCACATCCAATGTATTTCATGATTATTGACCAGGATGTGGATGTGGATGTCTAGGACTGGCCTTAAAAATGGTGTGTTCCATTCGATGAGGAGATGGACCAAGGTAATGGAGGGGGTGACGAACAAGACAACCAGTCACAGGATTCAGATGAAGAAGATGAAGACAATGATGAGGACTCTGATAAAGATGATTCATAGGGAACACCAACTGACGAGGATGTGTAGCACCTACAAAAAGAATAATAAAATGAGCTGCACGAGCCATAGCACAAGAAGCGCAAAGCTGATAAAATGGATAATATAATTAACTTACATAAGGAAGACATTGACCTGCTTGCAGACGCAGTCGCAGAAGTAGCATAGACCAGCATTAAGGGCATCATTAAACAACAGATGTGATTAACCAAAAAACTCACAAAGCATGTTAGTAAGCTCACTGAGGCCATTAATGAGGTACGGAGCACAGTCGAATCCGAGACGTACGACATTGGTTCTTGTGATACATCATAAGCACCAATGTTGTTGCCACCTGTTTTCCCTAAATTCTACTACCTAGACTACGGAGTCAGCAGTGTTCCGGTACCTCAAATAAAAGACTATTTTTATAGGTTTTGTTTGAATAAAAATGCAAATCAAAAGTGTAGGGATAACAAGGTAGAAGACAATGTCTGAAAACTTATGTAATACAGATGTAAAAGGCAAGAATCTTGCAGGAATGAATGACAAGAATAAAAGGTACAGGAGATAAGCATTAACATATATATGACTGCAAATAATAAACACACAGTTCATATCTGTAGCACATATATCAAAATATTGGTCTTTGAAAACATTTTCCAAATATCAATAAGTATTTAATATTCACATTCATACATGAAATGAAACATAGAAAACATCTACACAACATTCATAGCATGAAGAGTTCAAACTGAACTGAATAATATAAAAACAGTTTAGATCAAAGGCCTAGATCCATATAATGTATTAAAAGTAATTCAAAATTCCAAAGAATCTCTTATAGAAGTAAGCATGCATGTCTTCACAGTATCCCAAGACCGACTCCCATGTGTGTCTCCCTTTTTCTCAAAAAATATTACAAGTATATATAGAACAGAAACTAAAAAAAGGATCCAAAGTTTGTTTAATAGATCCAATTTTTAAGGCTAAGTTTTTCTAATTATAGACAAAATATAAATAAAAAGGAAACCTATTTAATGACACACGTCAAGTGAGGTTCACTTCAAATCCTTCTTGCTGCTTCAGCTAATGTGGCTAGTCCATCTAGTGCACATGACTTTTCTTGCAACCTCTTGATGTCCTTCTTCATGCCACGCAGCTTTACTGTCAACTCCTCTTTGTCATTCATTAACTGATCCTTTTCTTCTTGCGCCAATTTCCTCCTTTTCACTACTTCCTCTGAAACTTGAATCAGTCCAGCAAAATTCAGATTTACTTCTTGCAAATCTGCCTTCAACATGGTATTTGATTTGACCAATTAATCATTGATCTAATTTAGATGTTCATTTTGTCTTCTAACTTGCTCAATTTCTCTGTAATCTTTACTCTGTTTCAATTGTATCATACTGTCTCCTGTATCTTCATCTGTAACTTTCCTTTTGTAAAGATTTACAACCTTTTCCCTGTCTTGCTCTGTGAGAACCTTCTTATTGCATTCTGCTTGTCTTTTTGTTATTTTACCAACCTCAACTTCAGGAAGTTTTGATGAATTATCATCTTCTTTGTTACTAGAGTTTTAAATGCAAATTTTAGGGGCTAGATCTAGAATTTGTCTTAAAATTTGATTAAAGTTATCAAAGACTTGATGCAGGGATAATTCTAAATCCTTAGATCTGTTTCTTTCCTCATCATCACTAGAGCTGTATTAAACACTTATCACCTACTTTTTATTAAACCTAGGGTTTAATAATGCCTTCATATTCATCTGGAGTTTGTTCACAGGTCTGGTTTTAGGTCTAAAAGGTTTAAATGCAAACTCTGTCTGCTTTGAGGAATTTTTAGTATGAAACATTCCTTGTTTGACTGTTTGCATTCTAAGAACCTAAAACGGGACTATCATTTCTTATACAGTCAATTTATTCTTCAGGAAACTGTGCCAAAGTTATCTCCTCAACTATCTGTGTCTTATCAACATAACCTAAATTCGAATTTTCATTGTTTTCCAATCCAAATTCTTTTTCTAGTAACTGTGTTGAGGTTATCTCTTCAGGATCTATTTGTTCATAACAATCTTCAGACAAAGGTTTTGTTTCAATACTGTCAGAAGTTTCTACAACCCTCTTCCTCTTTCTTTTCTCTGTAGATTTAAGATTAACTTTGAAAGCCCCCCAGAAGAGAAAATGGGACCATGACCTTTCTAGTTTGCCTAACTCCCGAGTAATCAAAATCTTAACTAATCCATGGTGGAACATATTACTACCAGAGGAGATAGGATGGTTTCGAACCTTAACAGACATCTTTTCCAAAAATTTTAATAAATAAAAAGGGAGGTTTAGTTTGTTTGCACCTGTTACATGCTACAGAAATCGCATGTGATAACAATACATAGTGCCAAAACGTCCCTCACAAATGGCATACCTTTGAATAATTTGCAATACATCCTGCAATTCTTTGAAAAGAAAAATCCTTTGGATGCCCTGGTTCCAGTCTAGATTTTTATGAGCAGGTAACAGGTATTGGCTATAGTCATCATTGATGGTTTTCCTTTTATACCACCTATCCCCTTCTGGAAGAACAACAATAGCATGCGAGATGGACTCCTCTATGACTGTGAAATTGAAAACCCCAAATTGAACCCTAGATCTATCAAAACTCTGACAGAATGCTTTAGTAACCTCAATATGATGATATGCAATCCTTTTGAACATATTATACCAACCAATATTCTTCACTCTTTCGAGGGCTATAGGAAATTTTTGCATGCATTCGACATTGGAGGGTTCTGTTCTCAACAAATGGCCACTCGGTCGAATTTTCCTGTCCACACTCATGGCTATATTGTGAACTGTAGATGCAATAGTAGAACAAGATCTCTGAGAAGTACACGGGGTCTTCACTTAGTGAAACCATGCCATAGCACGTTCGTTCGTGGCATATGAAACAATACCCCTATTTTCAAAAAATATTGGAAAATAACTCCCAAAATCATTTTTTTTAACCCCCTCCCAATATGCCTTACCGATTTTAAAAAACCCCTATTTTCCCTATATATTGCATGTATCCATTTTTTCATTT